>JARYHS010009186.1:273594746-273951448 GCA_031002005.1 Vandiemenella viatica
CTCCGTCACACCTGGAGTGCAGTGCACTGGCCCCCAGCACTCACAGCACACACTCCAGCTGGAGTGCTCTTGGCTCCGTCACACCTGGAGTGCAGTGCACTGGCCCCCAGCACTCACAGCACACACTCCAGCTGGAGTGCTCTGGGCTCCGTCACACCTGGAGTGCAGTGCACTGGCCCCCAGCACTCACAGCACACACTCCAGCTGGATGTGCTCTGGGCTCCGTCACACCTGGAGTGCAGTGCACTGGCCCCCAGCACTCACAGCTCACACTCCAGCTGGAGTGCTCTGGGCTCCGTCACACCTGGAGTGCAGTGCACTGGCCCCCAGCACTCACAGCACACACTCCAGCTGGAGTGCTCTTGGCTCCGTCACACCTGGAGTGCAGTGCACTGGCCCCCAGCACTCACAGCACACACTCCAGCTGGAGTGCTCTGGGCTCCGTCACACCTGGAGTGCAGTGCACTGGCCCCCAGCACTCACAGCACACACTCCAGCTGGAGTGCTCTGGGCTCCGTCACACCTGGAGTGCAGTGCACTGGCCCCCAGCACTCACAGCTCACACTCCAGCTGGAGTGCTCTGGGCTCCGTCACACCTGGAGTGCAGTGCACTGGCCCCCAGCACTCACAGCTCACACTCCAGCTGGAGTGCTCTGGGCTCCGTCACACCTGGAGTGCAGTGCACTGGCCCCCAGCACTCACAGCACACACTCCAGCTGGAGTGCTCTTGGCTCCGTCACACCTGGAGTGCAGTGCACTGGCCTCCAGCACTCACAGCACACACTCCAGCTGGAGTGCTCTTAGCTCAATCTCAAGTTTTGTAAATCTAATTCACTCTGAACGATCTCGTTCTTAATAACTCTAACACTCGTGGATGAAGCACTATAGAAAAAATACGAAAAGATAAATTATTGATTTCATTTCGATGTTATAGATACGAACTCTTATTATGTAATTTTCAGGGAATTAGCAAATTCAGTTTAATTCAGTCAGTGATGAAATCAGAGCATGGTAATTACATCAGTCTAATAAACTGATTTTGTTGTTTAAATTTTTATCTCCTGTTTGTCTGTTTTGGGATATGTAATTATTTCCAGGTTTCGCTCCGATGTGTAGTTATAACATTCTTGGTAGCCTCTATGCATGACTGGAATTTAGTAAAACTAAGCGCTCCTTGCAACGCCCCGTGCTACATACGCGGCATATGCTTGTGATTTCATTACCTCTCATTGCACCAATCAGTGCGGCCTGAATTACCGCGTTATGTAACTGTGTCGGTATCTAATCTCGTCGTAAGAGCAATCTGAACCTGGCTAAGGAGCACACATCGTCCGCAGCCTGCGTCAGTCACATATCTGAGCCAATGCCTCAAATATGAATGAAATCATTTAATGAGGCGGAAGGGGACCGACGTGGCCATACAACTTGCTCGCTTCTGTCGAGTCTCTGCCACAGCGCCCAGATGCCTTCTGGTCTGATGTGAAGCGTCCCTCCCTCCACTACAAGACATCTAAGTCTGCCCAACAAGATATCACGTCCAATTCCACAACAGAGTATTTTGCTTACTAGTTATTAAAAAAGAAAATGTTATGCGGAAAAATTGGTATTGTGTGTAAAGTTGACATTGAGTTTTAGAAAGTATTAAGCTGAACGTCAGTAGTAATTGAACTGTTTGTTTTGATTTCTTGAATGTCGTGGGCTCGATATTAATTATCAGTCAGAGCTGTGCGGCTCGCAGTGTTAGTGGTGGTCACAACGCGCCGTCTCTATGGAGGCGGTTCGCATTTGTCTGCCACTGCCACAATTAATTAATCAGCAGGTCGCAAGTCCCCGCCCCGGCATCCAGATTGGGGTTTTCCATGATTTACCCAAATCACCACAGGCGAATATCGGGATGCTTCCTTCAGAAATTCATGGTCAAATTCCTTCCCGTTCCTTGTTCCCAGTCCTTCCCCGTCTCTAATGACCTCGACGTCGACGAGGCGTAAAGCAATAAGTAAAAAACACCTATTGAAAAGATATAGACATTTTTTATTTCTGTTTCTGCTTAATACTAAGAGACGTTACTAACACCTACACTAATTGACTCCCTCTAATTAGATTTAACACTGTTGATTATTATATTTACAATTCGAAGCGAGATTACTCAATGGGTTTGGAAAAAAGAATTTCCTACTCCAACGCGTCTTTATTCAACGATGAATTTTCGTTAACACTGAATTTTCACCCCCTAAAATAGCACAATACCGTTCCCTTTATTTTCAGACAACTATCAGAAACGGATTAGCAAAGAGTCAGAGCTACAGTAAGTAGATTAGCTTTTAGTTGATAATCAATGACAGGGTCATTGGAGACGATTGAATACAATCAATCATTTTGTATAGAACCCAGTATAATACTCTGACTTTGTAGGATGCGGGAATGTCAATTTACAGTGAAAAAATTACGCAGAAAAACGGATGTAAACAGCACAAGGTGCACTGTCAAAGAAGAATATGTACATTAGTTACAACGATTTGTGAAGCACTCCGTAGTGGAACAGTGCAATCAACTGATTCCAATCAGAGAACAAGTCGTGTAAAGCGCTCTGTATTCCGCGCTCTGCGCCGATTTGCAGACCCCTTGCCAACTGGTTTATACTTACGGCGGGGTCAGAATTGCTTCTTGAAGGTTTCAAATATAAATATCTTGGCATAACGTTTGAAAACAAATTCAACTGGGCAGCGCACATTGTGAAGGTTGTAGGAAAAGGTTACAAAATCCTACTTTACTAGAGAGGGTGATGAGGGGATGTAGCAGAGAAGTTAAGGAATTGGGTTACAAAACTTTCGTCAGACCATTGCTTGAATTTTTTTTTTTTTTTGCTGTCGTCAGTCTTTAGACTGGTTTGATGCAATCCTCCATCCCTTCCTATCCTGTGCTAACCTCTTCATTTCTACATACCCCTTACAATCCACGTCCTCAATTATCTGCTTCATATATTCTAATCTCTGTCTACCCCTGCAGTTCTTACCTTCAACTGTTCCCTCCACTAACAAATTAACCAATCCAGCATGTCTCAAAATATGACCTACCAGCCTGTCTCTTCTTTCTTTGCTGTTATTAAGTCCTTGTTTAGTTGTTTTAAATATTCCCTACTACCCTGCTGTCTCTTAACTCTGTTATGTTCTTTTCTTACCAACCTCTTTAACCTCCTCACTTCCCTATTATAGTACATAGGATCTCTACTTCTCTTTATTTTTTGCTTTGGAATAAATTTTTCTTCCCCCTTTCTTATTATCTCCTTGAACTCTTTCCACCTTGACTCTACTGTACCTGAGCCTTCCTTCCATTTGCTGAATTGTTCTCTGAAATATCTCCTCAAATTTGAAACCTGTGCCTTTTTATAATTGTACCTATTTCCCCCTTCAATTTTGGCTGCTGGTTTACTGAATCCTCTAATATCCATCAGAACTGCTTCATGATCACTTATTCCTTCAGTTACTTGATACCTCAAAAGGTTTTCATCGGGCTTAATTAGAAATATATCCAAAATATTTTGTCCCCTAGTGTTTTGCTCAACCACTTGTGTAAATCCTCCTTCCCTTATTAAGATATTTGCAAATCTTTGTTCCCTTGTGTTATTTATCTTATTCCCTTCCCAGTTTACACCTGGTAAATTTAAATCTCCGCCGATGATGATCATTCTATTCTCACCTCTGAAATCTGAGTATGAATTTAATTTCTCCCCAAGAGCCTCATCCTCTTCTGTCATTCTTCCACTGCGGTAAACAGCCAACACTCTGATTTTTTCTTTTTTACTACCCCAGAAATCTACCCCAAGTAACTCATGGTCTTGATCTATGAATGCCAGTGAACTATGGTAGTTTTTGCTAACTAGTATGAAGACTCCTCCACCAATTGCTCCTCGATCTCTGCGGTACACTCTGTAACCATCAGGAAAAACCTCACTGTCTAGTACTTCTTCTTTTAACCAACTCTCTACCCCAATTATTATTTGTGGTTCATGCATCTCTATTAAGTTTGCAAATTCGATTACTTTGTTCATTATACTTCTACAGTTTACCATTAACACCCTTACTATTGGCTTTACATTTTCAGAATTTATCTCCTCTTTCCCACTTTTAACGCAGTCAGTTATTGTTTCAGCCATTTCATCTATTTCTTTAATATCTGTGACTTTCCCCATCGCGAATCTGCAATCAGTATCACTTTGATAATCTATTTCTGTCCCTTCACCAGCAGCCCCTAACCTAAAAAAGGCACAGTCCTGACCCCACCATCACTGGAAACGGGCTCCCTCACTGCTTTAGCTAACAACTCAGAAAGTACTCCCTTCCCCCTTCTATTTAGGTGTAGGCCGTGCCTAGTGAAACCCCACCTACCAATGGTGTTCACAGGCACAACCCCCAACACAGAACTAATGCCTTTCCCAAGTAGCACTTCCGTTTCCACATTAACCCGCCTCACAGCATAGTTCAATTGTGGACGGTCATGGCGACTCAGGACCTGCATGAGCTCCACCCTGGTATGCTGTGCCTCCTTCACCACCTTCCTCAGGTCACTCTCTATACTATAACTCGCGTTTCTATCAATACTATTTCCCGCACCTCCCACTATCACTACTCTATCATCCTTGGTGAAACTCCTACAAAGGGAACCTATATCCTCTATTACCTGGCCTAATGTTGCACTAGGTTTGAAAAAGCTTGTGACCTGATATCCTGTACCTAACTGATCCTGCAGAAGAGGGCCTACACCTCTCCCATGGCTACTACCTAGCAGCAGAACCCTTTTTTTCCTATTCTTGCCGTGCACGCCCTTATTCCTAAAGGTCTGCTGCATCTTACCTACTCCTACTCCTACATCTACATGAGGCTCTTCTCCTCCTGACTCTGGCAACAGGTCAAACCTATTTTTTCCCACAATTACTGAAGTGTCTGTAAGCTTCTTCCATAAACTTCTTTTCTCACCAATCATTTCTAAAACTCGTTCATTTCTTACTTTGTATGTCCACCTAATTGCTTGAATTTTGGTTATCAAATACAGGAGTTGGAAGATGTGCAAAGAAGAGCAGCTAGATTTGTCTGCGGAAAATATCGTAGGACCCAGTCAGTAACTGATATGATAAGGGAGCTGGATCGGGACTCATTGGAGGACAGGAGGGAGGTGAAAAGAGTGCTGGGAATGTAGAGGGCATATGCTGGTGATGGGGCTTGGAGGAGTATTGGACAAAGAATTAAGAATAGTGCATGGAAAGGGAAAGGCAACCATGACCACAAGCTGGCACTCAATTTCATGCGTAAGGGAGTGGGAAATTTTTATTTTGTTGGTAAGGGAGTCAGGGATTGGAACAGTTTGCCAAGCGAACTGATGAATAATTTACCAAAAACGCCTAAGAAATTTAAAATCAAAGTTTCTAAATAGGAAAAGCAAATGAGGGGTGGGGGAGGGTGGGGGAGGATTTTAACACTTCAATTATAAAAGATGATTTAAATAATGAGGTAATTAGATGACTACGGGAATTGCCACCGTAGCGTTAGCTCCATCGCAATTAAATTAATAATAGTAATAATAATATTCCTACTGAAGTATGTTATTGAATCTCTTTGAACTTTCAAATAGCAGGTAGATTCTGAAATAACAGGAAGCTTCTCAAATAACGATGCCGTCGATAAACTGTTTACCTCCCTTTTATTTCGTAGAATCTCTTTAGAAAACCATACGTGAAACTTTTCATCAGACTCTGGGTGGAGCAGCCTCGAGCTGACCTGTTCCATGTGCCTCCGGCAAGAGCAGCAGGCGACATTACAAAAGCATCTCACGTCCTTATACGAGTGTTCTGTTTTAGAAACGCAACATTCCAAATAAAATGGAAAGGCCAAGAGAGACGCCGAAAGGGTTCTGGAGAGAGGAATTCAAGACGGAGATGTTCAAGATAAGCCACCCTGAACCCGAGCTCTTCGCTAAATCGCAGGTAACTGATATAATACTTCAAGATATGTGCAGGCTACACCAAACAGGTGTGATAATCTGCATACTTACTCTCTGATGTAATTTCATATTTGCTACTTTGTACATATTGTTTTGACTTACTAGTTTTTCGTATAAACAAGTAGTTAATAGTCATAAATTTTAATGGTATTTTAGTAATTTTTCTGTTATTTTGAGAGTATTACAAGGAAAGAAGTTTTTGGAAGAGTCTTACACAAAGAAGAGACATGATGGTAGGTGATATTTTGAGACATGCAGGATTGGTCAACTTCTTAGTGGAGGCAACAGTAGAAGATAAGAACTGCAGAGGAAGACAGAGATTAGAATACATGAATCAGATAATTGAGGACGAGGGTTCTAAGGGGTATGTTGAGATGAAGTGGTTAGCGTAAAATTGGAAGGGATGGAGGATTGAATCAAACCAGTCGAGAGACTAATGATAAATTTTTTTGAATTAATTTAACTGTAGTTTTAATAATAACCCACAATTTTGTTTTCTTGTAATAGAAACGAATGAAACATATACTAAAATTATTTTATATACCGTCAGACAATTGTACCAGAAGTAAAAATAAATATTTGTGTGATTCGATACAAAATAATGTGAGACTCGGCAATAGATATCTAGTTGTCACTTCTGACATTTCTTTTACGTTACAGGCTTGAAATGTATTGGTTGAAAATAAAATAATATTTTATGAATGAAAAGTGGATTTTATCGTGACTAGTAGCTTGTTCGCCGCAGTGGCAGCGCGGGGCTGGGGTGTCGCTGGTGTACCTGTCGTACCGCCTGCTGACCGCCGCGTTCTTCCTCTCTGCACTGGTGCTGACGCTGCTGGACGCCGGCAAGGACAAGCCCGAGGGGCCCTCCACGTGGAAGTGGTACGTCTACCTCACCAACTGGGGCATCACGCTCTGCGCGGTGCAGGCGGCGCTGGGGCTCTCGCTCGTCGCCCGCGCCTGGCTGAGTGCGAGGAGACGCACACCAGGTGAGCACTCCACACTCACACTCCGTCACTCGCACACCTCCTCAGCCTCTCACCTGGCTGAGTGCGAGGAGACGCACACCAGGTGAGCACTCCACACTCACACTCCGTCACTCGCACACCTCCTCAGCCTCTCACCTGGCTAAATGCGAGGAGACGCACACCAGGTGAGCACTCCACACTCACACTCCGTCACTCGCACACCTCCTCAGCCTCTCACCTGGCTGAGTGCGAGGAGACGCACACCAGGTGAGCACTCCACACTCACACTCCGTCACTCGCACACCTCCTCAGCCTCTCACCTAGCTGAGTGCGAGGAGACGCACACCAGTTGAGCACTCCACACGCACACTCCGTCACTCGCACAACTACTCAGCCGCTCACCTGGCTGAGTGCGAGGAGACACACACCAGGTGAGCACTTCACACTCACACTCCGTCACTCGCACACCTCCTCAGCCTCTCACCTGGCTGAGTGCGAGGAGACGCACACCAGGTGAGCACTTCACACTCACACTCCGTCACTCGCACACCTCCTCAGCCTCTCACCTGGCTGAGTGCGAGGAGACGCACACCAGGTGAGCACTCCACACTCACACTCCGTCACTCGCACACCTCCTCAGCCTCTCACCTGGCTGAGTGCGAGGAGACGCACACCAGGTGAGCACTCCACACTCACACTCCGTCACTCGCACACCTCCTCAGCCTCTCACCTAGCTGAGTGCGAGGAGACGCACACCAGTTGAGCACTCCACACGCACACTCCGTCACTCGCACAACTACTCAGCCGCTCACCTGGCTGAGTGCGAGGAGACACACACCAGGTGAGCACTTCACACTCACACTCCGTCACTCGCACACCTCCTCAGCCTCTCACCTGGCTGAGTGCGAGGAGACGCACACCAGGTGAGCACTCCAAACTCACACTCCGTCACTCGCACACCTCCTCAGCCTCTCACCTGGCTGAGTGCGAGGAGACGCACACCAGGTGAGCACTCCACACTCACACTCCGTCACTCGCACACCTCCTCAGCCTCTCACCTGGCTGAGTGCGAGGAGACGCACACCAGGTGAGCACTCCACACTCACACTCCGTCACTCGCACACCTCCTCAGCCTCTCACCTGGCTGAGTGCGAGGAGACACACACCAGGTGAGCACTTCACACTCACACTCCGTCACTCGCACACCTCCTCAGCCTCTCACCTGGCTGAGTGCGAGGAGACGCACACCAGGTGAGCACTCCACACTCACACTCCGTCACTCGCACACCTCCTCAGCCTCTCACCTGGCTGAGTGCGAGGAGACGCACACCAGGTGAGCACTCCACACTCACACTCCGTCACTCGCACACCTCCTCAGCCTCTCACCTAGCTGAGTGCGAGGAGACGCACACCAGGTGAGCACTTCACACTCACACTCCGTCACTCGCACACCTCCTCAGCCTCTCACCTGGCTGAGTGCGAGGAGACGCACACCAGTTGAGCACTCCACACGCACACTCCGTCACTCGCACAACTACTCAGCCGCTCACCTGGCTGAGTGCGAGGAGACACACACCAGGTGAGCACTTCACACTCACACTCCGTCACTCGCACACCTCCTCAGCCTCTCACCTAGCTGAGTGCGAGGAGACGCACACCAGTTGAGCACTCCACACGCACACTCCGTCACTCGCACAACTACTCAGCCGCTCACCTGGCTGAGTGCGAGGAGACGCACACCAGGTGAGCACTTCACACTCACACTCCGTCACTCGCACACCTCCTCAGCCTCTCACCTAGCTGAGTGCGAGGAGACGCACACCAGTTGAGCACTCCACACGCACACTCCGTCACTCGCACAACTACTCAGCCGCTCACCTGGCTGAGTGCGAGGAGACACACACCAGGTGAGCACTTCACACTCACACTCCGTCACTCGCACACCTCCTCAGCCTCTCACCTGGCTGAGTGCGAGGAGACGCACACCAGTTGAGCACTCCACACGCACACTCCGTCACTCGCACAACTACTCAGCCGCTCACCTGGCTGAGTGCGAGGAGACACACACCAGGTGAGCACTCCACACTCACACTCCGTCACTCGCACACCTCCTCAGCCTCTCACATAGCTGAGTGCGAGGAGACGCACACCAGTTGAGCACTCCACACGCACACTCCGTCACTCGCACAACTACTCAGCCGCTCACCTGGCTGAGTGCGAGGAGACGCACACCAGGTGAGCACTTCACACTCACACTCCGTCACTCGCACACCTCCTCAGCCTCTCACCTGGCTGAGTGCGAGGAGACGCACACCAGTTGAGCACTCCACACGCACACTCCGTCACTCGCACAACTACTCAGCCGCTCACCTGGCTGAGTGCGAGGAGACACACACCAGGTGAGCACTTCACACTCACACTCCGTCACTCGCACACCTCCTCAGCCTCTCACCTAGCTGAGTGCGAGGAGACGCACACCAGTTGAGCACTCCACACGCACACTCCGTCACTCGCACAACTACTCAGCCGCTCACCTGGCTGAGTGCGAGGAGACGCACACCAGTTGAGCACTCCACACTCACACTCCGTCACTCGCACACCTCCTCAGCCTCTCACCTAGCTGAGTGCGAGGAGACGCACACCAGGTGAGCACTTCACACTCACACTCCGTCACTCGCACACCTCCTCAGCCTCTCACCTAGCTGAGTGCGAGGAGACGCACACCAGTTGAGCACTCCACACGCACACTCCGTCACTCGCACAACTACTCAGCCGCTCACCTGGCTGAGTGCGAGGAGACACACACCAGGTGAGCACTTCACACTCACACTCCGTCACTCGCACACCTCCTCAGCCTCTCACCTAGCTGAGTGCGAGGAGACGCACACCAGTTGAGCACTCCACACGCACACTCCGTCACTCGCACAACTACTCAGCCGCTCACCTGGCTGAGTGCGAGGAGACACACACCAGGTGAGCACTTCACACTCACACTCCGTCACTCGCACACCTCCTCAGCCTCTCACCTGGCTGAGTGCGAGGAGACGCACACCAGGTGAGCACTTCACACTCACACTCCGTCACTCGCACACCTCCTCAGCCTCTCACCTGGCTGAGTGCGAGGAGACGCACACCAGGTGAGCACTCCACACTCACACTCCGTCACTCGCACACCTCCTCAGCCTCTCACCTGGCTGAGTGCGAGGAGACGCACACCAGGTGAGCACTCCACACTCACACTCCGTCACTCGCACACCTCCTCAGCCTCTCACTTGGCTGAGTGCGAGGAGACGCACACCAGGTGAGCACTCCACACTCACACTCCGTCACTCGCACACCTCCTCAGCCTCTCACCTGGCTGAGTGCGAGGAGACGCACACCAGGTGAGCACTCCACACTCACACTCCGTCACTCGCACACCTCCTCAGCCTCTCACCTAGCTGAGTGCGAGGAGACGCACACCAGTTGAGCACTCCACACGCACACTCCGTCACTCGCACAACTACTCAGCCGCTCACCTGGCTGAGTGCGAGGAGACACACACCAGGTGAGCACTTCACACTCACACTCCGTCACTCGCACACCTCCTCAGCCTCTCACCTGGCTGAGTGCGAGGAGACGCACACCAGGTGAGCACTTCACACTCACACTCCGTCACTCGCACACCTCCTCAGCCTCTCACCTGGCTGAGTGCGAGGAGACGCACACCAGGTGAGCACTTCACACTCACACTCCGTCACTCGCACACCTCCTCAGCCTCTCACCTGGCTGAGTGCGAGGAGACACACACCAGGTGAGCACTCCACACTCACACTCCGTCACTCGCACACCTCCTCAGCCTCTCACCTGGCTGAGTGCGAGGAGACACACACCAGGTGAGCACTCCACACTCACACTCCGTCACTCGCACACCTCCTCAGCCTCTCACCTGGCTGAGTGCGAGGAGACGCACACCAGGTGAGCACTTCACACTCACACTCCGTCACTCGCACACCTCCTCAGCCTCTCACCTGGCTGAGTGCGAGGAGACACACACCAGGTGAGCACTCCACACTCACACTCCGTCACTCGCACACCTCCTCAGCCTCTCACCTGGCTGAGTGCGAGGAGACACACACCAGGTGAGCACTCCACACTCACACTCCGTCACTCGCACACCTCCTCAGCCTCTCACCTGGCTGAGTGCGAGGAGACGCACACCAGGTGAGCACTCCACACACACACTCCGTCACTCGCACAACTACTCAGCCTCTCACCTGGCTGAGTGCGAGGAGACACACACCAGGTGAGCACTCCACACTCACACTCCGTCACTCGCACACCTCCTCAGCCTCTCACCTGGCTGAGTGCGAGGAGACGCACACCAGGTGAGCACTCCACACACACACTCCGTCACTCGCACAACTACTCAGCCTCTCACCTGGCTGAGTGCGAGGAGACACACACCAGGTGAGCACTCCACACTCACACTCCGTCACTCGCACACCTCCTCAGCCTCTCACCTGGCTGAGTGCGAGGAGACACACACCAGGTGAGCACTCCACACTCACACTCCGTCACTCGCACACCTCCTCAGCCTCTCACCTGGCTGAGTGCGAGGAGACACACACCAGGTGAGCACTCCACACACACACTCCGTCACTCGCACAACTACTCAGCCTCTCACCTGGCTGAGTGCGAGGAGACACACACCAGGTGAGCACTTCACACTCACACTCCGTCACTCGCACACCTCCTCAGCCTCTCACCTGGCTGAGTGCGAGGAGACGCACACCAGGTGAGCACTTCACACTCACACTCCGTCACTCGCACACCTCCTCAGCCTCTCACCTGGCTGAGTGCGAGGAGACGCACACCAGGTGAGCACTTCACACTCACACTCCGTCACTCGCACACCTCCTCAGCCTCTCACCTGGCTGAGTGCGAGGAGACACACACCAGGTGAGCACTCCACACTCACACTCCGTCACTCGCACACCTCCTCAGCCTCTCACCTGGCTGAGTGCGAGGAGACACACACCAGGTGAGCACTCCACACTCACACTCCGTCACTCGCACACCTCCTCAGCCTCTCACCTGGCTGAGTGCGAGGAGACGCACACCAGGTGAGCACTCCACACTCACACTCCGTCACTCGCACACCTCCTCAGCCTCTCACCTGGCTGAGTGCGAGGAGACGCACACCAGGTGAGCACTCCACACTCACACTCCGTCACTCGCACACCTCCTCAGCCTCTCACCTGGCTGAGTGCGAGGAGACGCACACCGGGTGAGCACTCCACACTCACACTCCGTCACTCGCACACCTCCTCAGCCTCTCACCTAGCTGAGTGCGAGGAGACGCACACCAATTGAGCACTCCACACTCACACTCCGTCACTCGCACACCTCCTCCCAGCCCCTTACCTGCTGGTTTCCTGTTCACAGCGCCGACTGGCGGCCTCTCCTTGCTCCACAAGCTGTACTGGGTAGTGCACACCGTCGCCACCAGTGTCGCCGTCTGCATCACCGTCGTCTACTGGTCAGCGCTGTTCAGACCAGGTACACACCTCTCCCCTATTTAGTAGTCCCATAGTGTTCCACTATGTGAAGAGTTTGATATTTCTTCGAGTTCTGTGTGACATTTTGTAGCGTCCCGAACGATTTCACACCACAAAACTCTGAGTAATCCCAGATTCGTTTTTCCTGAGATATGTGATCTGTGATCTAAGCAGTACACTCCTACTATTAATTATAGCTGCCAATGAGCAGGGATTCGGTGTTTAGCACTTCAAATTTCATGGAAATGATTAAGAAACATTAATAAATTCACTGAAATAGGGTACAGTCACGAACATATGAAAATCAAGGAAATAATGCACGGAAATAGGTTTGATCCAAATCAGTAATATCACTAATGAAAATCTAGTCACTCGAAGTATCTTTCCAAGCCAGCAGAGGGTATAGAGGATGCATAAGCCAGTACCTCACGTTCGCTCAGTCATGGCGGAGAAGGAACTCTTGAAGTGTCATTCTGAAACTGCGCTCTCTGGCTGTAGGCCTGGAGTGGGGACTGAATCTCATTGGCTATTAATCACGTGTCTAGCCCATAACTGGCTCATTAGGTCTTAGTAAGCTTTATACGAGTCAGGTTGGGAGGATGGTTTCTCACGCGAGGATAACCTTGGGGCCAGCCGCGTAGGCAACATGAACAGCGTGCTGCTTCAAATAACTATGCTGTACTATGATGACTTAAAATTATACAAATTATCTAAACATTTTCATAACAGTGGTTTTGATGGCTGCTTCTGAAGTGGCTCATAATTCATGCTGGTTTGATAGAATTTCACGAACACATGCTCTTTGGTATATACCCTCATGTCGTTGTGTCTTGGGATCGAGTCGGAAGCAACGTGTTGGTGTTGGTGGATCCGCTCCAGTGGACCTGCTCCTGAGCCTAGTGCAATACAGACAGCTCTGCAGAGGGACGAATGACATACAGAGTAACTGACAGGTGCTATTAAGAAAAGGGGTTTCATGTGTGGAAGAGATGTGTAGGAAGCGGACAGCATGGCAGGGAGGCAAAGCAAACTGTGCGGTAACAGCAGATTGCTGGGACTTAGTGGAAGCATCAAGAAGGCAAGGAATGTTTTGTTTTTTTTTAAAAAAAAAAAAAAGGAAATCCTGTACACAACAAGATAATCCGTTGTCACTACGATTTCTGTCGTTGGGATGGGACGATAGCTTTAACCAGGAGTATTTTCCCACCTGACACTTCTGGTACTACCATGCTCATATGTATCCGAACGATCTGAATCGCTCTCCGCTGAATTTTCTCCTGTAGCTTATTCAACCCATTATACACAACTACGAAGAGAGTACTATATGCTTTAGGTGGTATAGTCGGGTGACTATCCCAAATTGACACTGATCCAACTCCAAAAATACTTACTTTTTTCAGGTGATTCGTTTTACAAACTAAAACGATGGTTATATTAAGGCACTAAAAATGTTTCGTAGACATTGAATGCACGTAGTTTCACATTTCTAAAACATACGACAGTCTCAATACACAGCAAAAAAGAGAACATACTTACACAAATAGTAATTTCGAACAGGTGCTAGGAAAGAAAACATTTCAACTTGTTATATAAATATTCAACAGTACAGAATAACAATAAATACAAGAAAAAATTATTGTTTGCAGTGTATTACAGACTATTAAAGTTTGCGAAAGTCATACACAGTTATCTAAATTAGTTGATATAACATTGTTGGTAAGACATTCTTAGCGCCATTGACTTTTCAGACTGCTTGTTGTGAGGCGCGCTTCTTTTGGTTCATCAACTAAAATCTATTTTGTAGGAACTCATAGCATGGAAAAGAAAAAAAGAAAAATTGTTAAAAAGCTGCTATCAGTAACTTAAGAAAGCAATCTGCGGAGTCCAAAAATATAGAAGTAGAATTAAATTAAATTTAGCATCACCAAACTTATTTGCACTCATCACTGATAAGATCAACTGCTTGAAGTATGCGTAACATACTTGATATTTCTTTTTTAAAAAAAGATAAGAAATAACATTGTGACGAGCTAAAAATCTCTCTGTAATGCTTCATACTGGGCAGTCTTTTGTGTGGTTTGAAAGAAGATTTAAAGGTACGCTATAATGTTGTGCCCAGCTCATCTCAGGCAACAACTACAGGTTAAGAGTTTGAGTCCTGTGCCAAAAATACAATATGTATTTATCATAAAAGTCATTTATTTTAAATGGGATCAAACGTTTCTAATTAGGTGTTCCGTAGTTACGGCGGTTCATGATCTGAATTAACAACTAAACAAAATCAATCAAAGCGCTTGCTGAACGAAAACGACGTTATTGATTCTTTTCGCAATGTGTGTTATATTCATGGAATGGAACATTTGTGGACCAACATCTTATCCTTTCTGTACGAGGAGCTCTGCCATCAGAATTTCTCAAACGGTTCGCTAAGTACTAGGTGACAAAATTCTTTTGCAGGCACATTCTAAACTGGAACATTACATCAAAAAAAAAAAAAAAAAAAAAAACTTTACATAAATACCGGAACATTAATATTAAGCTAACCAGTTTCTAACTATTATTCATACCCATTTTTTCCAGTACTGGGTACTGCAGTCTGTAAAAATTAAACTTCGAAACAACAAACAGGAAGTTTATGAATGAGGAAATCTAATGCAGTGGAGCCAAATGTGTGGCTGTTAGCTGCCATCTTTGGCGGTTCTCACCATGGAGGAAGGAATAATATGGAGACGACGCAAGAGACCTTTACCACGCATGGGAGTGAAGCAGGCCGGCGGAGGAGTGGGGGGGCATGGCCGGAGTGGTGGGGGCTTGACCGCTTCCCAACAAACACGGGGAATATGTACAAACACCTCAAGGGGACTCTAGGATAAACGTGACGCCGCAATCTGGTGATGGATTATTATGTAACTCGATGAGACAAATAAAAAATGAAGAATAAAATTTTTTGATATCCTGCTTAGTTTTCGAGATATTCTGTCTCAAATGTGAAATGGTTTTGGTTGAAATTCAGAAGAAAAAAATTATTCAAAGTCAAATTTTATGATGAATTTTTATTTAAAAAGACGAGACAAATAAAAAATAAAGAGTAAAATTTTTCGATATTTCACCTAGTTTTCGAGATATACTGTCTCAAAAGTGAGGTGTCTTGAGTTGAAATGCAGAAGAAAAATTTCGCAAAAGTCAAATTTAATGATGGATTCTTATGTAACACGACGAAAAAACTCGATAATAAGGAATAAATGTTTTCGATATCTTGCTTAGTTTGGGGGATATACAACATCCAAATTGAGGGGTTTAGGTTTGGATGCAGGCTGGACCAAAAATTAATTCTGTCAAAGCCACAATGATTACATGGTTGACATGCAGAATGGATATTTCAGTTTTATTACTACCACTTGTGGTTAGTCTGAAATGTGTCCTAGACCAAAAAAAAAGTAAGTGGACCCACTCTAGGGATGAGCAACCCAGACATTTTGTAGGCTGGTACCAGAAATAAAATGTTTATTCAGTCACCTTAATGAACATTCTCTTGATCAAGATGTGTTGTCTAATTTCACAGCCCTACTTATTAGGACAATTGTAAAAAAATTATCTCTCAGTTAGATTTAGATACGGGGGGGGGGGGGGAGGGGGGGGAGAATGTTGTACAAAAAAAAGAGACTAAATTAGAAACACATTCCCCAAATTGATTTTGTTCAAAGGCCAATAACTTCTTTATTTATGAAGCCCATTTTTATTTCTGCATGAACCTGTTTCGACATAAATAGATGAGAAAGATTTCAAAATCCGTAAAAATAGGTATAGACGTATTTACAAACAGAAACAAGTCTTATATGAAGCTTTAAAAATAACCTAAGTCAATGGCCTGAAATAGCTATTTAAAAAATTAATAAAACTCACAGCTTCTCACATAACAGTTAATTTCATCATCCATTGTCAGTATAATCAGCAACGTGACGAAAGAAATCGTAATAGTAAATTCACTGAATCGCGAAGTAAAACACGCCCCTTTAAATCTCATTTTAAACACTCGTTAAAAAATAATGCTAGTCTATTATGTGCAAAATAGCAAGTTTGCTGATTTTCTACACCAACAAAAATTTGAGAACAAAGTCATCCCATTGAGAGCTATGACTAAATATTTATAGACGTGCTGCAAAGTTTGCGGTGTCTACCGCTCACTTCAACAACGATAATTACAATTCAACTTACTTATGAAATGATATTCCAGGTTCTTTCCTGTGTGGCCTATTTGTGCAACCGTACACAACACAAGCTGGCATTTTTAAATACTTATACACAATACTAAATGAAATAATCACTGCATCTACCACAATGTGAACACCTCAATTGTTGGGAAGCGCCATATGGTCGCTGCCGGTGCTGCCACCATGCGGGAGAGTTTAGTGCTTGCTTCACCGATTTAACGTCACTTCTCCTCCATATAATTCCTTCCTCCATGGTTCTCACGTGCTGGGGCGTTCAGAGGTCGCAGAGGCGCACCAGGAAGTAAAGCAGTTAGCGCCTAGCTCTAGCGTTCCGAGGGTACACGGTTCGAGTCCGGCATTGGACACAAGTGATTTTGATGTAGTATTATTTTGTTCTTGGTATATATTGCAAAGACATGCATAACATTAGTTGACTAAGAGAGGAAAGGAATTAGGCCACAGTATTTATGAAGCAATCATTCCTCTGTACAATGAAGGGACTCTTTTCCTTCTTTTTTTGATTGAAAACAAAATTCTCGATTGTTTGATCATGAAATTAAACTGGGTACCCTACCTAATCAAATTGCCCAACGTTACCGGTCACTCGTTGATTTCAGTTCTTCATTAATTTTCGTATTTGTTCTATGATGGAATACATAAAATTAATGATAACTGTACTTAATAGAAATTTCGGAATCGTTACTGAAAATATAACTGCAGAATTGGAATGCTTTGATGAGAAAATAAGTTTCCAATGCGATTTTTCAATTCAGAAACGCTAGTTGATTATTTATTTTTATTTTAGCAGCTCTTAAATCTAAATTCTGGTGCTATTGTTATAATGGTCCTCATATGTACTGAGGAAACTTTAAACCAAAAATAAAAAGCAAATCTACTCAGTTTCCTGGTCATCAAATTGTTGCGGTTTCGTGGGTCGTCCGCTCACATCAGCTACCAGAATGTTTTACTTTCAATCTCGCACACTGAAATATAATGTGCAAGTTTAAACTCTTACTGCAAGTTCCTTCTTAAGATACAGATTCTCTTGACCGGCCGCCACTCAGTTTCCAACTGAGAAAATTTAAAGACTAGGTACTGAATGAATAAACAGTTATTTCACAAAACTAATTTTAATTCATTGCCTTCATTTTTCCAACACCACCAATGTTATAAACTTATCGGACTTCTCACTCCAAAGTTGCAGATCCACTTAAAGTAGAACGGCTATTTTTTACACCTTTTACGCACATTCACACGTTTACAACTCTCAACTTAACACCAACCACACTTCTCCACGTCCTGCGACCGACTGCCCACCTTGTGGCTACCACAGCACCCACCATGCGGCTCCCGGGGCTCACCCTTCCGTGGCCACGGACATGGTGCCGATGACGTCACAAACCGGCGCTACTTTCAAACACAGAGTGGTACCGCTACAACCCCCCTTAGTTTATCCTTGTTATTGTGAATTTCCAATTAGCAATGGCAAGGGTAAATTCAAATTAAGTCCCCTTCCTCCTATTTTACAATTTCCACATCTCATTCACACAAAATACATACAAAACTCCACAAATTGATGTAGCAATACTTACAAATATCACATTAACCATAAACTGCTATATTTTTTTGAATTGGTTGGTGTTTGAGCAATATACAAACGTATCAAAACAATAAGTGTCGAAATACACATTGGTTCCAAAACAGTTTTCTTTCTACTAAAATGTAATTAAAAGACAACCGTTATAAAATGTCATGGACATTAAGATATAAATTAGTTGAACATGAATATTTCCTTACTGCAAACATGAAATACAACATTAAAAGCAACAAACAAATATAAAACATCATGAACATCAAAATACACCACAGTAACAAACAACTATAAATCATGAACATCCAAATACACTTTGGTTCCCAACGGATCATTCCTTAGCACTAACATCAAATACACAAAAAGCCGTTGAAGGATTACATTTCCCCCCTATGAAACCACCAAACTCTCTAGTCCTGCCACGGTAGACAGCATTATTGGAAACAACAACTACAAAATCTCTAGTTTTTCCCTGTTAAAAACAGTATTATTCCAAAACAATGGTTAATTTAGCATCCACTATCCATCCGGCTGTCCCATAGATCAAAATACAAATATAAACAAACAGTTCTGTCATAATTACTTACATTTTTTTTTCACACTCCTTACCCTACACTTAAATTTTAATTCACTCACACCATCTGTAAGAGATGCTTCCCAATGGCACCTTTTGGAGAGCAAGTCCCTTTCCAGACATCAACAACACTTCTGACCATCAAACATCACCAAAATTCTGTAACACATTTCCCTTCTAGGTTATTCACAATAATATTCACTAACATTATAGTCATATATACATACACACTAAAGAAACAAAACCATTTTACGGATAAATCTAGTCAACTTTCAAACATCTATATGATTTCAATATTCTTATATTGTAAATTCCCTTAAATCGGCCACTATCTGGATCAATTACAGTGTACGAATTTTCCTTGTATCTGCAAGAAATTTTAAATGTTCCCTCATACAAAGGTTTGAACTTCTTAATGGTATTATCAATGGCAGAGGACTTGAAATGGGTCTGTACTAGCACTAGATCACCGATATTGTAAACCGTAGGTTTAATGTTTCTATCATGTTTCATTCTTCGTCGTATTGCATTTTTCCACAATTCCTGTAATGCCTATGTTTATTTTTTCTGACTTAGGGATATTCTGTTCTGGAAATTTCACATATTCACGTACAATTCTAGGTGTTCCTTTTGGAACATAATTTCATATGGTGATAGGGATGTCGAATCGTGTGGTATTGAATTTATAATGTCTTCTATATTATTAACTTCTAATGCCCATCGCTTATGGTTATGACTACAGTATGTTCGGAACAGCCTTCCTAATTCTCTCATAACCCGCTCGTCGGGGTTTCCCTGAGGATTGTACAAAGATGTTTTCAGAACCTGTATGTCAAGTCGCTCAAAACAATCTAGCATACTTTACTACAAAATTGTGGTCCGTTGTCTGTAAGTATACTTTTAGGTTTACCCAGTGTGTAAATATAGTCATTTTCAAGTTTTGAACACATTGCCTTTGTTGTAGCTCTTCTGAGAGGATATAATTTGACAAATTTAGAAAATACATCTAACACTATACATATCTGGTTAACTCCACTTCTTGAAGTCGGGAGAGGACCATAGATGTCGACCCGCAATTAACTCGTTGGGTCTATCTGGGACAATGCTCTGCATTTCCCAACTCTTTTCTCATTGTCTGCTTTGTTCTTCTGGCATACTTCACAACTAGCAACTATTCTACGAACTCTTCTTGGCATATTGGGAAAATAGAGGTACTCTCGTAAAATCTTATAGCACTTGTTTGGTCCATAATGCCCATAGCTAAGATGGTGCTGTATTATAAAAGGTCAACATATTTTTCTGGAACCCACAATTTCCAGTCTTCACTCTCTTCATGCATCCTCCTGAACAAAATGCCTCCTTCCATACAAAAATACTTTGCTAGTTTAGAATCCGGATACTTTATAAGTACCTGGTCAATCACTTCCTTGATATTGCCATCTTTATTTGCTGTTCCTTCATATATTTCAAACAACTTCTCACTTCTCGTTCCCCTTTAACTCCTTTTAATATACATGATACGGGGTTCGTTGCATTGATGGTATGTTTGCATCATTTTCCATCATTCCTATGGGTAACCTTGATAAGGCGTCCGCAACATAGTTGTCTTTCCCTGGCAAATAACGTATTTCGTAATTAAATTCCTGTAGGAGTAGAGTCCATCTTGTTAATCTTCCATGTACCAGTTTGCATTTCTCTAAAATGACAGCGCCCTTTGTGATCCGAGTAGACCTATAATTTTTCTTCCTAGAAGGAGATATCTGAACTTTTGGAATATCCAGACAATAGCAAGTGCTTCACGCTGAGTTATACAATAATTTCTTTCAGACTTTTTCAATCACTCTACTGGCAAATGCGATAGTTCTTTGTCAGTTTTCCTTCTATGACCACTTCCTGAAATATCTCTGCGCCCCAAACCCATACGCAGAAACAGTCCTGCGCTATACAAATATCAAAATTCCAGTCAGGCGTGTAAAGTTTAGTACTTTGAAGTAGCGAGTCCTTCACTTTCTGAAAATCTTCCTCGCATTCTGTGGACCATTCCAAATAGAATGTTTTGCCTTCAGTTCCTCAAAATGTGGGCTGTTCAAGATTTGTCCCTTTATAATTCCTGTAGTAGTTGCCACAACCCTAAAAAGCTTTCCAATTGTTCCTTGTTTCTAGGGCTGGGGAAGTCCATCAATGGCACTAAGCTTATCCTCACTTGGGGTAATTCCGGAAGAGTTAATTACATGGCCCAAAATTCAATTTCACTAGTAAGAAAAAACACACTTTTTCAGTTTTCTCATCATCCCCCCTTTCTTTAAAGCAGCTAGCACCTCCCGAAGAGTTTCCCAATGTTCTTCAACGTAGCACTTGCGATTAATATGTAGTCAACATACAAATACACTTTTCAGCAAGCGTTTCCCAAAAACTGTGTGTAGAGCCCTGATAAAATTTGCCACTGCATTGTTAAGTCCAAATGGAAGTACTTTGAAATGGTAGCACCTCCCCTGGTATAAAAAGCAGTGTATTTCTAGATTCTTTGTCAATTGGCACCTGCCAATAGGATTGAAGTGAGGTCCAAGACGTTAAGAACTTTTTCCTTGTAAACTTTGTAATATCACGTCGATTGGTTGAGGGTGGTCCCTTTCCGGTATTAGTACTTTGTTTAAATTCCGAGCATCTACACCAACGAACAGATGATCTGCTTTTTGTGACAATTACAAGAGGGTTATTGTACTGGACTATTCGATCTTTCGATCACACCCCACTGAATCATTCTATTAATTTCTTCATCTACAACTTCCTTTTCGCTATAGTACTGGGTATGGCATTGATGAAAAAGTGTTTGTCACTATAACAGTGAAATGAACATGTATAGCCTTTTATCAAGCCTGGTCTATTTGAGAACACCTCATTAAATTCTTCAATAATATCCATTAATTTCCTCTTGTGTTCCTGGTCTACCCCCTTTAAAACTTTTATTCTTCTCTTTCCACTTTTTCGTGCTGCATTGCGGACACACAAAATTCCACTAGTTTCTTTCGAAATGAAAACTCTTTAACTTCACCTGTGCCATTTGTACCAAATGAGGCTTTAATGGAACCTATGCTTTTCTCCCTCCACAAATTCTTCAAAGGTACTATCACTCTTGAACCCTCTCCTTCAAAATCAATCGAACCTTTACCACAGTCCAAAATAGCTTTTGTAGAATGCAGCCAGTCTATTCCAAAAATGCAGTCAGGATTCAGTCCTGGTATGACAAAAACTTGTACATCCAAATGATGACCTTCAATTATGCCTTCCAGTAAGGCTTGTAGTTTTATCAATTTGCTTTTATTACCAGTGGCCGTTGTGACGTTCATTCCTGAACTGGGAGTGTTTCTAGTCTCTTCATTTCATACAACTCTTTGAATAACTGTTCTGAAATGCCACAAATTTCTGCTCCTGTGTCCACCAATGCCTCAATTTCCCTCTCATGTACTTTAATTATAATGACCGGAGCTCTAATGTATTGATCCTCAGTTTGAAATTCTTCCTCCAAGAGGTCTTTTCTTGGGTTGTTGTGAAAAATGCTTGATACCAATTTATTTCCTGCTGGTCCCATATCCCAGCCTGCCTTCGTCCGGACCACAACGTTAGCAGCTACTAGTTTTTTGTTTGTTCACAAATCCTCTGTTGGTTTGTACAAGGTTCACCTGGAGTTTCAGTTTCTTCCACAAATCTTCCCTGGTCAAAATTACTCTCCAAGTAAGCTCCTCCTCTTCCTCGGCCCATATATCTCACATTTGCCCCACCTCTCCCGGTCATGAATCCGTTACCATCTCTATGAAAACTAGTTGCACCGGTCTGTGAGTTTTCTCTGAATTCCATGGGATGTGCAAATCCTGTGTTGTCTGATCTTTGGAAATTATTTCTGTATTGGTTATCTTCATGGTATGCCCTCTGTGTGGGAAATGGTTTCTGCGTTGCCCATCTTCATATTGGCTTCTTTGTCCATGGAACTTAGGTCTGTTGTTATATTTTCCCAGGTAACCTCGTTGATTGTGTTGTGTATCAAGTCGATATAGCAATTCTTCTGCCTGTTCAATTGTTCTAATGTTTTGGGTTGTAAAAAGTTCTTGTATGTTTCCTGGCATACGGCTCACAATATCCCTTACCATCTCTTCATCGGGAATGGGATTGCTTAGGTAACAACCCTTTGCTACTTCATTAGAGAAAAAATCTAGCAACAACTCCTTTCCTTCCTGGAATCTCCTTCCTTTACACAGTTCTCTCTTTGTATTATATTGTCTTTCTGCAGACCAAAAATGATTTAGGAAGTTAGTCTTCAGTTCACTGTAAGTTTCACACTTTAGCATTTGTCTCTCCCCCCACACTCGCGCTCTACCTTGTAGGTGTTGGTACACACAATTGATCTTCTCTTTATCATTATAAAGCCCAAAAATTCTGTATGCTTCGAAACTTTCCAGAAAGCTCACCGGGTGTATGTTCCCATTGTCACTAAATTTAACAATTTCAAATTTTTCTGGGGTATGTACTGTAACCTTTGCCAAACCACCGAATGTATTTTTCTCTTGAGCATTTTTGATTTGGTCCTCTATTTGTACAAATTTATGGTCTTGGGACTCTATCTTGTGGTTAATGGAATGTACTTCAAACTATATCTTTGATCTTAATATCTAGTACTTCAACCTGTTGAGTTAACTGTTTTGTAAAGCGTTTGTTGTCTTCTGTATGATTGTGGAGTGTAGTATGCCTATTCTGTAAACCTGTCATCTCTTTTGCTAAAACTTCTACCTTTTCATCTAGTTTCTTATTGTTATTTTGTACTGTCTGTACCTTTTCCCACAACTTATCAACCTCCCCTTTAAATCATCAATTGCCAGTTCAGTGTTTTGTGAAAGAGACCCTATTGCTTCGATATCTGTAGTTAATGTTCGCCTACCTTCTTCACAGCTATGTTTACAATTGTCTAATTTATTAGAAACACTCTCCCATTTATCTAACATGTCTTGACTTTTCCTTCATCTTGAAATCCCATGAATCCTGTAAGGCTTCTAAATTACTACCCATTGTATCTGAATCTTTTTCAAGTTTTACTAGTCTTTGACTAATAAGCTGATGATTATCCAATTTTTTGCTTATGGCATCATGTACATTTTGTGTATTTTGTTCGCAATTTGCTTTGCTTTGTTGCTAAGACTAGACACCTGATCACTAAAATGCTCTTTCAAAGTGGAAATTTGTTTCTCTATTTTATTATCCATAGCAGCTAACTGACAAGTGGTTCTGTTTGCAAGACGGTTAATACTATCAGATTGTTCTTTCATCATATTCATCAACTGCATCAACATGTCATTCTGAAAGTTCACTGGGTCTTGCCCACCATAACAGGGTTCCATGGAGAGATTAATTTCAGATGGTGAACCATTAGTGAAACCTCGAAAACTTTCACTTGGGGTAGAAGTATTGGCAAGTTCTGAAGGATTCACTAGAAGTGGTAAGGTAACATCTGAGATGGGAGAAGTTGGGGTGGCCATTTCTGCATTTTGTACAAAAGTTTGACTGTCTTGTATCTGAATATCTAGTCTGAGAGATGTAACATTCAGAACTGGTGACCTGTTATCAGAATTTGATATCTCTACATTGACATGAGGGTCCCCACTTTCAAATAGTTCTTCCCCTTCCATTTTAAATAATTTCTCTTAAAACAATATACTAGCAAAGCCAAGAAACTTTATACAAAAAATGAATAAATCACACTATTCCTGAGGAAATGCACTTAACACATGGTTTAAATATTTAAAAGTATATATCACATATCAGTAAAAAATATAACAAATTAAAACAATGTTGACCAAGAAAAAAGTTTCGCAGTCACTAAGAAATGTGATGAAAATAACAAACTGTAATAAAAGAAACTGTAGGATATCCTTCTCAAAGCAATACTCAATTCATGAAAAATAAAAAACAGATCCTGTAAAGTTTACTCAAAAAATCTTTGTTCTCTTAAAACAAAATTTCTGGGGTAATTAGATGTATCAACCAAACTAAAGTTTCACTTGCACCAAATAATACTTTATCTTTCACTTTGAGGTTAACCAACAAAATTTTCCAATAAAATCGAGTTTTCTCGTGTTGTTAATAAGTTAATAATTATTTGCCCTTATCTTTTAACTGTTGTTGCTCTCGGAGACGTTCCAAATTTGCCGCTCCGCGTCGAACAGCCTCCCAGTTGATATCGCCAAAGTTGTTCAGCACGCAGGCAAGTTGTTGTATTCTCGACCAGCGCCAAAGATGCCCCGCATGTTGCAATCGTCGGCGTCGTTCACCAACGCCAAAGTTGTACCGCCTACCGCCGAAATCGGACTCTTCCACTCCAGCCAAAGATGCTCCGTTCCCTCAAAGCCGTTGTCTCGTGACGTCATTAAGTTCCCTCCTTTCACACGTGTTTGTACAAAATAGCCAATTCCTACTTCAACACGCACAATTTCCGGAAGTTCTAAATAAAAACTCGCAGAAACTGCTCTGGTCACTAAACGAACGCCATTTGGCGGTTTCGTGGGTCGTCCGCTCACATCAGCTACCAGAATGTTTTGCTTTCAATCTCGCACACTGAAATATAATGTGCAAGTTTAAACACTTACTGCAAGTTCCTTCTTAAGATACAGATTCTCTTGACCGGCCGCCACTCAGTTTCCAACTGAGAAAATTTAAAAACTAGGTACTGAATGAATAAACAGTTATTTCACAAAACTAATTTTAATTCATTGCCTTCATTTTTCAACACCACCAATGTTATAAACTTATCGGACTTCTCACTCCAAAGTTGCAGATCCAGTTAAAGTAGAACGGCTATTTTTACACCTTTTACGCACATTCACACGTTTACAACTCTCAACTTAACACCAACCACACTTCTCCACGTCCTGCGACCGACTGCCCACCTTGTGGCTACCACAGCACCCACCATGCGGCTCCCGGGGCTCACCCTTCCGTGGCCACGGACATGGTGCCGATGACGTCAAAAACCGGCGCTACTTTCAAACACAGAGTGGTATCGCTACAAAATGTGAAAATTTTCATCTTTTCGTAAAACTCAGTTAATTTAATTTTTTATATCAGTGATTTTAATAATCTCTAGAAGTCTTTTTTTTTTTCCAAGAAATTAAAAGAAGTACGTCTGAACGTGGACGCATATATTTCGCTCATGTTTGAACAAGAGTCAAATCTTGAAAGACATGTTAATCAAATGATAAATGAGTCTTACGTCTCTTTCTACTTGAACAATGAGCTCAAATCAGCTGCTAAATTACCGTAGGTTGCTGTCTTCAAAAAAGGCAGTAAAATAAGAAACTATGTTATTGGAAGGAACTAATTTTATATGATACGCCGAAATTTTATCAAGTATGTCTTTCAGTAAACATTAAGAGGATTCAGGTGGAATTAAGGTATCATGCTGAGGAACAATACTACAATTTGTTACAAAATTTTATAAATCTGCTCTTTTACTCTCTGCAAGTAGAGTGTAACTCAGGAGAAAAGTAGAAGAAGGAATTCATGAATTATTACAAAGCGTTTAATACGGCTTTCCCCGTACGTCACTGACCTCGGTCTAAGGCTCATTTTTTCGCACACAATATTCTGGCTGATTTCTTCAAGAAGGAAAGTGTGTCTGGTCAGTCAGAGAGAGAGAGATCATAATTTATATACGTTAAGGACGAATAAAATATGCAATAATTATTGTTCCTTTTGTTTATTTCTGTAGCCTACTAGGAATTCACATCTATCATGTAGACAAGTTACAGTGCAGTTAAAACTTTATAATTTACAAAATCGAGGAAATACTTTAAAAATATCTTTTCCGTAACTCATGGCTCCTATCTGTTTTTTTTATAGTTTTTAACCGCAAGATAACAATGTTAATGACAAGTAGACGAAGGGTTCGAACTTATTAATGAGGCATAATTGAGTTTCATATTCTCAATGATCTCCTCACTATGTTCAATTTGTAACACGGTTGTGGGGAAAACTAATTTTTATTACTATTTCCCGCTATTCTGCAATGTTTCCAACTCACAGCGCCCCTGTACGGAAGCTCATGGTGTTACATACTTTGAGAAGTGTATTTTGCAACCAGAAGCAGATACCATCCTAGGGTACGATTATTCTTGCCAGAACTATATGGCGATATATTTCTTTTCTTTATTTCTTCCACGAGGTATATTTTCACATATCTATTTATCTTTATAATAATAATTCTTGCAATCACCTCTCTCAAGCTACATTAAAAATGACTCAAAATGATTTTTCTTAAAACCGCAAAAGCCATTATATTGTGGATACAGATAAAATAAATATTCTCTTACTGCTCTCAGTTGCCATCATTTACCAACTACAAGTTACAAAGATGAGGGGTTAATGCTTAATGGATGAATACTTGTGAAAACTGCCTTTCTTTTGCTTAAACATCGATACTACGGTTACCTAATTTCTTGTAAATTGTTCAAAAGCCGACTATTGCTAACTAATATCTTTTTCTTAGCTTTGAACCTCGTAAATTCATCACAGATGGTAGAAATTAAAAGTTCGAAACAGGAAATCTGTCTGCCAATAAGGAAGAGTGAGGACAGAGTGGCTCTGCACTGTTGTCAAAAGTTCTATCATCGTAAGTTGCTCGTAAGGTCTTGCGGCACATTCTGTGCGGATTCCTGTAGCGGACACAGCAAGTGGCAGACGTGTTGGGATATATTCTTACACTTCTGAATTCTACATTTCGTTTTTGGAACTATATCAGTCAATTCATCAACAATAAATTTTAAGAACAACGTAAAACGCAGAAAAGTAACCTGCGTGTTCTCTTTACTTGTCTGATTGAACCACGAGGCGATATCAGCTTAAAGACCAATATTTAAAAGGAATTAAAATAAACTTTTTTAAAAAATAGGAGCTTATCGGAACACTAACCTCGTTAGTAGTTTCATTATGCTGGACGTCAATTTTCACATCATGAAATATGGTAAAATATATTACCAGCGTTTCAGAGTAAGTAAAACGAGGCAATAATACAAGATTTGAAAAAAACTTAATTGACACATGCTGATATCCACATGTTATGTAATGAATCTGAACGATATTCAAGACCAAAATTCTGTTCACGTTTTTAAAAAAAATAAGAACTTGAGTTAGAGACTCCACTAGCGCAAAACGCGTTTCACCCACTCTCTTGCAAATAGATTTTAAATTAACAGGACCATTCCAGGCATCATTAACAGCTCTTATAACGAGACAGCAAGTTTTTAAGAAAAATTACCGTCGCCTATTGGTAACATGACATTACTAATGACTAACGAAAAAGAAAGTGAAAATTTGAGCAAATTTTTACTATTTTATCTACATTTACAGTCTGCGTTTTTTAAGCTATCCATAAAAAAGTTTAATGGACTAGTAAATGTAAGTAAAAGATTCTTAGTAATGCACATTTCTTGTGAATGCGGACATTGATTCCACCGAAACTAACACAGAATCGTTACTGTTAAAAACGTTGTAGATAAGCGGTAACGCTCTGATCTCACATTCGGGAGGACATGGTTTCGAATCCTCAACCAGCCATCAGTTTTCAGTATTCCATGGTTTCTCGAAATCACTCCATGCAAATTCCGGTGTGTTTCCTTCAAAAGGCCATGGCCAAATTAATTCTCTTTCATTGCCGCCAGTCCTTTGACGCCTATAATGAACTCCAAATGACAAGATGAAAAGCTATAAGTAAAGAAGAAAAAAAGTTCTCTTTATTTATCACCTATGTCATCAAATTCAGTTTATTACAAGTGAATCGAACATTATTTGCGTAGACAATGAAGCAGACAGGCCTTGTAATTGTAATAAAAGCAAAATACGAAACCAAAATTCTGTAAGGCTGAAGATTGTTAACTCCTTAACCCTCTGTCTGAACATTGTCGACGAAATCGCTATTCCAGTCGGACAGGCGAATATGAATGAGGAAAGAAATCACTTAACGGAATAAATTCAATGTGTGAACGTTACGATTCAAACAACCTTCAATCCAAACCAAATATAACACCCTAGCTATGTTCCCAACATTATGCATTGGGTTGTTTCAATAGTTAATTTTCTCAGTGCTGTTTCTCAAATCGTCTTAAAAATTACTACAATAAGTAGGGACATCAATAGAACACCTCTTTTGAATAGTGTGTGGTTGTGAATTTTTTTTTCGATGTGTACAACCTTTATCATTAAATGTGGTCAAAGTAGCAAAGACAAGACAGGGTGTTACATTTCATCAGATTTACCGGCTTTACGCTACAGAAACGTTTTTTTCTTATTTTACTTCGGATGGTTTCTTTACTTATGCTTGCTCTTCGTATGATCCATAAATCCGTCGGACCAACGGATAGCGAAGTCCCGAATAGTTGAAATCTTAATTTATGGTTGATATGGAAGCGGCCATAAGGATATTACTTGAAAACAAGTATTTCGAGGCCGGTCAGGTTCAGTGATGTGCACTGACAGAAAGTTCCATGTATGTAGCTTTGTTTCCCATTGGATGAGGATGACCGCAGAGCAGCCTGTCTGGTCTAGCGGTGAACGTTCTCGACTACGAACGCTTTGGTCGCAGGTTCAAAACTGTGTGGGATGAATATATTTTTTCTTTCATTTTCAAGCCATTCCATCATACCCTCTAGTTATATACCGGGTGAGTTTTTTATCTTGAGACAACTAAATATCTCGAAAACTACAAATCCGATCAAAAAAAGTGGGTAATAAAAATTGTTCGTCTCGACGGGGGACATCCGATGATACCAAATTTGACTCCCCACCCCCACCCCCTAGGGGTGGGGGAAGGGGGAGAAAAAAAACTTAAATAGGAACCCCCATTTTTTATTGCAGATTCTGATTCCCCGGAAAAAACTACCCCTATTTGACCCCCAATTCGAGTCATTTTGGTCGATAGATGGCGCTGCATTTCTCAGAGTTTTCTCATTACTTGATGTACTTCCATTGCGTTCATAACATCTCTGATTTATTTACTTCGTTCTGTTGCACGTGTCAATGAGAATGCAGGCTATAACGTTGCAAGAAAAAATTGAAATGGTCTACATTTATGGAGAATGTCGCAAGAATATCGATAATGCTGTTGATCTTTATGCTCATCGTTTTCCAGACCAGCCTCGATCGCGCGCTTCTTTTTACCGTATTATCCAACAGTTCACTCAGGAGGGAAGTGTGCACACAAACAAACGAAAATACCATCCGTTCCATGTTTCGTTGCATCAAGAACTTCACGGCAATGATTTCGATAATCGATTGACATTTTGCCGATGGTCGCTACAGAAAATACAAGAAGAACCCCATTTCTTTGCTCGAGTACTGTTTTCGGATGAATCCACTTTTACTAACCACGGCACCATTAATCGACACAACATGCATTATTGGAGTGTGGAAAACCCGCATTGGTTACGCCAAGTTGAACATCAGCGTCCGTGGAATGTAAATGTTTGGTGTGGGATAATTGGGGACAAACTTATTGGTCCACATTTTATCCATGGACATTTCAATGGGGAGAAATATCAACAACTCTTAGAGGACGTACTGCCAACATTGCTTGAAGACGTACCCTTAGACGTGCGACAAACAATGTGGTTTCAACATGACGGTTGTCCAGCACATTTTGCTGTAAGATCGCGGGAAGTGTTAGATCGTCTGTACAATCGTCGATGGATCGGAAGAGGAGGTCCAGTGCCGTGGCCTGCAAGATCACCAGATCTCACTTCGCCTGATTTTTTTTTATGGGGATACTTGAAGAATGAAGTTTACAGTGAAGTGCCAACAACGCCTGAAAACATGATTGAACGAATTACCAACGCTTGTCAAAAAATCACGCCGGATATGCTTCTTAGTTGCGTCGAATCATTCCAAGAGCGGGTAAATAAATGCATCGATGTCGGTGGTGATATTTTCGAGCACTTGCTTTAGAATTGTTGTTAGAAACAAACACGTGAGAGGCGAGGGGACTCACCAAAAACAAGCACCCCGATGGTGAGAGGCGAGGGGACTCACCAAAAACAAGCACCCCGATGGTGAGAGGCGAGGGGACTCACCAAAAACAAGCACCCCGATGGTGAGAGGCGAGGGGACTCACCAAAAACAATCACCCCGATGGTGAGAGGCGAGGGGACTCACCAAAAACAAGCACCCCGATGGTGAGAGGCGAGGGGACTCACCAAAAACAAGCACCCCGATGGTGAGAGGCGAGGGGACTCACCAAAAACAAGCACCCCGATGGTGAGAGGCGAGGGGACTCACCAAAAAACAAGCACCCCGATGGTGAGAGGCGAGGGGACTCACCAAAAACAAGCACCCCGATCGTGAGAGGCGAGGGGACTCACCTAAATCTAGCACCCCAAAGGGAACAGAAAATTACTACGTCCACGTCGTTGTTCCTGGGTAACGCAAAAAGTAATGTTTGACTTTCGCTATCTGCTAAAGAATTTGCATCAGTGCATTTTGAAATAATGTCCATTCCCATCCCTCAAGTTTGGAGGTGGGTGGTGTTATTGAATAGTTTTTGAAAAATATCAATCACATTAACTTGTATTTTGCTGATCTGATGTGTATTTCACGAGATATCCTCATTTTTAAATGAATTTTTGCTTATTTTGATTTTTGTCGATTGCAGCGCCATCTATCGACCAAAATGACTCGAATTGGGGGTGAAATAGGGGTAGTTTTTTCCGGGGAATCAGAATCTGCAATAAAAAATGGGGGTTCCTATTTAAGTTTTTTTTCTCCCCCTTCCCCCACCCCTAGGGGGTGGGGGTGGGGAGTCAAATTTGGTATCATCGGATGTCCCCCGTCGAGACGAACAATTTTTATTACCCACTTTTTTTGATCGGATTTGTAGTTTTCGAGATATTTAGTTGTCTCAAGATAAAAAACTCACCCTGTATAAAACATGTAATTTCTGTAATAAACAACAAATAAAAATTAACACATGAGGCAAAAACTATTTCTATTAACTCTTGCTGAGTAAAATCTTCTTTATATAGGGTTTGATAGAGAGCACTGAGCTATAAAAGAATGATATCTTAAATTCACTCCTCATAACTATGGATTTCATCACTTGAATTTTTGAAAGGGTGACTATTTTCAAAGAACATACCAGATACAGCTTCTTTTGGTAGCTTTAAGCCTAGTCGACATTGAGATCATTAGAGGCGGGAAGGGGCTCTGGACAAGGAATGGAAGGATTTGGGCTATTGCCTATCGAAGCATCCATCCGAGCATTCATCTGGAGTGATTTGGGGAATCCACAGAAAACCCAGATGAGAATAGCCGCACAGGGATTCGAATGTGTATCATTCCGAATGCGAGACCAGAGCGTCACTGCTTATTCCATCACGATCGGTCATTCAAAAACTATCGTAGCGTCAAAAATAAAAAAAAAATAAAAAAAAACTGCGTCGGAAGAAATGATGTTTAAGTAGAAAAATAGATGGTTTTCAACCTATAAAATGATGTATATATTACAGAAAATAAATTCATTTTGTATCTATAATTGCTCTCGTACAATTAACATGGATTCTCACTGTGTTTTTATATAACTGCCTGATTATTTAAGTTTGATAATAGTGGACAAAACCAATAAAATTTTTAACTAATGTGCTCGTGACAGATTATTTATTTTACGTGTTAGAGAGGCTGGTAAGAGTAAATTTATGCTTTATTTCCTGGTAAAGCGTTGTCAAATCTATTTCCTCCACCATTGTCACGTTGACTGCCTTCCAGCAGTGCTGAAGAGATTTCCGTGTTCAAGGAATGAAGTCTCACCGCTAGACGTTATCAAAAGTACTGACATATTTCCGGTTACCTCCAGTTTGACGTATCATACTTTTATGTGATTGATTACTTCCTTTATAAACGTCGATTCTTTATACCGATTATCAGTAACCATTTAATCGCGAAATTTTCTGTCTTTATATATCTTTACTTCGCTTACATGTTGGACGAGGCGCTACGTCGTGTAAGTCGTTGTGGCTTTGTGGTAAAACCATGGTTTGCCGAAGCAACGATCATGAGTTCTAGCCAGCTCCAAGTTGAATATTTATTAGTTCTTTATTTCCTTTTCACTTGTAGAAAAATACTTATCATATATGTGAAAAACATGAATTGTCTTCATATGGGTGGTAATTATGTTTCACAGCCAATGTTTTAAAAATAAATTCTAATCTCAAACATCATCAAGACTCAACAAAGAAATACCTGCTGTTCTCTCTTACATTGGCTTTAAGAAAATTCCCTCTCTGTCCATTGACAAGTGGCAGTTCTGTTCGAACCATGTCGTATTTTAGACTCGCGTCAAGTGTGAAAGGTTCTTAAGCAATTCAGTCACCATACAATTTCTTAAGTTCTATCTTCTTGGAATTATTTAAAACCGGTAAAGTGTTGAAGAATATTGTAGTCCAAGAATCACGAATTTGAACCGCTAATTGTCCTTTGCAAACTGAAAAACATTTTCCTTTGGTTTCTACGAGTCCAGGAATATCAACCCGACTCTTAATTTTCCACTATCGCAAATACTTTCAAATGGATGGAGAACTGTGTGGCTGCGTGCGTCTAATTCTTATAAAAACACAGTGAGATATCAGCTACATTGTATCATGCTTAAATAGTGAGTCGGTTAACATGGCAGTAAACGACTGAGAGAAGCAAACGGACGGTAACTAATCCCAGACGAAGTAGGGATTGCATACCGTGGTAATAAGAAAAAAAATGTGAACGATGTATAACTAGCAGTGAAGAAGAAATGAAATCAATGATGACAGATGTACTTAAATGTTTAACGTCAAACAAAACTGGTAACGAGTGAAATGTGGAGGAATGAAACTAGTTTAGATGCGGCATATAGGACAATAAAACAGAATTAAGGGAAATTGGAGATTTAAGAAATTATATAGGAACGAAGTCATTTTAGAAATTATTTTTAAACAATTCGCTGTAAAATATAATTACCACCCATATGTAGACAATTCATGTTTTTCACATATATGATAAGTATTTTTCTACAAGTGAAAAGGAAATAAAGAACGAATAAATATTCAACTTGGAGCTGGCTAGAACTCATGATCGTTGCTTCGGCAAACCATGGTTTTACCACAAAGCCACAACGACTTACACGACGTAGCGCCTCGTCCAACATGTAAGCGAAGTAAAGATATATAAAGACAGAAAATTTCGCGATTAAATGGTTACTGATAATCGGTATAAAGAATCGACGTTTATAAAGGAAGTAATCAATCACATAAAAGTATGATACGTCAAACTGGAGGTAACCGGAAATATGTCAGTACTTTTGATAACGTCTAGCGGTGAGACTTCATTCCTTGAACACGGAAATCTCTTCAGCACTGCTGGAAGGCAGTCAACGTGACAATGGTGGAGGAAATAGATTTGACAACGCTTTACCAGGAAATAAAGCATAAATTTACTCTTACCAGCCTCTCTAACACGTAAAATAAATAATCTGTCACGAGCACATTAGTTAAAAATTTTATTGGTTTTGTCCACTATTATCAAACTTAAATAATCAGGCAGTTATATAAAAACACAGTGAGAATCCATGTTAATTGTACGAGAGCAATTATAGATACAAAATGAATTTATTTTCTGTAATATATACATCATTTTATAGGTTGAAAACCATCTATTTTTCTACTTAAACATCATTTCTTCCGACGCAGTTTTTTTTTTTTTTTTTTTTTTTTGTTTTTTTGTGACGCTACGATAGTTTTTGAATGACCGATCGTGATGGAATAAGCAGTGACGCTCTGGTCTCGCATTCGGAATGATACACATTCGAATCCCTGTGCGGCTATTCTCATCTGGGTTTTCTGTGGATTCCCCAAATCACTCCAGATGAATGCTCGGATGGATGCTTCGATAGGCAATAGCCAAAATCCTTCCATTCCTTGTCCAGAGCCCCTTCCCGCCTCTAATGATCTCAATGTCGACTAGGCTTAAAGCTACCAAAAGAAGCTGTATCTGGTATGTTCTTTGAAAATAGTCACCCTTTCAAAAATTCAAGTGATGAAATCCATAGTTATGAGGAGTGAATTTAAGATATCATTCTTTTTATAGCTCAGTGCTCTCTATCAAACCCTATATAAAGAAGATTTTACTCAGCAAGAGTTAATAGAAATAGTTTTTGCCTCATGTGTTAATTTTTATTTGTTGTTTATTACAGAAATTACATGTTTTATATATAACTAGAGGGTATGATGGAATGGCTTGAAAATGAAAGAAAAAATATATTCATCCCACACAGTTTTGAACCTGCGACCAAAGCGTTCGTAGTCGAGAACGTTCACCGCTAGACCAGACAGGCTGCTCTGCGGTCATCCTCATCCAATGGGAAACAAAGCTACATACATGGAACTTTCTGTCAGTGCACATCACTGAACCTGACCGGCCTCGAAATACTTGTTTTCAAGTAAATATCCTTATGGCCGCTTCCATATCAACCATAAATTAAGATTTCAACTATTCGGGACTTCGCTATCCGTTGGTCCGACGGATTATGGATCATACGAAGAGCAAGCATAAGTAAAGAAACCATCCGAAGTAAAATAAGAAAAAACGTTTCTGTAGCGTAAAGCCGGTAAATCTGATGAAATGTAACACCCTGTCTTGTCTTTGCTACTTTGACCACATTTAATGATAAAGGTTGTACACATCGAAAAAAAATTCACAACCACACTATTCAAAGGAGGTGTTCTATTGATGTCCCTACTTATTGTAGTAATTTTTAAGACGATTTGAGAAACAGCACTGAGAAAATTAACTATTGAAACAACAATGCATAATGTTGGGAACATAGCTAGGGTGTTATATTGGTTTGGATTGAAGGTTGTTTGTATCGTAACGTTCACACATTGAATTTATTCCGTTAAGTGATTTCTTTCCTCATTCATATTCGCCTGTCCGACTGGAATAGCGATTTCGTCGACAATGTTCAGACAGAGGGTTAAGGAGTTAAGAATCTTCAGCCTTACAGAATTTTGGTTTCGTATTTTGCTTTTATTACAATTACAAGGCCTGTCTGCTTCATTGTCTACGCAAATAATGTTCGATTCACTTGTAATATAACGAATTTGATGACATAGGTGATAAATAAAGAGAACTTTTTTCTTCTTTACTTATAGCTTTTCATCTTGTCATTTGGAGTTCATTATAGGCGTCAAAGGACTGGCGGCAATGAAAGAGAATTAATTTGGCCATGGCCTTTTGAAGGAAACACACCGAAATTTGCATGGAGTGATTTCGAGAAACCATGGAATACTGAAAACTGAGATGGTGAGGATTCGAAACCATGTCCTCCCGAATGTGAGATCAGAGCGTTACCGCTTATCTACAACGTTTCTAACAGAAACGATTCTGTGTTAGTTTCGGTGGAATCAATGTCCGCATTCACAAGAAATGTGCATTACTAAGAATCTTTTACTTACATTTACTAGTCCATTAAACTTTTTTATGGATAGCTTAAAAAACGCAGACTGTAAATGTAGTTAAAATAGTAAAAATTTGCTCAAATTTTCACTTTCTTTTTCGTTAGATTATTCGTAATGTCATGTCGCCAATAGGCGACGGTAATTTTTCTTAAAAACTTGCTGTCTCGTTATAAGAGCTGTTAATGATGCCTGGAATGGTCCTGTTAATTTAAAATCTATTTGCAAGAGAGTGGGTGAAACGCGTTTTGCGCTAGTGGAGTCTCTAACTCAAGTTCTTATTTTTTTTAAAAACGTGAACAGAATTTTGGTCTTGAATATCGTTCAGATTCATTACATAACATGTGGATATCAGCATGTGTCAATTAAGTTTTTGTTTCAAATCTTGTATTATTGCCTCGTTTTACTTACTCTGAAACGCTGGTAATATATTTTACCATATTTCATGATGTGAAAATTGACGTCCAGCATAATAAAACTACTAACGAGGTTAGTGTTCCGATAAGCTCCTAATTTTTATAAAAGTTTATTTTAATTCCTTTTAAATATTGTTCTTTAAGCTGATATCGCCTCGTGGTTCAATCAGACAAGAAAAGAGAACACGCAGGTTACTTTTCTGCGTTTTTACGTTGTTCCTTAAAATTTATTGATGATGAATTGACTGATATAGTTCCAAAAAACGAAAGTAGAATTCAGAAGTGTAAGAATATATCCCAACACGTCTGCCACCTGCTGTGTCCGCTACAGGAATCCGCACAGAATTTGCCGCAAGGACCTTACGAGCAACTTACGATGATAGAACTTTTGACAACAGTGCAAAGCCACTCTGTCCTCACTCTTCCTTGTTGGCAGACAGATTTCCTGTTTCGGACTTTTAATTTCTACCATCTGTGATGAATTTACGAGGTTCAAAGCTAAGAAAAAGATATTAGTTAGCAATAGTCGGCTTTTGAACAATTTACAAGAAATTAGGTAACCGTAGTATCGATGTTTAAGCAAAAGAAAGGCAGTTTTCACAAGTTTTCATCCATTAAGCATTAACCCATCTTTGTAACTTGTAGTTGGTAAATGATGGCAACTGAGAGCAGTAAGAGAATATTTATTTTATCTGTATCCACAAATGGCTTTTGCGGCAGATTTTCAAGGTTTTAAGAAAAATCATTTTGAGACATTTTTAATGTAGCTTGAGAGAGGTGATTGCAAGAATTATTATTATAAAGATAAATAGATATGTGAAAACAAAAGGAACAATAACTATTGCATATTTTATTCGTCCTTAACGTATATAAATTATGATCTCTCTCTCTGACTGACCAGAAACACTTTCCTTCTTGAAGAAATCAGCCAGAATATTGTGTGCGAAAAAATGAGCCTTAGACCGAGGTCAGTGACGTACGGGGAAAGCCGTATTAAACGCTTTGTAATAATTCATGAATTCCTTCTTCTACTTTTCTCCTGAGTTACACTCTACTTGCAGAGAGTAAAAGAGCAGATTTATAAAATTTTGTAACAAATTGTAGTATTGTTCCTCAGCATGATACCTTAATTCCACCTGAATCCTCTTAATGTTTACTGTAAGACATATTGGATAAAATTTCGGCGTATCATATAAAATTAGTTCCTTCCAATAACATAGTTTCTTATTTTACTGCCTTTTTTGAAGACAGCAACCTACGGTAATTTAGCAGCTGATTTGAGCTCATTGTTCAAGTAGAAAGAGACGTAAGACTCATTTATCTTTTGATTAATATGTCTTTCAAGATTTGACTCTTGTTCAAACATGAGCGAAATATATGCGTCCACGTTCAGACGTACTTCTTTTAATTTCTTGGAAAAAAAAAGACTTCTAGAGATTATTAAAATCACTGATATAAGAAATTAAATTTACTGAGTTTTACGAAAAGATGAAAATTTTCACATTTGATGACCAGGAAACTGAGTAGATTTGCTTTATATTTTTGGTTTAAAGTTTCCTCAGTACATATGAGGACCATTATAACAATAGCACCAGAATTTAGATTTAAGAGCTGCTAAAATAAAAATAAATAATCAACTAGCGTTTCTGAATTGAAAAATCGCATTGGAAACTTATTTTCTCATCAAAGCATTCCAATTCTGCAGTTATATTTTCAGTAACGATTCCGAAATTTCTATTAAGTACAGTTATCATTAATTTTATGTATTCCATCATAGAACAAATACGAAAATTAATGAAGAACTGAAATCAACGAGTGACCGGTAACGTTGGGCAATTTGATTAGGTAGGGTACCCAGTTTAATTTCATGATCAAACAATCGAGAATTTTGTTTTCAATCAAAAAAAGAAGGAAAAGAGTCCCTTCATTGTACAGAGGAATGATTGCTTCATAAATACTGTGGCCTAATTCCTTTCCTCTCTTAGTCAACTAATGTTATGCATGTCTTTGCAATATATACCAAGAACAAAATAATACTACATCAAAATCACTTGTGTCCAATGCCGGACTCGAACCGTGTACCCTCGGAACGCTAGAGCTAGGCGCTAACTACTTTACTTCCTGGTGCGCCTCTGCGACCTCTGAACGCCCCAGCACGTGAGAACCGCCAAAGATGGCAGCTAACAGCCACACATTTGGCTCCACTGCATTAGATTTCCTCATTCATAAACTTCCTGTTTGTTGTTTCGAAGTTTAATTTTTACAGACTGCAGTACCCAGTACTGGAAAAAATGGGTATGAATAATAGTTAGAAACTGTTAGCTTAATATTAATATTCCGGTATTTATGTAAAGTTTTTTTTTTTTTTTTTTAATGTAATGTTCCAGTTTAGAATGTGCCTGCAAAAGAATTTTGTCACCTAGTACTTAGCGAACCGTTTGAGAAATTCTGATGGCAGAGCTCCTCGTACAGAAAGGATAAGATGTTGGTCCACAAATGTTCCATTCCATGAATATAACACACATTGCGAAAAGAATCAATAACGTCGTTTTCGTTCAGCAAGCGCTTTGATTGATTTTGTTTAGTTGTTAATTCAGATCATGAACCGCCGTAACTACGGAACACCTAATTAGAAACGTTTGATCCCATTTAAAATAAATGACTTTTATGATAAATACATATTGTATTTTTGGCACAGGACTCAAACTCTTACCTGTAGTTGTTGCCTGAGATGAGCTGGGCACAACATTATAGCGTACCTTTAAATCTTCTTTCAAACCACACAAAAGACTGCCCAGTATGAAGCATTACAGAGAGATTGTTAGCTCGTCACAATGTTATTTCTTATCTTTTTTTTAAAAAAAAAAATATCAAGTATGTTACGCATACTTCAAGCAGTTGATCTTATCAGTGATGAGTGCAAATAAGTTTGGTGATGCTTTGCTTTCTTAAGTTACTGATAGCAGCTTTTTAACAATTTTTCTTTTTTTCTTTTCCATGCTATGAGTTCCCACAAAATAGATTTTAGTTAGTGTTGCCCAAATGCAAGAACAAGACGAGACTTGGCCAGTCTTGGTCTTGGTCTTGCATCAATACACCTGGTCTTGGTCTTGGTCTTGCAAAAATGCAAGACCAAGACCAAGACTGCAAGACCAAGACCGATTTTGGGCAACACTAATTTTAGTTGATGAACCAAAAGAAGCGCGCCTCACAACAAGCAGTCTGAAAAGTCAATGGCGCTAAAAATGTCTTACCAACAATGTTATATCAACTAATTTAGATAACTGCGTATCACTTTCGCAAACTTTAATAGTCTGTAATACACTGCAAACAATAATTTTTTCTTGTATTTATTGTTATTCTGTACTGTTGAATATTTATATAACAAGTTGAAATGTTTTCTTTCCTAGCACCTCTTCGAAATTACTATTTGTGTAAGTATGTTCTCTTTTTTACTGTGTATTGAGACTGCCGTATGTTTTAGAAATGTGAAACTACGTACATTCAATGTCTACGAAACATTTTTAGTGCCTTAATATAACCATCGTTTTAGTTTGTAAAACGAATCACCTGAAAAAAAGTAAGTATTTTTGGAGTTGGATCAGTGTCAATTTGGGATAGTCACCCGACTATACCACCTAAAGCATATAGTACTCTCTTCGTAGTTGTGTATAATGGGTTGAATAAGCTACAGGAGAAAATTCAGCGGAGAGCGATTCAGATCGTTCGGATACATATGAGCATGGTAGTACTAATGAATTTGTAATGAAGAGTTCGTGCCAAATTCGGTTACCAATTTCTTTTAAATACTCCTCCTCAAAAAGCTTTTATTATTGTTAATGTTAATTGCGATGGAGCTAATGCTTCGGTGGCAATTCCCCATGTGATAAAATTACCCCTTTATAAACGAGTAATTAGATGATTATATAGATAATATCCGGTGAGGGACTTTTCTGTCCCCTATCCGGCGCGTCCCCAGGTGGCGGATAGAGGAACGCTTTGCGGATATGCAGGGTACGTGGGAAATAAAATACCAAAACAGCACTAAAGCCTTCCATCTGGCTATCCTCTGGAAGTAAACAATCCAGTAGAAACTCCTGTATACTTGACATGAGGTACACCACAGTCACCCTCGACTTCAAATAATCATGATGGAACGACAAGGAAATAACTTACTAGCCCAGGTCCAGTGTATGTGCTGGATTCTCCAGGTCATCGGATTCTGAGGGACCAGGAACATCATGAAGAGAAGGATCGGAGCTTCTCGAAACCTCTACGTAAGCACTACGTCGTCACACTCAATGCAAATACTTTTGTAAAAGTTGGTAAACTTAAACAACTCACAAACACAATACAACAATTTCACATCAAGATCCTCGCAATACAGAAGACGCGATTCGCAGACGAGAGTCATTTCAACACGGAAAATTATCGGATTTATAAGGGTAAACCTGCAGTAACAAGAGGAACACCAACCCTGTTTGGCACAGCATTTGCTGTCCACAAATCAGTCTTAGATAACATCACAGACTTCAACTCGATATCAGAACGCATCTCCATGCTCTCTTTCAAATCAGGGAACAAGAGATACACCATAATCAATGCTAACGCACCCACAAATGATCAAAACACGAAGAAGCCGCAAGAAGTTGATAATTTTTGGGAAGATATGGAGGAAGCTACCAACAAAATATCTGAAACACACATAAAAATTCTACTAGGGGAATTCAATTGACAGTTAGGCAAAGAGAAACAACCCACGTTCTCAATTATCTGCTTCATGTTTCAATCTCTGACTTCCTCTACAATTCTTACCTTCGACTGTTCCCTCCACTAACAAATTAACCAGTCCAGCATGTCTCAAAACATGACCTACCATCTTGTCTCTTCTTCCTGTAAGCTTCTTCCATAAACCTCTTTCCTCACCCATCATTTCCAAACCTCGTTCATTTCCTACTTTGTCTGTTCATTTAATTTTCAGCATTCTTCTGTAGCACCACATTTCAAATGCTTCAACTTTCTTTCTTTCCAGTATAAGTCCATGTTTCGCTACCATAATGTGCTGTGCTCCACACATAGAGCTTTAAAAAGCTCTTTCTAATTCCTAGATCAATATTTAAAACTAAAAGGTTTCTCTTTTTCATGAAGGCTCTTTTTGCTAGTGCTATTCTGCTTTTAACATCATTCCTGCTTCGGCCATCGCTTGTAATTTTGTTTCCCAAGTAACAGAATTCACTTACTTCTCCTATTGCATCCGATCCTATTTTTATATTTAATCTACTAGTATAGGTATCATTTCTGATACATATCATCACTTTAGTCTTCCTTTGATTTATATTCAGTCCAAAATCTCCCTACAGTATTTTGTTGATGCCATTAAGTAACTTATCAATATTCTCAGCCCGTTCTGCTAAAACGACAATGTTATCAGCAAATCGTAGAATACTGATTTTTTTCTCCCTGAACACTTTTGCCACATGGAAATTTTTCTTTGACTTTCTTTATTGCTTCTTCTACATACAACTTGAATATAAACGGGGATAGACTACAACTTTGTCTCAAACCCTTTTTAACTGAGGCATGTCTCTCGTGATTCTTTACTTTTACTATAGTCACTTGATTCTTATATAGTTTATAAAGTATTCTTCTTTCTCGAAACTTTAGACCCGACTTCTTTAAAATTCTGAACATCTTGTCCCACCTAACATTATAAAAAAGATTTTTCTAAATCAACAAATGCTATAAAAGTATCTTTGTTTTCCTTGTTAATCTTAAAGCCAGAAATGTTTCCCTTGTACCACCATTTTTCCAAAACCCAAACTGATCTTCACCTACTGTCTCTTCTACTACCCTTTCCATTCTTCTGTCTATTATTCTGGTCAGTAATTTTGAAGCATGTGATGTTAAACTAATGGTGCGATAATTCTCACATATGTCGGCTTGAGCTTTTTTCGGAAGTGTGAAGATAATATTTTTATTAGTATCAGTTCCAATTTTTCCTGTTTCATAACTTTTTGATATCAGCTTGAATAATATTTTGATTCCTTCTTCTCCTATGGATTTAAGAAGTTCTTTAGGGATCTCATCAATTCCAACTGCTTTATTTTTGTTTTCAATTCATTCAGAGCTCTATCAAATTCTGTCCTCAAAACAGGATCTCCTAAGTCATTAATGCCTTCCTTTTCCTATCATAAAGTTTCTCAATGTATTCCTTCCATCGGTTAGCTCTATCTTCTGAGCTTAGAAGAGGTTTCCGATTCGCAGCTTTAGTGTTTACACCTCTTTTATTCATTTCTCCGAAATTCTTTTTTATCTTCCTATATGGAACATCTACTTTATCTATGACCATTTGCTTTTCTAATTTTTCACACTTTCCTTCTAGCCATTATTCTTTAGATTTTTTTTCATTTCCTATTTATTTGATTTCTAAATTCCCTGCATTGATTTCTTCCTGCATCATTCTGAGCATTTTTGTGCCTTTTCCTCTGATCCATCAGCTCCAAAATTTCTTCTGTGATCCAAGGTTTTCGGGCAGCTTGTTCCCTAAAGCCTAATGTTTCCTTAACAGCTTTCATTATTTCGGTCTTTAATGCATTCCATTCGTCATCGGTTGAGCTCCTGTCAGAATTATTTCTTAAACCATTTTGTAAATTTTCCTCTCCTGCTAGATTGTTTGTTTATTCACTTCCATTCTGTTCTGCTTATATTGCTTCCATATTGGATTGAATTTTAGGCTACACTTCATTATTATCAAATTATGGTCAGAATCTATGTCTGCTCCTGGGTACGCTTTACAGTTCAGAACTTGATTATTGAATCTCTGTTTGACCATGATATAATGTAATGTGGGAATTAAGTTTTTCCCGGCGTATTAATGAAATAAACTTTTCTCGGGTTTTCTGCCGGATAATATTTTTATTTAATTCATCGTACAACGTTTCGGCAGCAACCTCCGCTGCCTTCATCAGGTACTGTGTCATATCGAAGCTCAGACAGTAACTGCCTCACAGCGGCGGACTGTCAGATGTATGGGCGTAGCCCATTCGATCCATCCATCATGATATGTCGCAGACATAAGCTGCATGTCGTCCTTAGCGCCAGGGTGTCCTATTGCTAATATCTGAATCTAGTTAATGAGGCTGGCCTGAATGTATTTATCTTAATTTGAGCTAAACTGATATAGATCTTGTGGGTTATTTATATTATGTATTTACATCCTTATTACCTACTTACAGCTAATGGAGGATTTTTTTTATTTTATTAATACAATTTAGGACCTAACTATCCCTAACCCTATTTTTACCTATTCCTGCTTATAGCTAATGGAGGGTGAATAATTATGCTGTTTGTTTTCAAAGGGGCCTATTTACATGCATTATAACTATGGGGGGTGGGGAGGGTTTGGTGGTTAGAGGGAAAATTGTCTGTTTATCGTTTGTTTGGGATGCCTATGTGGTAGTAATTCAATTGGGTCGGTTCCAATTGCAACGATCTCAGGGTGTCTTGAGTTTTCGCAGCGAAAGTAAAATTTTTCAGAAGCTGATTTTATGGTAGCTGATAGTGGGTCAAAATGGAGATCCTGTCGGATTCTCCAATTTGGTAAATAGCGGGGTGCACCAACAATAACACGCAGGGCTCTGTTCTCCAGTGTCTGCAGCTTTTTGATGTGGCAGTCGGCAGCCATACTCCATAATTCGGAGCCGTACATGAATGTCGGTTGGACAATCGCACGATAGATGAGTAGCTTTGTTTCTGTTCTTATACCATCACCTCTTAGGATTGGGTAGAGATTGGTAAGTTTTGCTTTCGCTTTTTTCTTTGTTGCATCTATGTGGGACATCCACGTCAGCTGTTTGTCTAATCGCAGCCCAAGGTACTTAATTTCGGTTTGCCATTCGATGTCGCTTCCCTCTGTGTGCAGTTTGTATCTTGGTCGTTTTCGTTTCTTGGTGAAAATGATGGCTTGGCTTTTTGTGGCATTAATTTTTATTTTCCATAAATTGCACCATTGGGTAAGTAGCTCTAGGTGACGCTGCAGTTTTCGTGCAGCGTACTGTAGGTTTCTGTGGCTTGTGTAAAGTGCCGTGTCATCAGCATATAGGCGGACATTGCTGCCCTCCATATGCGGCAAATCATTGACGTATAAGAAGTATAAAATAGGTGCTAGGACGCTACCCTGCGGCACTCCAGCTTCGATTTGCCTTACTGTACTGGTCTCACTCTCATATTTGATAAAAAAAATCTGTTCTCTAGATAGGAATTTATTAAGTGTATTATATAATCGGAAACTTTGTATTTATGTAGTTTGTAGATGAGGCCTTCGTGCCACACTTTGTCGAAGGCTTTCTCAATATCTAAGAATATAGCTGTTGTGCTGTTTCCCGCCTGCTTTTCTGCGCAGATGTGCTCCACTAGCCTGGCACATTGTTGTACTGTTGAATGATCTTTTCTGAAACCGAACTGTTGGCCAATGATTATGTCGTTTCTGACAATGTGAGTGTTGTGCCGTGCACGTATGATTCGCTCAAACACTTGGGCAATGACAGGTAATAGTGATATCGGTCGGTAATTTTCCCATTAGTCCTGAGCATTTTCTGCTTTATCTTTTTAAGCAGTTTATTGCGAAGGGTTTGTCTGTTGACACTTCCTTCAAACGTTAAAAGGTCAGTTGCATTACTTTTGGTGTGTCTTTTGGTTTGCTCGGTTCTATTTTTAGTTTTATGTCAATATTGACAGCGGTCTCTTGTGCTTGTCATATATTGTGTAGTATTGCGCTAAGTTGGCAATTAAGGGATTGTTTGAGTTTCTGGATGCTCGGTAAAAAGATCTTGTAATCTGTGCGATTCTTTCTTCAAGCATCGGGATACCTGCGCCTTCGTGCAGGTCAGCTGTGGGAAACCGGGGAGGCACATGTAGTGCTCGCCGAAGCGCACGATTCTGCATTGTCTGCAGCCTTTTTATCGAGGACCTGGAGGCGTAGCCCCATATGGGACACGCGTACTCAATTACCGGTCTTATCAGGCTGCAATATACGCTCACTCCGGTATTGGCTGCCAGTGCGCTGTCCGTATTTAGAATAGGATACAGCTCCCTCAGCCTCGTTGCGGCTTTGAGTCGGGTCTCCTCAATGTGACGCTTCCATGTGAGCCTGGAGTCAAGCGTCACACCCAGGTATTTTACAGTGGTTGACCACTCGATGTCCTCTCCGTGGAGTCGTAGTTTTGGTGTCTGGTTGCGCTGGCGATCACGTTTCCCCAGACGTCTAGTCAGCATTATTGCTTTGGTCTTGGTCGAGTTTATGGTAATCCTCCACCGTCTGGCCCAGGCTTCAGTTTGTTGAAGTACTTGTTGTAGACGCCGAATGGCAGCAGCTTTACATCTATGCGCGGTGAAGAAGGCCGTGTCGTCCGCGTATAGGGCTGTGCGAACCGTTGCTGGAGCAGGGATGTCGGCAGTATACAGGTTGTACAGTACCGGCCCTAGTACTGACCCTTGTGGCACACCTGCATTGATTGGGCGGCGAGAAGATAGTTCATTCCCAACTCTCACTCTGAATGATCTTCCAGTGATGTAACTCTTAATTAGCTTCACAAGCGGGCCGGGGAGTCCCTGATTGTAAAGCTTATAAAGTAGTCCGCTGTGCCAAACGGAGTCAAATGCTCGTGCCACATCTAGCAGGACTAGCGGACAGTAGCTCCGATGGTTGAATGCGGTCGTGGCGCGCTCAACTATGCGCATGATCTGCTGGGTGGCGGAGTGACCCTTCTGGAAGCCGAACTGGAACTCCGGGATGATGTTCTCTCTGCGGATGTGTTCTTCCATCCTCTTGAGAAGGAGCCTCTCAAAAACCTTGCTTAGGGACGGGAGGAGGCTTATGGGCCTGTAGTTTTGGGGGAAAGTTCCGTTCTTCCCTGGCTTATGGACTCCGATCACCGTTGCCTGCTTCCAGCATCGGGGGTAGTGCTGGGTGCGTAATATACAGTTGAACAGCTCGGTTATGCGTTCTACTGCTGGAGCTGGAAGGTTTTTCAGCAGCCTATTTCCCAGGTTATCATTTCCAGGTGCCTTTTTGATGTTTAATCTGGAGATGATTCGGCGAACTTCTTCTGCAGAGATCTCGTCGATCTGGTAGCCGTCGTTGTCAGCGGCGAGGAAGCGCCGCAGTCTTCTGCGGATATCCGCAGATTCTTCCTCGTCGTCGTCCTGCGCAGGCCGAAACTGCTTCTCAAAGTGATCGGCGAGGGCATTGGCCTTGTCTTTATCGCTGAACACTAGTCCCCTCTCACCATGCAGCGGGGGCATTCTTGTGCGCTTCTTGGTGAACCGGCGGGTCTCGACCCACAGATTACCGTCGGTGACGTTCAGCGACGCCAGGCGAGCGGCCCACTCTCTGTTGCGGTGTTCCTGGAGACTGACCTTCAGCTCACGCTGCAGGCGATTTAGGAGGCGCCTGGTGTTGGGCTGTCTTGTAAGCCTCCACTCCTTAGCCACTCTGTTCTTGTGTCTAATCTGAGCCAACAGATTTGGCGGTAATTGACGTGACTGTTGTCTTGTCGCCGGAGGGGGCGTTGCAGAATTCGCTGCGTCAAGGATGACAGATGAGACTTGTTTTATCGCCGCCTCAATTTGCCTCTCGTCCAGTGGGCGCAGACGCTGGAGGGATTCTGAGACTTCTTCACGGTACAGTTCCCAGTTTGTCCGGTTATAATTAATTTCATTTGGAACAATTCGTCTGCATGATCCAACGTCAATATTCATCATGACCGGAGAGTGGTCTGATGAGAGCCTGTTCATGGTGGTGGCGGAGACGAAGGCAACGATGCCTCGGGTGATTGCTATGTCAAGGACATCAGGGCGGTTGCCACTCCAGGGGTGGTGGGTCGGCTCGTACGGGCCCCAGACCTGCAGATTGTTCCTGACACTCATTCTGTATAGCTGGTTTCCCGCTGGATTGCTGACTCTTGACTTCCATGCAGGATATTTTGCATTGAAGTCTCCTCCTTATAACTGTTTTGAAATTGTACCACAATAGGAGGAATCAAATGCTTTGATTGCTGTTGTTGTATTTGCTGTTGCTGCTGCGGCTGCTGCTGTTGCTGCTGCGGCTGCTGTTGTTGCTGCTGCGGCTGCTGTTGTTGCTGCTGTGGCTGCTGGTGTTGCTGCCGTAGCTGCTGTTGTTGCTGCTGCAGCTTCTGCTGTGACTGTGTTTGCTGCTGCTGCTGTTGTTGTTGATGATGCTGCTCTGGTTCTTTCTCGATCAGCACGTCGTATGGGTTGCTGAGTTCAATTCTGCCAGGGTCTAGAGTAGGCGGAGGCTTACAGGTGCGACGCGCCTCCGTAAACCCTTCACCGTCTGTTTGGTCCCCAGCTGGACTTGTTTTTCTGTTCTTGTTAGTGGATTTACCGCGAAACAGGAAAGTGGCGGATGGTTCCGGGAAACTGAAGGCACCGATGACTTTCTTCTTTCCCGCCTTTTTGTCTTTGCTGGTCGTGGCGAGCTGCGACACAGGGATACTGAGTTTACTATGGCTGGCTCTCTTCTCACTCCTCGACATCTTCGCTTTACCACCGAGGAGCGGTGAGGTGCACCGCTTAGTTGCGCGGGAGTCAAGTCGGTGGGCAGGCCCGGTTGTCGATTGCGTTGTGTGAACGGTCCCAGTCGTATCCATATTCGAATCCGAGTTCGGTTGCCAGGTCGTCGTACCATCTTGCGTAGCCGTCCTATTCATATCCGTTGCCAAGTCCGTTTCCGTTAGCCGGGTCGTCAACGTGGCCGCTACTGCCGCCGGCAAAGCCGAGTGCGATGGGGCACTCGGCCCGCCTGGCACGACAGCGCGGCGAGCACTTTCCTCATCGCACATCTTGACTCAGCGAATGCCAACTCGGAACTGAATTTTTCCCATTACGACCCAGCAAGCAAGAGAGCTATTTTCTGCTGGATCTTTTCCTAGCAGATTGTGGTGAAGGTTTTGTCTATTGACATTTCCTTCAATTTACTGTTTGGTCTGTCATTGTTTTTGGTTTGTCATTTCTGTTTGCTCAAGATGTTGTCTTGTTTATTGAAGTATTGACAGTGGCCGTTTATGCTTGTCAAAAGCGGTGTTGTAAGCGCCAAGGTTGGCTATTAATGGGTTGTTAGATTTTCTTGCCTGCCTATAGAAGGATTCGGTTAATGTCCTTATCCTGTCTTTGAGCAGCGGGATTCCTGCGGCGGTGTGCAGGTCAGCAGTCGGGAACCTGGGTGGGACGTGCAGCGCTCGTCGCAGCGCCCGGTTCTGCATGGTCTGCAGTCTGGCCAGCCGCGTCCTGGCCGCGTACCCCCACACCGGGCTCGCGTACTCCATTAGCGGTCGGACCAGGCTGCAGTAAATGTTGACTCCTGTGCTGGGGCTCAGCGTGCTGTTCCAGTTGAGTACCGGGTAGAGTTGGTGAAGCCGGGCAGCTACTCGGTTCCGTAGTTCCTCTATGTGACGAGTCCAGGTCAGTTTGCAGTCCAAGGTCACTCCCAGATATCTAACTGTTTGTGACCATGGTATGCTCTCCCCGTCGAAGGTGAGGTTCGGGGGTTGATTTTGCTGACGGGGGCGCTTCCCCCGGCGCCTTGTCAGCATAATAGCTTGCGTTTTATTGGCGTTTACGGTGATACGCCACCTTCTTGCCCACGCGATGGTTTGTTGTAATACATCTTGCAGTCTTCTTAGGGCGATTGCCCTGTTCCTGTGAGCTACGAAGAAGCCTGTGTCATCAGCGTACAACGCTGTGCGAACGGTAGCAGGAGCAGGGACGTCAGCAGTAAAGAGGTTATATAGTATAGGTCCCAGCACAGAACCCTGTGGGACGCCAGCATTAATTGGGCGCCTAGTGGACATCTTATCACCGACTCGCACCCTGAACGATCTACCACATAGGTAGCTCTTTATCAGCTTCACAACAGGGGTGGGGAATCCCTGCTGGAAAAGCTTATACAGAAGACCCTCGTGCCAGACGGCGTCGAAAGCTCGCGCCACGTCCAGCAGTACTAGTGGACAGTGTCCCTTGTGGTTAAAGGCGGTTGTAGCACGTTCCACAATGCGCATAATTTGGTGAGTGGTGGAGCGGCCTTGTTGAAAACCGAACTGGTAGTCGGGCATGATGTGTTCATTGCTGATGTGAACGTTCATTCTCCTGAGCAAGAGTCTTTCGAACACCTTGCTGAGGGCTGGCAATAAACTGATCGGCCGGTAGTGTTGTGGAAACGTGCTGTCCTTGCCAGGTTTGTGCACCCCGATCACGACCGCAAGCTTCCAGGATCTGGGGAACCGTTGAGTTCTGAAGATGTTGTTGAACAGCTGTGTTAGATGGTAGATGGCCTCTCGTGGTAGGTTCCTCAGCATTTGGTTTGCAAGCTGGTCTACACCTGGAGCCTTTCTTGGTGGGAGGCGGTTTATGATTTGCCTGATTTCTTCTTCTGTAGTTTCCTCTATGTGGTAGTCGTCTTCAGCTGCCAGGAATGTCGCCAGCCGCCGTCTGACTTCCGCTGTGTGGTCAGGGTCGTGGTCATCAGCAGGGCGGAACTGCCGCTCGAAATGGTCTGCGAGTGCTTGCGCTTTCTCTTCGTCGGTGAAGACCAAGCCTCTTTCCCCATGTAGTGGGGGGATGCGAGCTCGGCGTTTGGTGAAGCGCCGAGTCTCGTTCCATAGGCTGCCATCGCGTATATTCAGGGAGGCTAGCCTGGCTGACCATTCCCTGTTACGGTGTTCCGTAATGGCGGCTTTTAGTTCACGTTGGAGGCGGTTGAGAAGGTGCCTGGTAGCAGGTTGGCGAGTCATCTTCCATTCCCTCGCCACACCGTTTTTGTGCCGGATCTGAGCGAGTATTTGCGGAGGCAGCGAACGGGACTGCTGTTTGGTGACAGGTGGTGGGGTGGCATTCTTGGCTGCCTATACAATGGTGGCGGAGAACTGCTTTAGCTCCATCTCTGGGTTGATTGGTTGGCTGTTTCCTATGGAGACTCTGATAGTTTCACGGAACCTGTCCCAATCTGTTTTGTTGAGGTTAAGATAGTTGGAAGGGAGTTTGTGCCACGTTCCGACATCCATGTTGACAATCACCGGCGAATGATCAGATGATAATTTGTTAACTGTATTGGCGGCGATGAAGCCTGTGATACCCTTGGTGATGGCGATGTCCAGAACGTCGGGTCGATTGCCGCTCCACGGGTGGTGCGTGGGCTCGTCCGGCCCCCAAGCTTGCATGTTGTGACGCAGGCAGAGACGATGTAGTTGTGTGCCTGCAGGGTTTCTTACGCGGGAATTCCACTCAGGGTGCTTCGCATTTAGGTCCCCACCAATGAGGAGCTTGCCCCTGAGGTTGAACATTTGGAGGAAGTCATCCTCTACGAAAAGTCTCCGTGATGGCCTATATGCGACGACAGTGATAGGCCCTATGGTTGTTGCTATCTCGATTGCTCGTGCTTCTAGTTGGAGTGTGGGTTGAAGCATGATGTCGTGGTGTGGGAGACCATGTTTTATGTAGATGGCTACTCCCCCTCCAGCGGTGGGTCTGTCGGATCTGTAGCAATTATAATTAGCAACGGAGGCTCGTATCCCGGGCTTCAGGTGCGTCTCAGCAACCTAGGCAGATGTCCACGTTTTCCTCCCGTAAGAATTGCCTAAACTCACCCATTTGTTGGTAGATGCCACAGGCGTTCCATATACATAGAGATAAGTTTTCAATGTGAACTCGGTCCATTGTTGTTTTGGGGAGTTTCTGGTTGAATGGGACCGTGGTCCCTCCTTACTGCAGCTTTAAAGTCTGCGGCTAGTGCGTCAAATTTAGCAATCAGGGAGGTCATCAGATTTGTCAAAGCCACGATGGCGTTGAGTAAGTAATCCATAGCACCACCGTTGTTGGTCGCCTCAGGGTGTGGACTTGGCTGGTGGCAGTGGTGGCAGTCTTGCCTGTTCTGGCTCTGGACTGGTGTGGCCTGGGACCTGGTCTCGTCCAGCTCTTGCTGGGTCCCACTTTTTGTTGCTGCTGCATAGGAAGACGAGGAATTGCCGCTGGCTGGATTTTTGTTTGCGGTTTTCTTCCTTGGGGTTTGCACTCCTTCTTCCGGTAGCTGCCTTTTGGCGGCTTTTGGTGGTGGGTTGGCTGCCTTGGATGGTGCAGGCTTCTCAGTTTGTTGCACCTGGTTTTGGTTTTTTGTAGCCTTCTGACCTCCATCTCGAGGTGCTCGGTTTTCGCCGAGATTCGCTCTCTTACTTGTATCACGCTTCTTGCGGGATGAGTCAGCCTGCTCGGCTGTGTTCCCGCGCAGCCTGTCTCGGGCACGTTTAAAGGCAGGACAGCCCTTGTAGCTAGCTACGTGCTGCCCCTGGCAATTGGTGCATTTTGGGGTGTCGACTCCCTTCTTCAGCGTGCAGTCGTTGGATAGATGGGGTCCCGCGCACTTGACACAGACCGACGGCATGTTACAGTGCCGGGCTACATGTCCTAGTGCCTGACAGTTGAAGCACTGCGTTGGGCCGTTCGGAGATCTTAATTTCTCGACTGTAATCCGCAGCGACATCAGGGACTCCAGTGAAAAGATTTCTTTATTTTGTGGCCTGTCCGGGAGGACTACCAGAAACAAGGGCATCAGGTCCGGTCCCCCGGGTCGCTTCAGCTGCACGACGGTGCGTATGTCGAAGCCCTGGTCCTCCAGTTCCTCTTTGATGTCAGCAGACGGCATGTTTATCGGGATACCTCGGAGGACTGCCTTTAGCTGCTTTTCGGCGGCAGAGGGAAAGGTATAATATGCAATCCCCTTCCTCTGTAGTGCCGCGGTGACTTAGAGGTACTCCTCAGTTGTGTTAAAGGTCAGCTTGACTTTATCGCCGCCTGCAGATTTAGCTTGGAAAGGGTGGCCTTCCAAGATCCCTTTCACCAGTTGGTGGAGTTCTTTGTAGGAATTTTTGAATTGCACCACTATGGGCGGAAGTTGTTGCCTTGGGGTGTGCAGCTGCTGCTGTTGTTGTTGTGGCGGCTGCTGCTGTTGTGGCGGCTGCTGCTGCTGTTGTGGTTGATCTTGTTCCATATCTGCCGTTAGGGCGCTGTATGGGTTAGACATCTCCATCGGTGCTTCCTGCAGGGAGCCCCTCTGTGCGGGCCGGACCGTTTTTCTGGCGATTTGGAAGTCATCCGCCGCAGGTGCTTGTAAGACAGTGGTGGTGGTTTGTATAGCTTCTTTAAGCATAGACGACTTGGCTGATGTTACTGATCTGGGTAGTTGTAACTTTTCAGGCCTTTTGCTATGCTTGACCTTGCTTTCTGATGGGGCAGGTTTGGTCTTCACCGATTGCCTCCTTATTTTTGAGCCTATAGAAACTGCTGGCCCAGACTCTTTGCTGCCTCGCTTCTTGAGGCTGTTCGTTATCATGCGGTCCACATCTTTGTTTATCCCCATGACATTTTGAAGAATTGGTGTCAAGTTAGTTGCCGGTGATGACGAGGTTGTAGCTATGGATGATGATACAACGCTGCCAGAATTGTCAGAGACATACCTATTATCCAAGGCTGGAAAATTTCTTAAGTAGGCTTGCTGGTTTCCAAATGCAGGTGGGGCGACGTTGGAGGCACCAGCCTCCAAGGACTCGTCACCGGTGTTGAAGTCTGTACCTTCCATCAGCTCTTCAGGTGCCGCTTGGACGGTTGTTGTACTCCGCCCGGAACGGCCCTAAGGCCTGACGAACGACGGTTACTACGCAGAACCTGACGATCGGAGTGCACAGCCCCAGCCGACGGACCACCGACAGGGAAGCGCGCTCCCAACAACAGGCCACGGGGCTGCTAGCATACGCCAGCAAAACAAAAGGAACGGAAATTCTGAGGAGGTACCTCGTGGAACAACAAGGAAAATCCCCAGCGGAACAACACGGAAACAAACGTTAACGAGAACAAGGAAGTAAGTATTAGAACAAGGAAGTTATCGGTAGGAACGCACGGTTCAGAATGCCATTACGACCCGGAGCTTCCATAAGTAGCCTGTTGCCGGGGAGAAATTTTCCGCTGCTCCGCCATTGGTCGCCGCTTCAATTGACCCCAGACAGGGTGGAACCGAATGGCCGCGGCTGACTGGCAAATTACACCAATGATGGTGATGATGGTGCATCGCGTGGCTCCACGGAAGTCACAGCCGTTCTCTACGCCATTGCTTAAAAGGAAGCAATTAGTAAAAATGCATATCAAGACTCCACAGCGACGGTCACTCATCCAAGTGCTGACCAGACTAAACGTTGCTTAACCAGCAGTAGCATCACGCTCAAAGCTTCTCCACGAGCGGCATAAATCAAGCTGGCCAATTACAGCGCCCGATCTCCTGATTGGCTTGGAGGCGGCGGACCAAACTTCCCATTGGTCGACACGTCAGTAACGTATCTAACACGATGTCATTTCAAATTTTGTACAATTGGCTCCTATGCTTCGCTCAGGAAAAGGCCGGAGTCTCTGTTAGTGTCGTTGTTACTTATGATGATATATCACGTGGCTCCACGGAAGACATAGTTGTTCTCTACGCCATTGCTTAACAGGAGGCAATTGGTAAAAATACATATCAAGACTCCACAGCGACGGTCACCCATCCAAGTGCTGACCAGACTAAACGTTGCTTAACCAGCAGTAGCATCATGCTCAAAGCTTCTCCACAAGCGGCATTAACCAAACTGGCCAAACACAGCACCCTATCTCCTGATTGGCTCGGAAGCGGCGGATCAGCCTTCCCATTGGTCGACACTTCAAGACGGCCTACTCCCGGACGGTTGTGTCCAATACGTTGTAATTTTAAATCTTGGACAATTGGCTCCCATGCTTCGCTCAGGAAAAGGCCGGAATCTCTGTTAATGTTGTTGTTACTTATTCTAATCTCCAGAGATTCTCTGATTACCAAATCCCAGAAGTATGATATTTGAGCCAAAACTTTATTATTTTCAAAATTTATGTTATGAAAATCCGCACTGGCCGAACATGCTGTGGAAAATTTTCATAACATAAATTTTGAAAATAATAAAGTTTTGACTCAAATATCATACTTCTGGGATTCGGTAATCAGAGAATCTCTGGAGATAAGAATAAGTAACAACAACATTAACAGAGATTCCGGCCTTTTCCTGAGCGAAGCATGGGAGCCAATTGTCCAAGATTTAAAATTACAACGTATTGGACACAACCGTCCGGGAGTACGCCGTCTTGAAGTGTCGACCAATGGGAAGGCTGATCCGCCGCTTCGAGCCAATCAGGAGATAGGGTGCTGTGTTTGGCCAGTTTGGTTAATGCCGCTTGTGGAGAAGCTTTGAGTATGATGATACTGCTGGTTAAGCAACGTTTTGTCTGGTCAGCACTTGGATGGGTGACCGTCACTGTGGAGTCTTGATATGTATTTTTACCAATTGCCTCCTGTTAAGCAATGGCGTAGAGAACGACTATGACTTCCGTGGAGCCACGTGATATATCATCATAAGTAACAACGACACTAACAGAGACTCCGGCCTTTTCCTGAGCGAAGCATAGGAGCCAATTGTACAAAATTTGAAATGACATCGTGTTAGATACGTTACTGACGTGTCGACCAATGGGAAGTTTGATCCGCCGCCTCCAAGCCAATCAGGAGATCGGGCGCTGTAATTGGCCAGCTCGATTAATGCCGCTCGTGGAGAAGCTTTGAGCGTGATGCTACTGCTGGTTAAGCAACGTTTAGTCTGGTCAGCACTTGGATGGGTGATGCACCTCAGCATGTCAGTTGAAATATATAAAACACCTGAAGGCCCTACCCAATGTCACCGATGCCAAAAATTCGGTCACGGTCAAAGAAATTGTAGAATAAACCCTCGATGCGTCAAGTGTTCTGGGGAACACCTGACCAATATATGTACCAAAACAAAACATGAGGCACCAAAATGCCATAACTCTCAGGCTCAGCACCCAGCTAACTACTGGGGATGCCCAGTGTATAAAGAAATAATTAAGGCTAGGAAAACCAAAGCTGAAAACAAACAGAACAAAGAAACCACCAAAGACCAAAACAATCTGTCAAATCAAAAAGTCACTAATGAGTTTCCACCACTCCCTGGACAAAGGCAACCATCAACAGAACCCTCTACATGGGGAATTAACAACAATTCCCAACAACAAAACCAGACCCCCGACCCCGTGAGTCTGGCACAAGACATACGCGAAATCTTATCACTCTTCATGGACGAAAACATAAGAAAGTTACTAAATGTTCTCCGGCAAGCTGCTGAAGGCATGAAGCAACAGACAGACATATTAGGAAAAGCAACAGTCCTAGCACAGACATTCCTAACACTATTGCAAACCGAAGATGGCGCAAAATAAGAGATTTAATATTGTAGCCTGGAATGCAAATGGTATCAGATATCAACGATTAGAATTTATAGATATCCTAGCTGAACACGATATTGACGTAGCGCTTATCAGCGTAACCCATCTGAAGCCCCATCTGGACTTCAGATTAAGGAACTACGTCATCATACGCGACAATAGGGCAACACAAGGTGGTGGAACCGCGATAATAATAAAGCAAAGACTGACCCACAAGGAACTACCATCAACAAAACTAGGTGACCTAGAACACACAGGCATCGAGGTTAAAATCGAAGGGGAAACTGTGTATCTGATCGCAGCATATAACCCGCCTACCAAGGTACTTACAGCATCACAAATTAATCACTTGCTAGATAGGAACCAAATCGTCTTGCTGGGGGGTGATCTGAACGCCAAAAACCCAGCTTGGCACTGCCGCGCGGCGAACAGGAATGGGCGAGGTCTCCTGAGGGTGCTGAACGACAACAATGATGTTGAAGTGATAGCCCTGCGGGAGCCTAGCTACTTCCCGAACAATGCGGAACACCGACCCGACATACTTGACATCTACGTGACGAAGGGGCTGCGCTGGGCACGGGAACTATCCGTGCCAAATCAGCTCAATTCAGATCACAACCCAGTACTCTTGTCATTGCTGTTACAAGAACACGATAGTTCGAGACCCAGATACAGATATGATACAAACTGGGAACACTATCGAGAAGACGTCGCGCTACACTTTTCCAACAGTGCGGAATTAAACAGCATGGAAGACATAGCAACGCTGTCTCACGCTTTACAGATATTATTAAGGTGTGCACCAAACATGTTACTACAAGGCGGGACATAATATACGAACGGACTGAAACACCAGGACATATAATCAGCCTAATTAATCTAAAAAATAGAACTCGGAAAAGATGGCAGCGTTGGCGTGACCCAGCTGACAAGAGATTAGTAAATCATCTAGCTGAGGAAATTAGAGAAAACTTAAAAACACAGAGAAGTGAGTCATAGGAAGCAAAACTAGCTGAAGTGCAGAATAATAGTCGCAAGATGTGGGCTCTAACCAGAGCGGTCAGTAAAACGAAAGACGCAATCAGACCACTGCATGGCAGACGTGGCCTTGTGTATGATCCGGAAGGAAAGGCACAGGCCATAGCTGACACACTTGAGGATCAATTTCAGACCAACAATACAGAAGATGAAGAGAGCGACGACCACGAAGAGCTGGTTATTCGTGAAGTCGAACACATCCTTGCGACAGAGCCGCAGACTGAAGCGCAACTCACAAATACAGGGGAGATTGAGTCCATTATTCGCAGGCTAAAAACAAAAAAGGCCAGCGGATATGATCAATTGACTCCCCTAAAAATTAAAAATCTGCCTCCACAAGCCATCAGACGCCTAGAACATATCTTTAACGCTTGTCTTAGACAGTGCTACCTCCCTGATGCATGAAAGATTGCGAATGTGGTGGCACTGCCTAAGCCAGGAAAAGACAAAACTTTTCCTCAAAATTATAGACCCATTTCTTTACTTCCAATCATAGCCAAAGTGTTCGAGAGAATTATACTAATGAGACTCAACACTCATATAATCAGAAACAAAATAATCATTGGCAGTCAATTTGGATTCAGAAAAGGCCACTCCAACGTACAACAATGTTCCAGGCTAGTGGAGCATATCTGCTCAGAACAGCAGACGGGAAACAACACAGCAGCTATATTTCTGGATATAGAGAAAGCCTTCGATAAAGTGTGGCACGAAGGCCTAATCTACAAACTGCATCAATACAATACTCCAGACTACCTGACTCACTTACTCAGTTCCTATCTAGCAAACAGGAAATTCTTTGTCAAACAAGAAGGGGCAAACAGCACAGTAAGACAAATTGAGGCAGGAGTGCCACAGGGTAGTGTTCTTGCCCCAATACTGTACTGCATATATGTAAATGATCTGCCACAACTAGAGGGCAGCCATATCCACCTATATGCAGATGACACCATAGTATATGCCAGCAATAAAAATCCAGAATTTGCAGCCAGGAAACTACAACGTCATTTTGAAAAATTAACACAGTGGTGCAATATCTGGAAAATAAAAATTAACGCTGCAAAATCACAAGCAATTACGTTTAATAAAAAAGTTAAGCTACCAAAATATAAAATTCACACAGAAGATACAGACATTGAATGGCAAAAAGAAATCAAATACCTTGGTCTGCGATTAGATAAGCACCTGACGTGGGGATCGCACATAGACGAAGCAAAGAAAAAAGCGAAAGCTAAGCTCACCGGTCTCTATTCAATACTTAGAGGCGACGGATTAAATGTAGATACCAAACTGCTCATCTATCGTGCAATAGTACAAACATCATTCATGTACGGCTCAGAGATATGGAGCATGTCCGCCGACTGCCACATCAAAAAGCTGCAGGCATTGGAAAACCGAGCACTGCCTACAATTGTTGATGCACCCCGCTATCTACCAAACTGGATAATCAGACAAGACCTACACTTCCCTCCGCTCACTGAAACCCTAAAGGAAGCATCAGAACACTTCTACATTCGATGCAGAAATTCACCACACGCAGAAATAGCGGAAGTAGGAAACATCGACGAGGAAATGCTTCCTAGAAGGCATCCCAAAAGGATGCTAACTAGGACATTCTCCTTCTAAATTCCCTCCACCTACCCTCCAACCCACCAGTAGTTATAAGTAGAAGTAGGCCCAAATCATCATAAGTTACTCCCACTTACTTAGGTCCCTTGGATGTATATAAAACTAACCTCCATTAGCATAAGAATGTAGACTAGGTCCCCTTTAAAAAAAAACTCCCTTAACTTTTAATTAAATCAAATAAAACATGATAAAGATAGGATAGCAACTTAAGACAAAAACAGGAATTTAGACATTAGTAATAGGATATATTCACCTGGCACTAAGGATGACAATGCAGCTCTATAGACTGCGACATGATATGCCCTTGCCCCTCGCCTTGTGAGGCAGTTACTGTCTGAGCTTCGATATAACACAGTACCTGATGAAGGCTGCTGAGGTTGCTGCCGAAACGTTGTACGATGAATTAAATACAAATATTATCCGGCAGAAAACCCGAGAAAAGTTTATTTCATGATATAATGTAGCTGATATCTGCCTGTATTCCCTGGACGTTTCCAGTTGTATCTCATTCATTCATGGTTCTTAAACAGTGTATTTGCCATAACTGGCTTATATCTTTCACCAAGACTTAAGAGACAGCAGGGTAGTAGGGAATATTTAAAACAACTAAACAAAGTACAGTACTTAATAATAGCAAAGAAAGTGGCTAACGGTAGGTTTATGAAGAGTATTGTCAGTACAGGAGGACCATTGACTGATACATCTAGAAATTTCTATGGCTATGTTAGAAAACTGAGGGGAAGGGAGGGTGTTGAGACACTTACAGATAAGAATGGAGGAGAAGTTACTGAGGATTTGAAAAAGGCAGAAATTTTAAGTGGCTTGTTTAGTGAGGGCATTAGGGACAATGAATCAGAAACGGGAGGAATTAATTCGGAGATCGAGCTTAAAAAGACAATTAGAAATGAAGATTCCAAAAAAATTGAAATATATCTTGAAGAAATCATTAAGGAAATAAGAAAGTTGAATAAACGTAAAGGGCCTGGTGTAGACAACAGAAATCTTAAAGATAGCCGGATGTGACATTGTACCTGCTGCTTACCACAGGAATGGAAAAGTGTGATAGTTGTGCCGGTATATAAAAGAGGGGTGAGAAATAGAGTGAAAAATTATAGGCCAATCAGACAGACATCAGTGGTAGGTAAATTAATGGAAAGATTGATATGCAACCACATCAGAAATGTATGTGAGGAAAATAAGTGGTTTTCAAGCAGGAAACATGGCTTTAGGCAAGGATATTCATGCGAATCTCAGTTGGTGGGATATATGCAAGATATTTCAGATGAAATGGACAAGGGAGACCAAATTGATAGTGTAGCACTAGATCTGTCAAAGGCTTTTGTCAGAGTAAACCATAAAATGGTAGTAAATAAGTTAAAAACTATTGGGGTGGATGTGAAAGTGATTTTCTGGGTAGAAGAATTTTTAAAAGTTAAAAAAAAAAAAACAGAAAGTTAGGGTAGGAAATGCAGTATCAAAACAAGTGGAAAATGGGAGTGCCGCAGGGTAGCATTCTGGGACCATTGCTATTCACTATTCTAATGAATAATTGTGTTGATTGTTTAATATCTGAAATTAGATAGCTTACAGATGACATAATGCAATATAAAAGGATCAAAACGGTTGTTGATTGTAAACAATTGCAGGATGATCTGGACAGGAAATCTAGTTTGGTTGGTAAACATGGGATGTAGATAAATGCAAAGAAGAGTCAGCTTATTAGATACACAAATAAATAAATAAAGGTTAATGATGAAAATGAGGTGGGGAAAAAATTGCTTGCTCAAGACTTGAAATATAATATCTTGGAATTACATTTGATAACAAGTTAACTGGGCAGGACACATTGGACAGGTGGAAGGTAAAGGTTTTCAAAATTCTGCACTTGTTGGAGAGAGTGATGAGGGGATATACGAGAGAAGTAAAGGAATGGGGTTACAAAACATTGGTCAGATCATTTCATGAATATGGTAGTATAGTATGGGACCCACATTTTACGTGTCAAGTACAGGAGTTTGAGAGGGTGCAAGAAAGTGCTGCTGGATTTGTTTCTGGAAATTATCGCAAAATGCAATCATTAACAGATGTGATAAAGGAGCTGCAATGGGATTCATTGCAAGAGAGGAGGAGGTGAAGTGGTTCATGGGAGTGTACAAGGCGTATACTGGTGATGAGGCATGGAAAGATATTGGTGTACGTATGAAAAGTAGTGCATGGAAGGAAAAAGATGACCGTGACTACAAGCTGGCACTCGATTTCAGGCTCAAGGGTGTGGGAAGATTCTCTTTATTAGGTGAAGGAATCAGAGTTTGGAATGAGTTACCTAGGGAAATGATGAATAATTTACTGAAAACATTGAAAGAATTAAAAGTTAAAAATTTGTAGAGGGCAAATGTAGGTGGGTGCAGGAAAGGGGGAAGATGGGTTTTTAGGGAAATTGCCACCGGAGCGTGTGCTCAATTGCAATTAACTTGAATTGAAGGACAGTAGAGCTAAAAAAAAGTCCTAAAACCTACGAGGTCGTCGGGGAGAGGGGGTCCTTGACGATCTCAGCTCACCAAATGGGAAACGGTCCGACCAGATCTCACCAGGGGAAGAGGGCGGATTGCTGAGAAAACACCTCTCGTAAGTGATGACGCCCTGTGAGAAGGTTTGTAAGAGCCTGAGCCTCCGTGTTTGGTTTGCAGAGGTGAACGCGGTGGACGCGGTGAACGTGATGACGCATGCGCTCAACGGCGCCCTCATGCTGCTCGACCTGCTGCTGGTGGCGCACCCGACGCGCGCCGCGCACGTCTACCTGCCCGCGGCGTTCAGCGCACTCTACTTCGTCTTCAGCGTGGTGTACCACGCGGCCGGCGGGACCGACCGCTTCGGCCGGCCCTACATCTACCCGCTGCTGGACTGGCGCCAGCCCGGCTACGCACTGCTCGCCTGCGCGCTCGGCCTGCTGTTCGTGTGCGCCGTGCACGCCGCGGCATGCCTGCTCAGTGCCGCGCGCACGCACCTCGCCGCGCCCGCCTTGACGCGAGCTGGGCCCCCCAAGGACGTTCCCTGCTAGACTGGCGGCAGCCCGGCCTCACCCTGCTCGCCTGCGCGCTCGGCCTGCTGTTCGTGTGCGCCGTGCACGCCGCGGCATGCCTGCTCAGTGCCGCGCGCACGCATCTTGCCGCGGCTGCCTCGACGCGAGCTGGGTCCCCCAAGGACGTTCCCTGCTAGACTGGCGGCAGCCCGGCCTCACCCTGCTCGCCTGCGCGCTCGGCCTGCTGTTCGTGTGCGCCGTGCACGCCGCGGCATGCCTGTTCAGTGCCGCGCGCACGCATCTTGCTGCGGCCGCCTCGACACGAGCACGGGCTCACTGCTAGGTACCAACTCTCCCTTACAGATACACGAGTGACGAACAGGGCTAAAAACCTGATCCGACATTGATGAAATTTCTCAACGTAATAGTATTTTCCATTGGGAAATATATCAGATAATTCTTATTTGTATAAATAATTTATTCTGCAATCGAATTTTGAAAACATACAGACGCGTAGCATTTGTAAGTTTCCGTAATGCTATGCCGCAGAGAGGGCTGATGCTTGCTTTCGAAAGTTCTGGACCTGGTCCCGCTTTGAAATCGTCGTTGGAGCAGAAGTTTTTAAGATTTTGATCGTATGAGCCATGCCTGGACGTTCTGTTGCTGGGATTGCACGTTCAGCTGCAGATGCAGCCACAACAGACTTGGAATGTGTGGCAAATCGAAACTTTGTCACGTAGGTCGTCGAACAATCCTTACAATGCCATGCGCTTTACATCTTTGCGCTTTATCGGCCACTCGGGCTTTGTTTCTCTCGCAGTCAGTTTGTGTATTGTGAAGTAAACTCTTGAGATTTTCTATTTTGTTACCATTGAGGTTAGATAGCATTTGGTCAGCCACGACACCACCTCGACACAATACAGCAAGTAGCCATCTTGGATTCACAAGGCCATTCGGTCATTCCATCTTGGACGATAGCTCAACGTTACAAATAATGTTTGATAAGAAATAAAACTCCAAGGCTGTTGCAAACGTTTTACACACTATATTTTTTAATAGTTATATTTTTGTATTCAGTTTACACGTTAGCGACCTTTGCGGCTCCACATAATTACTCGAACTATTACACCAAACGTATAGTAGCTATTTGTCAGAAAACCAGAGAAAATCGCACCACTACGACACACTAACAAAATTAATACTGTGAGGGGCAGTCGCGTCTCAGCCACGCCACACGCCACGATAATGCTCTGCGGCCATCTTTTATCTCTGAAACTGCCGCCTTTGTCTGCCCAGGGCAGTGCTACCAAATGCTACATTTCAAAATGTATGCTACAATTTAAACTATATATATTTTTTTTTCTAATTCACGAATTACTCTCCCGTGGAACCTTGTTACAAAACATTAACCCCTAGTGGTTCACCAATTGGACGTACGGGGTTCGCGACAAGATTTACGCTATAGCGGTTGACTGGGCATCTCGAGAGTGAAACACGCAACATTTATTTATTTATTTGTCGTATGGCTGAGCAACTAATTTAATACATATAAATATATACAACGACAAGAACGTTGGCAGCGTTCACAAATTGATGTCCAGTTCTTCCAGCCATTCTTTGAAGGAAGTTGTAGCTTCGAAAACATCTTCAAAATGGTCCATCATAGGGCATTCTTTGATGATATGCTCCACACTCTGGGGAGCAGCACGCCACATAGTGGATGGAGACTGAAAACGAGCAAAACTGCTCCTAAAATCGACTCAACCTGCGGCGAGAAACAAGCCCATGAATCAAATTTGTTTATAACATTTTGCTCTTTGTGACTATTTTACTTTTTTCCTACAAAAATCCTTTTTTAAAAAAAAAAAAAAAAAAAAAAAAAAAAAAAATGGTTCGCCAATGTTTGGGATATTTCGTAGGGGTACATGGAGCTATGAATTTGAGAAACACTGATCTGCCCTAATAATATTACAAATACCAGAATAACTTTGTCTCCCTGTTACGTTTTCATAACTAAACGGCTAATAAGATCTTGAAATTTTACAATGAAATACTTTCTACCATTAGCAAGGAAAGAGGATACTATTTTCTGGATAAATAACTTTTTTTGTCATTCAGTTTTGAAAACTAACTGAATGGTGCCAACAGACTGATGGCGTGTGTAAGTCTGTAATGTATCGGTCACTCAGGCTGTGTATGATCAGACGAAACATATCCGATAACGTAGATGTTAATTTTCATTGCACCAGACTGTTATTTTGTATCTACCTAAAAGCTTCTGGCATCAGTATACATTACATATTTCGTCTTTTTTGACATGACTCACAGGCGTAAATCAGACGAGCAGAGCACGAGCAGCTAATGCTGAAGAAAGAAGACAAGACCAAACCGAAAGATAAGATGGCCTCAGTTAGCTCCCACCCCCTACCCCCCTCCACCTTACTTTTTCGTTAATTTTAAACATGTTGCAAATAGATTGTCTTCATGAGACGTGTTCGATGGTTGAATGGTATGGTGAAGGCTTTTCCATTATATTATCCTGCCTCCGTGATTTTCAGACACCTGTAGTGTCCCCGTCTGTACGCCTCGGGATTTACTATTTTATGAACAGTTTTATTAATTATAACAAAATAAATTATTATGGGTGGGGTTCTCTTTCGAAGTGGTCGTTCATACAAGTGAAACATAATATATATAAAAAAGAAACATAGTGGTTTTATTGATTTTATACATAGAAAGTAAATTTTATTCGATGAAACAATTACCTGAATGGACAAATGGTTGTTCCCTCTCAGGTAGTGGAATCTACAGTTCATAAGTTCTTTAATTTTTGGAGCTCGTTGTGGTCTCTGTAGACGATTGCGTTGCCGTAATGTTGAGCAGCGAAGGTCATGCGAAGAGTCGTGTCGGTGACCCTCGAGGAGAGCTGCGTCGAGCCGATGGTGCTTGTTTCCGGCAGACCCCAGGTAGTCTCGTCAGCTGAGCCGAGGGTGGGCCAAGCGTCTGGTGTCTCTCATGTCAGACAGCCCCGTTGTCGGTCTCCCAGGAGGCCTTCAGCACTGCGCCAGCGATGATCGCTCCGTCTTGCCTCGCCGAAAACCAAGTGTCCTTCCGCCGGTCTTACATCGAGTCCCCGTTTCCGTCCATTGTACCTCCCTCGTTGACTCGCCTTGGGCGGAGCTCGTTCCTCTTCTCTCTCCCGATTGGTCGAACATATAACAAATAAAACAAAAATTATCAGCAACCAGCGGGAATGAATTCCATTGGCTGGGATCAGTACCACCACCTCCGGCACTTTCTTGGGAGGGTATCCCCTCCAGACTGTCTCCTTTTTGGCTCTTTTCACTGCCTGCAATTCTGGCATGCAAACAGTTTATTGTTAATGAATGTTTCTTTGCCAGCGACGTCTGCGAAATGTCTGACAGCTCAGCGCTGGAACACTTTATGATTTGGGTTCTCAAAGAATCCTTTCATTCGTCAAACATCCAAACAGGCGAGCTCACAATGTCACACTGTGTCCATTGTTTTAAACAAACCCGCACCATATTCGAGAAGCCCTCCATCACTTCAGTAAATTAATGACCCAAAACATTCGGTAACACAAGGGAAGTCTCTTCTTTTGAACGTCAACCAGACCTCAATAAAGTACATTCTTTATATAATACTCACTAGCCTGTCCGCTAGGTTACAACCATTATCCTTTCTATGACAAGTAATAATATTAAACATTCCTTATGATAACCTTCTCGGTCGAGAACCGCATTCAAATCAAATCAAACGAACTTATGTAAATTAAATACATTATGGCAATAAAACTACTGAATCTAACAACAACATTTCTTGTTACTGATAAACAATGAGATCTACAGAATGGGACATCTCACACCTTTTATGTAACTTAATCTTTCTATATCCGATTCTTGCAATAAAATTCTAAGTCGACGCATACGAAGTCACGGATAATGACATATGTTCATGATGTATAATGGGTTATTGTTATGGTTGGGAACTAGTCGCTATCACATGTTTTAAATAATTCTGAGTTTACTGCTCACCATAATAAGGTTTATTTGCGGCAATTCCTTCAAAATATTATGATACATATCCTGTGTGGCTTTTATCCGGTAATAGTGATATCGAGCTGTGCTCCTAACTATTTTGTCATTAAAAATGAGTCGGTGATCTTTTTAGACATCAGACTTTTTTAAATGTGGTAAAAGTGGCCTGGCGGGTCAGTAGTTAAAGCACTTGCTTTCGTAGTTCAGGATTCTGGATTCAAATCCCTGTGGTGCCATGATCCTGTGATGCCTGGAAGCTCTGTGCCAACCCAAACTGCAGGTCGAGCCTCGACAAAAGTGGAAGTAAACCGCTGCAGCGTGTGCTACGCTACAGTGAAACTGTTCAAAAAGGCCGTTACTATCTTCCTCATTATCTTTTTCGCTGCACAATTTACTAGCATTTGTTCATATATTTGCGAAAGCCTTACTACTTTCGTGTTAATAGTATCGAAGTAACTGTGGTAATAATACTGCTAAGAAGTAAAGAACTTCTTTAATATTTATTGCTGACTGGAAATATATATATATCTAGAAAGAGATTGGTTTGGAAAAAATAATTGTTTCTTCTCAAATATGATTATACAAATTTAAGACTACAGAGATAACAGTTTTTAGGAAGACTTTAATTTCCGTCTAGTAGCTAGGAATCTTTGATCATTGTACTGCAGAAGCAAAAGGACTGCGAGAGAACGATGCCGTCATTGTTACCTTTTATACTTTTGAGGGAACAATTCATTTATTAGACCTTTGAGTTTTAGGGAATGTCGAGCTGTAAAAATGAGGGCATTTTTATTTTCTCATGCTAGAGAAAAATTATTTGAGAATAAAAGCCTCTACATTAGCTGCAATGAAACTTTAGTTTTGGAGTGAGTGTTTTTTTAATTATTAATGTGTGTTGTAACGTGTTTTATGAATCTCTGTGACATAATTCACATTTATGTAAAATGGCCACGTACTGCATTTGTGTTTCAAAAATTTTATCATTGTGTTATCTTGTCATATACATATAAATCATACTTAATTAAATTTGGTAATCCTGTTTTTATGACAATTTTTTTAATGTTTAGCTGCATTCTGATAAGTATTGTGTTACCATAATATGGGGTAAAAGTTCAACTTTCTGCATTTTATACCATATAACTGTGACGAGCTGTTTGTAATAATTGTTTTTGATAACGGTTAATAAATCTGATGAAGTATTTTTATCATATTAATAAATGATTATTTCTAAAATTTTGAATCATTTTTACTTTAAAAAATAATAAAAAATACTGTCAAAAATAATCCACTTCTACTGGCATAAATTTGCTAAAATAAACAATTTCAATCAAATGCCCAGCGGCATCCTATGCTAGTCCCAGTCTGGGCGAATGCCGGGATGGTTCGTTTAAACGGTGATGGCTGAATTCCTTCCCGTTCCTACCCCTAGTTCTTCCCACCTCCAATAAAGAAAAGCTAGTCTCTGGATTGCGGAATCACGAGGATGATAGGGAGATTTGGGCAGCTGAAGCGGTCTACAGTTACTGGACATCAGCCCCGATTCACACCAATCAGGAGAATGGTGACTACGGCATTCCAGTCGTCCTGGTCACCTGTAAGATTCTCTGGGACGCTAGTACAGAGCAACAACAAGAGATCGTCCAATAGACCCTAACACCAGTTCGATTGTGAAATTCAGGAGAGAGATTTCACACGCCTTCGAAATAAGGACAGGGGTCACGCAAGGAGACGGGCTTTCATATAAATAGTCTTCAATCGTGCTTTCGAGAAAGTGATCCACGAGTAATACAAAGAACGAAGGCATCGAAAGTCTGCAAGGATATGAACCTTACAGGTATGGCGTATCAATTGACCAAAGGCGTCTACAAAAATGGTCGATATCCACCAACGTGACGCTCAGACATAAATCTCACAGTCAACCAACAAGATTCTCTATATGCTGCACAATGCATTGCGATGAGTATTGAAAAGTCAGGAGTAAAAATCTTTGTCTCAGTCAAGGAAAGGCACCATAACCCAAATTATTAACACACACGGAAAAGGTATGGACAAAATGAGGAAAAAGAGGATTACCTTTTATATTTGCATGACATAAGTGAACCCATTAAGATTGATCAATCGAACATTTCACAATTTTCTGTATCAGCAAACCAAGGGGGTATAGATCAATGAGATAGAAAGATATCACAAGTGAAGATGTCTAGTGACAAGGATATGATGATAATCTAGTTTCCATCTCTAGAGTTCACAATGGGTTGTAATTTCTGGAAATACTCTTATAGCTGTCAGTATGAAACATATGTTTATATGGTTTGCATTATTTGAAATGGTATGGGCCACCACTCGATGCACTAGGTTGCTGAGCTAACCTGTTTGCTTGTGGTCATCCATTCTGATAGAAAGTTCATTAGTAGAGAGGCCTCTATATGAACTGGCACAGTGAAAGCAGGTGGGTTGGTATAGGTACAAGGTGTGTTGTAATGTTTGTGGCATATGTATTGTGAAAAAAAGTTTGCCCTGTCATCGGATTGGAAGTGGCCGGGTGTATGCTGCAGCAAGGTCTGTTGCTTGGGATGGATCCATCTGACAGTTTAAGTGAATCATAAAGTGGATCTAGATATTCATGAAAGTTGGTGGTCTACTCCCATTTTGGCAGGTGGGAATAGATGATTTTTAAGATAATGAAATCTATATTTCAATACTGTTACAGAATCTTTATTAATAATACTAGACGACCCGTGCGAAAATTTCGCTAATAATATAGATGAATAGTGAGGTTGAATGCTTATAATAAAGTGAAAAGGAGAACTGCACTTTTGTAGCAAATATTTAATTGTTTAGTGTAATAGGTATGCATAAAAACATATTACGAAACAGTTGGGAAAATTTAAAACATACTGTGTATACGAAAAACTATCACTGACTTTAACAGAATACAACCAACCTGAACAAAATGCACACATTTTATCAACATCTCTGTGATATGTGTTGCTGTGCGAATAAAATATTTACATTGGAATTGTATAGAAAAATAAAAATGTTTCCATAACAGAAAAAATATTCGAAAAGCTACTTATTGTATAAAAAAGTGTATTAACATCTCTATGATATCTGCTGCTGCAATCTAGGGACTTGGGTCTGAACTGTCTCATACGCTCAACCACTTTAAGCATCAAATTCCGAAAAATTATATCTTAATTTATGATTTTACCTAATTGGAGATCTTAATCTTTAAAACGATATGTCATTTATCGATTTCGGTTAGGTATCGAAGGAGATAAATGGCACGTAATTAAAAAATAAAACAGAAATAATATTGATACTTTTGGCCTTTAAGGGTCGAATTCTAAAAAATCACTTTTATAAAATATGGTGTGATCAACTGCGGACACCTTGGTCTTTAAAATGATACCTCATTTCGGTTAGGCATCAAGCGAGATAAAAAAAAAAAAGTTTTAGAAATTATGATATTTTTGCCCCTTAACGGTTGAATTTGGAGAAAGTTCTTTCTTAAAATATGATGTGACCAAAGCATATACTTTAATATTTTAAGCGATAGCTCATTTGTCGATTCCGGTTAGGTATCAAGGGAGATTAATGGCTTGTGACAGAAAAATGCGTTGTAGAAATATTAATACTTTTGCCCTTTAAGGGTCGAATTTTGAAAAATTCCTTCCTTAAAAATGGTGTAACCAACCGAAGATCTTACTAAGATCTCAGTCTTTAAAATGATACCTCGCTTATCAATTTTGTTTAGTTAGCAAAGGAAATAAATGATTCAGGACACAAAAAATGCATTTTAGAAATACTGATATTTTTAATTTAATGTTTAATTTAATTTAATTGCAATGGGACACAGGCTCCGGTGGCAATTTCCCTATACACCCATCTTCCCCCTATCCTGCACCTACCTACATTTGCCCTCTACAAATTTTATCTTTAAATTCTTTCAAAGTTTTCGGTAAATTATTCATCATTTCTCTTGGTAACTCATTCCAATCCCTGACACCCTTACCTTAAAAAGAGAATCTTCCTACACCCTTGTGCCTGAAATCGAGTGCCAGCTTGTGGTCATGGTCATCTTTTCCCTTCCATGCACTACTTTTCATACCTATTGCAATATCTTTCCATGCCTCATCGCCAGTATATGCCTTGTACAATCCCATGACCCTCCTCCTGTCTTGCAATGAATCCCATTCCAGCTCCTTTATCATATCCGTCACTGATTGCATTCTGCGATAATTTCCAGAAACAAATCTAGCAGCCCTTTTTGCACCCTCTCAAACTCCTGTATTTGATACGTAAAATGAGGGTCCCATACTACACTACCATATTCGAGCAATGGTCTGACCAAAGTTTTGTAACCCAATTCCTTGACTTCTCTCGTACATCCGCTCATCACTCTCTCCAACAAGTGCAGAACTTTGAAACCTTTTCCTACCACCTGTCCTATGTGTCCTGCCCAGTTAAGTTTGTTATCAAAAGTAATTCCAAGATATTTACATTTCAAGTCTTCAGCAAGCAATTCTTTCCCCACCTTATATTCATAATTAACCTTTTGTTTTTTATTTGTGTATCTAATAAGCTGACTCTTCTTTGCATTTATCTTCATCCCATGTTTACCAACCCAACTAGATATCCTGTCCAGATCACCCTGCAACTTGTTTACAATCCTCTATCGTTTTGATTCTTTTATACAGCATTATGTCATCTGCAAACAATCTAATTTCAGATAGTAAACAATCAACACAATTATTCATTAGAATAATGAATAGCAATGGTCCCAATACGCTACCCTGTGGCACACCCATTTTTACTTCCACTTCTTTTGATACTACATTTCCTACCCTAACTTTCTGTTTTCTACCTTTTAAAAATTCTTCTACCCAGCTAATCACTTTCTCATCCACTCCAATGGTTTTTACCTTTTTTACTACCATTTTATGGCTTACTCTGTCAAACGCCTTCGACAGATCTAGTGCTACACTATAAATTTGGCCTCCCTTGTCCATTTCATCTGAAATATTTTGCATATATCCCACCAACTGAGATTCGCATGAATATCCTTGCCTGAAACCATGTTTCCTGCTTGAAAACCACTTACGTTCCTCACATATTTTTGCACTTTAAAGGCACATATTTTTGCCCTTTAAGGGTTAAATTCAAAAAAAATCTATTCTTAAAATATGATGTGACCGCAGTGGAGACCTTAATCTTTAGAATGATACGTCATTTATCTATTTCGGTTATATATTAATGGAGATAAATGGCTCATGACACAAAAATGCCTCAAAGAACCATTAATACTTTTTCCTTTTAAGGGTTAAATTCCAAAAATATTCTTCCTTAGTGTATGATGTCATCAAAGCTGAGACATTACTCTTCATAATCCTACTTCATTTATTAATTTCGGTTAGATATACAAAGAGGTAAATGTCTCGAGACACAAAAAACGCATTTTAGAAATATTGACATTTTTGCCCTTTAAGGGTCGAATTACGAAAAATTCCTTTCTTAAAATATAATGTGATCACGGCTGAGACCTTAATCTTTAATTTGATACCTCATTTATCTATATCGATTAGATATGAAGAGAGATAAACGGCTCGTGACACAAAAACGCGTTGAAGGAATATTGATATTTTTGCCCTTTAAGGGTCGAATTACGAAAAATTCCTTTCTTAAAATATGATGTGACCAAGGTGGAGACCATAAGCTTTAAAATGAGGCCTCATTCATTAATTTCGGTTAAGTGTGAAGGGAGATAATGGCTTGTGACAAAAAAAAAACACCTTATAGAAATAATATATATACATATGTTTCTTTGATTTTTTTTATGAACTGTCAAAAAGTAGTTGTACAAAGAAGTTCCTATGGAAAGCAGTAATTTACAAGTTTATTGCGAACCTGCTGTTGCCCAAGGCGGTGATTTCACAGTTAACACGCCACCAACAAAAAAGAGAAAAAAATATGCAATAACACTCATACTCTTAAATCAAGGTAAAAACATTTCGTTACTAAATCCGACTAGTTGTTTTTGCATACATCGCACTCAACGAAAAAAGGATACTAATAATTTTTTTTTTTTTTTGCTCTTTGACTTCATATCAAAATGAAATATACCCTACTTTACCTCCGTGACCATGGGCTGTGCATTAATAGAAAACACATCAAAATGTGATCAGTAATTTTTCCATAAATACTGTTCATCCAAACAGACAGACAGACATAGTCGAGGTCAACAAATTTTAAGTTGCTTTAATACAATTTAATTTTTTATTTAATTGCGATCCAGTGTTGAAGTAAAGAAAACCACCGGGTCTTCTGGAGATCGTGACTACCTTACAACAACATTCAGTAATATCGTTGGAATACTGTTGTAGTCAGTCGCGAGACGTATTATTTTCAAGCAGTAATTCCGTTGTAATACAGCCTGGACCATTATTTTCAAGCAGAAATTAGGTTGTAATACAGCCTAGATAATCATGAAACCGTTAAATGTACTTCGGAAAGAATTTCTAGTGGAGTCTTGCGTTTGACCATTGCAGTGTTATGATGACAACTCCTGGCGGATCGCGATCTCCAGTAATCCCAAATCACCTAGCATCCTGTTGCTATGCAAACAGTGAGGCTCATCGAAAGATTCCGGTAACATGTCCATACATTCCACAATGTAACACATCGCTCTGCCAATCCGATGGTCAGTTGTCTTCCCGAACATGAAACTGCGACTAACAAGCACAACAGACCACAGATTTTAATGGAGCGATCAGAATAACCAATATCAAGCCAGCAGGACGACCAACCGAAAGATAACAGATATCAGATCAAAAGAAGACTGTGGAAGGAAATGCCTTAGGACAACAACCCCCAAAACGACTATATTTAAAGCTGATACTGGCGAAGATGGACCCGATTACTATTATAAGAATAGATGTTTAAATCTAGTGAGTTATACTCAGAAAATTTGCTTTTCATATGAGTAATGTTTGTAATACCTTTTTATTTTATTATCTGGTCTCAAAAGTTTACTGTTCATACTCGAATTTTCAGTTTTGTTTTTGTTTAATTATATTGGTTAACATTCCATGATAAGGCTTGAACTGAATTCTAACTAGTAAGATGCTCTTTAGCAGTCTTTCTAACTTCTACATAAAGTTCTTTTCTATACCTGCAAGATCTTTTAGTGCTTGTTGTTAGAAAATTCTTCTTTATTGACTAGAAATAAGCTTGTAGGAAGCGATTTATCATTAACTAGCTGCTTCCGTGTCATGTTGAAATGTTTTTTTCTATTGTGCTGTGGGATAATAGTTCTGCGGATAAAACAAAAAGCTCATTGTTCAGAAAATTCTTGGTAGTTTTTTATCGCCGAGAAAATAGACTTCATTAATTTAATAAAATTTGGCACGAATTTTGTGAAGAACTGACATCGGGGATAAACACAAACAGAATTGGGTTTGAGAATAAAAGAAAAGTAACCTACGTAACTTTGATTTTGCATCATTCAATATCAAGGATAAAAGCCAATTAGAAAATAGTAAGTAGAATAAAATAGTTTACGTAGATACAGTCGGTAAATTAATATGTGGCTGTTCTCGCGCCTATGCCAGCACTGCCCGCATATTGCATTGCATTATTCATATTCATCGTAGTAAACAGTTCCACTCGGAGAAGATTTGCATCAAACTTATTAAGTTAATAGATTTTATTACGGAACAATGAAATTATCGTATGATTTTTATTTCTCATTTTGTCGATGTCATATCGAAACGTTCTGGCAACGTAAATTATCAGTAAAGTGACATTAACTATCACTACATACAGTTTCACTAAAATATTTAGTGTTTTGCTTGATCCGCGCAAACACATACAAAAATTCCCAAATTTATTTTTTTTTCCTCCACATCGTATAAAAAATATGATACTAATCGGAATCAAAAGTTTTTTTTTTCTATGTGAAGTTTCGTTGAAATCAGTTTATCAGCTTTAGCATAATCCCCCAGCACATAGACAAAGATTTTAATATTTACAGTTCTGGACTCGGCATCTTCTATTAGGATATAGATCACAACAGCTACGGTCGTGTGCACTTCCTGTAGCGCTCTACCCTACCAGCTCGCCTGTGCTAGCAAGTGTTTACTTCCGTGCATCGCTACAGTTAAAGTCGTTTATATACTTCGGAGTGTTAATCAAAACCGCATATCAAATCTTTATCTTTCAAGTTCTCATCACTCATGGTTCTCGAGGAGCCTAACACAGGGCAATTAGTTTGCTCTGCACTGAATCTTGTTCACAACGTCAACGAAACACAAGAGCTACCTTCACAACAACCTACGCTTCAATCAACCATTTCTCCAGCGGCAGCAGCTGCATCCTGGGCACTCGCTATGCCAACTACATCAGACATCCCGATGGAAACCACCAGTCCTCCTTCAGCTTCATTTTCCAAGGTAAACGCCAAACGAACAGCTGCTCCCATAGACTCCGATCCCAATCATCTGGAATTCCGACAACCCCGCAAAAAGCATATTGTTCCTGCCTCCTCTGTTAATCGTAAATACCAAGTTAACCTTACGGCTGTGCATAAAAGGTTCTCAATGTTAGACTCCGTTGAAGATCAACGTGAGCCCACTGATGCCGCTTCTGACGCAGCAGTCAAAATAGTGATCCCCCCAATTTTTCTGCATGATGTTAACAATTATCAGCAAATTCTGAAAGATCTGTCCACCTTAACGAAGGATGACTTCACGACCCAACAACGTGGGTCGATGATCAAAATTAATACTAGTTCTACCACTGACTACCGCGCTGTCACAAAATTCCTAGACGAAGCCCAGCTCCCCTACCACACCTTCAAAGATCCTCAAAACACGAAGCTAGAGGTAGTCCTTCGCAACGTCCCATTCTCATTAACTGATGCTGAAATACTAGAAGAGCTTCAAGCTCGACAAGTTACCAGCTACAAAAGTGACAAGACTCCTTTATAAAAATAAAATGCCAATGCCCCTGTGCGTCGTTGAATTAGACGACAACCAGCAAGCAAAAGAAATTTTCCAATTAACTAGTCTCTTCCATGCTATCATCTCTGTACAATACCGTAGAAAATCTCCACAATCCCACAATGTACTAAATGTCATCGTTTCGGACATACAAAAAATTTCTGTCATCTTCCTCCCAGATGCGTAAAATGTCCGGAAAACCACCACTACTCAGAATGCCCAAAGTCTAAACAAACCGACCCACAATGTGTCAACTGTGGCGGTAAGCACTCTGCTAATTACCGAGGCTGTGCCTATTACCTCACCATTAAAAGAAGCAAACAATCTACCCTGCCACCCTTGAACAACCCATCCTCCACTGCCCCATCGCCTTCACAAACATCTCAGGCACCGCTCCTCGACGAACGCAATTTTCCTGCAATGCCAGGCAGCTCCCGCAACCAGCACTCTGTACCACAATGGCCTCCCAAACATCCCTATCACCACAAAGAATCCACAAATCCCACAAGCACCTCCTCTTCTGCAACATTGGAAGGACTGTTAACATCTCTCTTGCACTCCTTCCTTCACATTATTCAGCCATTTTTTCCTCGCTTTAAATCATTATTATTTAACTTCGTCACGGAGCTACTGCATAATGACTAATAATGTGCCTCCAGCGTTTTCTTCTCTCAAATTCTTAAACTGGAATGCCAACGGAATTAAATCTAAGCGACAAGGTCTTCTTGAGTTTCTGTCCAGACACAATATAGATATTGCCTGTATTTCCGAAACACATCTACTTTCACAAGAGCGCTTCATCATGCCAGGATATTCTATCTATAGGGAAGATCGTATTGCTGCTACCGCCTCCGGCGGCGTTGCACTATTTATCAAAAGGAACTTCTCCCACCATCCCATCTTTCTGGCAACATTGTCAAACTTAGAAGCTTGCGCAGTCAAGCTCTCTACGCGGAACGGACAATCCCTAACCATCATAGCCGCGTACAAACCGCCATCGAAACGTCTCGAACAGCAAGACTTCAGTACATTATTCACAACGTCGTCTCCCACTATACTAATGGGAGACCTGAATAGTAAACACGCCCTCTGGGGATTTAGAGTCACCACACCCAATGGTCGTCGGCTTCTTCAGGCAGCAAATGACTGCGCATTCCATATCCTCAGCCCAGACTAGCCAACCTATTATTCCTATAACCCTCACATACTCCCGGACATTCTCGATCTAATACTAGTGAAACAAATTTCCCATCCTATTCATACGCAAGTGCTACCCGAACTCGATTCTGATCATTGCCCAGTAGTAGCCACTTTCGAAATAAATACCCCCACCTACTCACTTAGACCCTCACTTCTAATGGGGCGCGTTGACTGGGCTAAATTTCAACGTCATCTCGGAGAAGATCTTCACCCTAATATTCCTCTACGAAATACAACCGACGTTGATACGGCAATTTCACAGTTCACCGCAAGTATAATATCCTCTCTAAAGGCAGCCTCATCAACCCCTCCGCGGCCAGCTAGACCAATTTCTTACCACAAAACCCTACCGTTGGAAATTGTGAACCTGCTCCAAGCCAAACATCGCATGAGAAGGCTATGGCAAAACCAACGACTACAGTGGCAACGTACTCGTCTCAACCAACTAAACCGCCAAGTCAAGCCAGCTCTGGACTCATACCGTTTCCACACTTATCAGCGCCATCTCTCAAGTATCTCTCTTCACGACGGCACTCTGTGGAAGGAGACTAAAAGGATCATTCGCGAACCCCTCACTATACCCCCTCTCCGACAAGGAGCCAGCTACTTAACCAGCCATGAAGAAAAATGTGAACTGCTTGCTGATCACTTCCAATCATCCTTCACTCCAAACACAGCGCAAGACGACCAATCAGCAACTGAAATAGAGAATCTTCCTCATTTTTACCCCACCGCTCCCCTGCCAATATCATTTACCTCACCCCGAGAGATCCGTTTCTTTCTACACTCGTTTGTTTCCAAAAAAGCCCCCGCCACGACCAAATTCCCAACGTGGCCCTCAAACATTTACCTGATAAAGCCACTAGCATTCCTAGCATCCATATTCAACGCACTACTCCGCCTTGGTTATTTTCCATCCTCCTGCAAAGACGCGGAAATAATTGTTTTTCCAAACCCGGCAAACCCACTAACCAACCAGTCAGTTACCGACCAATAAGTTTACTTCCGGCTCTATCTAAAATATTAGAAAAAATCATCAAGAAACGCATATGCAAATTCCTCAGACAGGCTTGAGTCATACCCAAGTATCAGTTCGGATTCCAAACACAGCACTCCACCACCCACCAACTCCTCCGCAACACCGAAATCATAGCACGAGATTTTGAAACTAAACAACACACGGCCGCCGCCTTCCTAGATTTTACTCAAGCTTTCGACAAAGTGTGCCATGCAGGACTGTTGTATAAACTGCGCAACATTGGACTTCTCGATTACTTGTACAGAATTCTCCACAGCTTCCTACTCCGACGCACCTTCTCTGTAAAAATTGATTCAGTCACATCCACTCCCCGTCCTGTCCTAGCTGGTGTTCCTCAAGGCTCTGTCCTCGGACCAACACTCTTCAACATTTATATCTCTGATTGCCCCGATCTGACCACTTCAGCCATAGCAATGTACGCCGACGACAAAGCACTGTTCACCTCCCACGAAGATATTCAAACAGCTGTTCGCAACCTTCAAGCGGCCCTCACTGCCATAACTAATTGGTTGAACATGTGGCGCATCGCACTGAATCCAACTAAGTGCGAAACTATGATTTTCACTCTCCGACGCCCAGTTCAACCAACTTCGATCGTAATCAACTTGGAAACGTCCAGACGAGACCGTCAAATACCTGGAAGTTCATCTGGACCGACGACTCACCTGGAACGCCCATATCAACTCCAAACTCAACCTCCCATACTCCCGGCTCACTAAATTATATCCTGTTATCAACCGGAAGTCTTCACTCAAAAGTAACACCACTATCCTGTTATACACCTCTTTAATTCGTCCTCTACTGACCTACGCCTGCCCAGTCTGGGGAGGTGCCGCTGCCAGCAAAATCAAGAGGATACAGTCGCTCCAAAACAAAATCTTGCGGATCTCCGTCGATGCTCCATGGTTCGTCCGCAACTCCCAGTTGCACCGTGAACTCGGACTGCCTACCATCATGCAGTTTATTCAAGAGCAAGCACGACGCTTCTACCAACACCTTCCCAGATTGCCAGGAGCCGCATCACTCCCTAGGCACCAGATCCGACAGACCCACAAGAATCGCCAGCCGCCTGCCCCAGGATCTTCTCTTCCAGATAGACGCTTAGACTACTTCTATTCAGACATCACCCGATAATGTTCTTATAAAACCATTATGTTTAATGTTATTTTATTTAATGTTATTATGTTTGATGTTATTATGTTTAATGTCATTATGTTTAATGTTATTATATTTAATGTTATTGTGTCTAATGTTATTATGACTAATGTTATTGAGGGACTCGATGAGTTAACCTCACAAAGTGCCGCGCCGTTAAATGTATACATGTCCTTTTTTTCAATTCATGATTGATTTCCACCCCAATCTGAAAAGCGTAGATACGCTGAACGATTGCAATAAAGAAATTAAAAAAAAAGATCACAACTTGTGTATTCGCTGTTAGCCACGGGCAAAACCCCCACTATAGGCCCCATGGTTGTAAATTTGTAAAATGCCCTAGGAAACTTATATTCGAGTGCAGACCGCGAGTAAATTTTCGTGAAATTCTGTGTTTATTAGTTTGCCTTCATCATCGGGTTCTAGACCTGAGGCCTAGAACTTTGAGGACAGATTAGGAGTGTTACCCACACCACTATCGATATTATTAACGGAATCTCTTCTACGTTATAAGTAGCGATTTATGAAAACTGTATAAAGTGGTTCTATGGTTTCCCAAAACAAGGAACGAAAGCAGACAATTTTTTATTATTTAAACATCTGCTGGTAGGTAATTTAAAGCACTGAACTGAAAATTTTAGCCTAAAGGAAAATTTCAAGCAGTTTCGAGTAATCACAGTATCAAAGCGTAATCCTGAAATAGTTTAGAGCTTTGCATACATATTTCTTATGGGCAATAAGTAATGCCCAAGTCTTGTATGACATTTTCCTTGCCAATGTTGGCAATTCATTGCCCTTGACCTTAGTTAAGTTCTGTCTCTGCTTGAATATTGTCTCTACTTGATAGGGTCTCTGATATGTTTACTAGTAAACAGAAGTTCTTTCACATTCATGACATAATAATTATTTGTTTGACTATTGCGATGCATGATAATGATTGGCCCCAAAGGTTTTGTTAATCGAAGATAACTCAAAGGTTGGTTCTTTTTGACTCATTGTATCTGAAGATTAATAACGTTTTCAGTGTTGACTGCAGTCATTTGTTTGAGACATACTGCCAAAAAAAATTATGTAGACCGAATGTTTATGTTCGTAAAATGTTTCAGTCCCTGCCAATACATTAAATATGAACAGATATTTTGCTTCAAAAAATAATACAAGGTGATTCATTTTAGGTTTGAATCTGGTTATAGACAGTTATAAAAAGACGCCTCCACACAAAAATGCCGCTTGGGATCGTTTCAGGCAAACAGAATGGTACTGTACGTAACAGAAATAAACGTTTACAAAATACTGAATGGAAATCCCAGTTTGTAGGTTACATATCGAGATATTTCAGATGAAATTGGCAAAAGATGCCAAGAAAGTGGTATGACACTGGATCTTTCAATGTCATATGACAGAGTTAACGGTGGCAATGTGATGACTAAAAAGTGATTGGCAGTTCTATCATTACCGTGGCGCCAAAATCTGATGATTAATTCTTGTAGAACTCGACAAAAAAATCTAAAATTAAGAATACAATTTTTTGATATCTCGCTTGGTTTTCAAAATATAGCATGATAAAAATCAGTCATGGATATATTTCCTTCTGCTTTTGGTGTTTTTTCTTCTGGTCCAGACCGTATTTCAACCTAGTAGCAATCATAGGAAGAAAATAAAACACCTATAGTGCATTTCCACTGTGTAGATATAGTGGTTTTGGTGAAAAATATTTTCTGGTCCAGGCTGCCTCTCACCCTAACCTCTTCATTTTTGAGTTACAATATCTCGAGAACTAAGCGAGATATCAAAAAACTTTATTCTTCATTTTCCATTCGTCTCGTCGAGTTACACACGAATTCATCATCAAATTTGGCTATACCGAAATTTTTCTTCTGGTCCAGGTCGTATTTCAACCAAATTACGTCAATTTTGAGATACGATATCTGTAGAACTAAGCGAGATATCAAAAAACATTATTCTTTACTTTCAATTTGTCTCATTGAGTTCTATAAGAATCAATCATCAGATTGTGGCACCACGGTAATGATAGAATCCCCAAGTGATTGTCCTTTTGATGTGAAAATTTTTACATATTTCTTGGACAATATTAATTGAAACTATATTTCTATTATATTCATAAAATATACATATATACACAAAAAACACCACAACATAAAATGGTACTTAAATATGGAAGGTTCAATGATATTAGTATTGCATATGCTGAAATACATCCATGAAGTCACTGTTGTTTTGTTTTATGAATCACAAGTACAATGACAACATTTTGATCCAGGCTGCTTTTCAGCTATTCACAATCATTTTTCAAACTAATCACAAGCTATGTTACTATTGCTGCAACCACATTTGAGAAATGCCATTAACGTCTTCGACTCTGTAACATAATGATATATTTCATTGTACGTAATGCTTATTACATAGGGCAACAGAAAAAGTAATTGTTTTGTCTAGTGCCTGGAATATTTTAATGAATTCTCAGGTAGTTTTGACTGGTAAATTCAAAAATTGGTTTTTCTCCCTAAGGTCTAGATTTTTGTCTGTACTGTTCTCTATTTGACACTGTAATACATATTTCCAACAGTATACATGGGATGATATTGGTATGTTTTTGGGGAATTAAAATGTTTGTTTCGTTGGAAAATTTATTTTATTCATATAAAAGACCAAGAATATTAAATGATAAACTGTGTGAGAACCATTAAAAAAAAAAAAAAAAAAAAAAAAAAAAACCTCAAACGTATATTTAAAATTGAAAATGCAAAGATTTCGGTTGAAAATTAAAGGAATAAATTAACACTTCTTTGTACACCATAAATGTTGAGAAACAGGTTTATCTTTTTTTTTAAAAAAAAACATGGGCAATAATCTGCCATCATAACAGTATCCCTTGCTACCGGGTTTCCATTTCCTTAATGTCCTGACAGAAAGTTCACCAAGTCCATTGCTGACATCTTCAAGATTTACAGGAAAGTGATCAAGGTCAGTAAAAAGAAAATGCATTTTGATACTCATGTTCAAGTCACCGTCACGAAAAGTTGACATCGTGTTACTAACAAGGTCTTTGTAGCTTTCACTTTTGCGTTTCCAAGTGAAATTTTGTATTGCTTCTGAAAAGGTTTGGCAAACCAATTCTTCATTCTTGTGGATCGTTTTCGTTAAATTTGTGTTCTTTATGAGTTTATGGATCATTGGGCCATCAAAAATCCCTGCTTTAAGATTTTCAAATGTCTTTTCTGGAAAAGCACTGCAGATATACTTGAAGCATCCTCCATGTTTGTACAAAGCTGTGACAAATTGTTTTATTTATCCCAATCCAAGTCTGATGTGGAGAAAGTGATTTTTTTTCTCCATTCAATGAATGGTGGTTCTATTATATTGGCAGCTCTGCAAGGAGCCATATATATTCAATTGATCTGTCTTTCTTAATATAGTGATTGTCACAGTTGCTACTATCTCACATGCACAGGTGGAATGGGTATTTGGTATTACCTGATTGTTATTTTAAAAGAAAATTCACCAAATCCAATTTTGGTGTCTGAAGCGATTATAATAAATTAAAATTAGAATAAGATAAAAAATCAACACAGTTTACAAACATACATACATAATAATCTTAAAAATATATGGGCTGTGAGTGAGTGAGCTTCTTAGCTTTGAACAGTGACGAATTAAATGCAGCGTATGATGATAAATATCTTTGAAAAATTAATTCCAAACTTGCACCAAAATTAAACATGACTCCAGTAAAATTCCACACACACTATTTTTCCACGTTAGAATGAAAAGAAACATACGATCTGTCACTCACACACAAACACTTGTTAACATAATTGACCTTGACTAACACCTAATATGTAACAGAGGGATGTTGCATGGCTTAAGATCTAGAGCTGATATGTCAAATTGAAGGCTACATTTGGTATAGGGGGACCAGCTTCATATAGAAATGGTGTTTATTTCCTAAGCACCAAAATCGTTGTTGCCCAGTGTCACCACTAGATGCCACAATATAATTGCTGGCAATCACTTACCATTTAACATTAATGTGAAATTTTTGCAGTTTGTGTATATTTGACAGATTTAACTGAAACTTATTCTTTAATATCATCGTCCACGGAACGTTTGTAAAAAATTCAGACAAAAAGAACAATCCCTTCTTGAGTTTGTTGTTGTGCATTAGGAGAGACAGCCATGGAATGGTTCTGAATAAGGTTAAGACCATTGAGATAAGCAAATAAGTATCTTGCTGGGGGAGTTCTTAAGACATAGTCAATTTAGAATATCAAGTGGGATGGAAGTGAGAACTAGTGTGCAAGACGATAGTGTATGGGGATGATTAACATGATTACTCTAATTGATGGTTCTGTTGTTGATGTACAGTTAGGTTGAAGACATAATACTGAAACAGTTGAACCTCAGGTGACCTGTAGTTGTGATATATGCATCACTCAATGAATGATTGTGGGCGAGTGCATCCAACCTGTTTTACAGAACCTCCCCTCATTCATAAAAGGTACACCACACTTCCTCGAGCACCTTTCCCCACTCCTTCCTTGTCTCCATAGATGTCACGTCCTTGCACACGAGCATCCCCCACATTCGTGGAACACTTCCTGGAGATGCAACCCCCCGCTTCCTCCAACAGCCTCCCCAACACCTTTCCCCATTTCCAAGGTAAACCTCATTTTTTCAAGAAACTTCTTTTCCCTCAACTATGAAGTTTACGAGCAGATACGCAGCCCTGCCACGGGTACCCGCGTGGCCCCATCCTATGCAAACATGTTGTTGGGCCGTCTGGAATGACGATTCCTAAACAAAACCTCTTCCCTGGTTCAGGTACATAGTAACATATTTATGATCTGGACCCACCATGAAAATCGCCTACTAGACTTCCTCCACTTCCTAAACAATAAACATTCCATCAACTTTACTTGGACTTACTCCCACATCAATGTCACCTTTCCTGATGTTAACATTTCCTTACAGAATGGGGTCCTCCACACCAAACCAAAAAACAATACCTTCACTTTCTATCCCTCCAACACCAAATGTTCCCTTCCTCACAGTCCGACCATACGTGGCAGACACACCTGTTCCGACGCAGAATAACTCTCCAGATACATCAAGCTCTCACCCCCACAGCTACCCCCCTGACCCAAACACAAACAAATCTCTCAGGCCGCAACACATCCTCCACAGACCCCACTGCAAAATGTGCAGCTGCTGCCACGTACTCCAGTCGGTTCACGGGGGAAACCTTCCTCACTGTGGGAGAAGCCACAGGCACCACCATGCCTCAAGCAGTGTGTAGAAAACAGGACAGTGCCCACAGGCTGAACAATTTCAACAGCTGTTTAAACCGTTCCCTGATACCACAACCTTCTCCGAGCTCCACACGCGGAAACTAGCTTATCCTTGACACCAGACGTCCTTCTGGCCCAGTCTCCAATAAGACCTTCATAGTAACACAGCTCTCATTGTTATTACCTATTCATAATTTTATAGATTCTGTATTTAATACTCCTCCTCATAGTATTTTTTATTATTAATAATATTTATATCCTCTCACGTTAATTACTTAGGTGATGGCTCTCCACTTCCAGAACTATCGATTAATAGCTGCCCATACAAAAACACGCAAACACACATTTGTGCGCGAGTAAGCTCACTGAACATTTATGTTATGGAGATAGGGAAAAGGATGTTAACATCCTAATGTGTGGAAAGTAATTGAGTACATTTCTATTTTATAAGAAATAAAAGCAAAATAAATTCCTGTGCCTGATAGAGTATATTGCTGTAGAAACATCCAATAAGAATGGGAGTTGCTTTATGCCATAAAAACGACGTATGTATTGTATCGAGTGGGAGGTCCCGGCAGTAGTTGGCTCCGTTACCTTATCCGGTGGAGGGACACCCACCAAGCAATACAGGAAACTTAGGCTTGAACCAGAGTTTTTTTTAATGTAAACTAATGGTTCTCTAACAGACCAGCTTGGTACAAACTTCTGTTGTTTGTAAACAGATATGGATGTTCACTTTCAATACTTTGACACAGTTCAATTCTTACAACATTGTCACAGACAGTTGAAACTATTTTTAAATTGTCTTTAGTGTGATAGGTTTTTTTTACCTAATATTCCTGCAGTATTTTTCTGTATCCTTTCCAGATGCCACATATAATGTCTAACAACTTCAGTAGACTCAGTTTGAATAAGAGACCTCTCAATTTCTTGGGAAATAATCCTCAAGGGAGAACTGTTGCAAAGAAGCCTAAACTCGACATTACCTCGTCGCAACAAAGTAGTTCTTCAGTTTCAAAATGGATCACAAAGGACACCTTGGCAGCAGATCCGAATAAGTCAAGACGTGACGTTAATCTGCCGCAGCAAAGTAATAATTCAAATAAAAAATATTTTGGAAAGGAATCGTCTGCAAACGTTTCGGCAGTAGACCCGTACGAAGATGTGTGGGAAGACGACTTGGCTGACGATGTTGTCGAAGAGTGCTTTCTTCTTGCTACACAAGCATCCCAGTCGTGTGTGGAGGTATGTACATATGTGTGTAACAAAACATGATAAAATATCAGATAATTATTTTTCTATCTGTCGACTAGTGGTCATTTAAAAAAGAAATTATAGAGATTTATTGAAAAATAGATTAAAATGGCAAATCTAATACTTGGTTCATTCCAGCCAATTCTGACAATAGCACTGAAGCTGCCAGAATAATAGTATTTCTGAAGATTCATGGAGAACTATTAGTTAAATTCTTAACATCTTTCATATCAAAATAATAAGATTAACTTTATTAGGTATAACTGTTTTTCTTGAAAGTGGACTTTTTAGGAGAACTGGAACAAATTTCCAAATGTATTTTATCCAGACATATCCATAAATAGATCAGGGGAAATGAAGTAAGGAAAATACGTGTCAAGTGAGTCTCATTGTGCGAGCCCCTTGCCACCACATGCCGCTAAGGCGTAAACTGAAATATTGTAAAATGTATGTGTCACCTTCTTCCTGCCTTCATGTTCTCTATCCTGCCTTATTTGCAAACTAATTGTTTTGTTAGGTATAAAGAATGAAAGAGTTCTCAGTAGAAATATGTAACTCCTTTTATGATAATTCGATTTGTATATGATATTTTGCAAACATTACATAAAATTTTAGATTTTTTAAACTCTGTTAACTGTTTCAGCTATGTTTGAGAGGAAATAGCATTTCTAGAGATCTTGTTAGAGTAACAAAGAAATTCTGAATCAAAGCTGAAATTCTGAAACATTTGTATTCTGTAAGTCACTGACAGTCTGCAAAAGCCAGTTAAATTTTCGCTTCTTGTTGTCTGTGTTGCATTCGGGAGGACCTGGGCTCGAATCCCTATCTGGGCATCCAGATTTGGGTTTTCCGTGTTTTGCCCAAATCACTCCAGGTGAATGCTGGGATGCTGCCTTATTATCTGTCATAATTTCATATTTTATCTGTTCTGTTGCAGACTTTTTTTTTCAATTTAGAAGGTTGAAATGCAATATTATTTTAAGCAACATCTCGTCTTCCAATTACATTGTGTTTCTATTCTTCTGTCTTATCATTTGCAGTTTGTATTTCTTCATGCTTTATATGCTGGAATCATGCAAGAGGTAACAAAATCTGTTCCTACAATTCACTTTCAACCTGATTTTATTTTATATTTGCCAACACTAAGGAATAGTTTTTTTAAGCTAAATATCCTGCTGCCAGTTAACTATTCATTATGTGGTCACAATGTGGAAATAGTTAACTCAATAAAAGACTTGAGAGTGATGATTGATGATAGACTTACATTCTCTGATCATATTAACTACATAACTCTGTGAGCATTTCGTGTCCTTGGATTCATATGTAGATCTGGGAAAGAATTCAAAAACATTAGTACACTGTTTCTACTTTTATCTGCCTTTGTCAAACCATTACTGGAATATGGTAGTATTGTCTGGTCACCAATACAGATCAACAAATTAACAGTGTCAAAAACGTCCAGTGTAAGTTCTGTAAGTTCCTGCTACACTATGCTCATGGTGAAAACTTTACAGATATGTGTGATGTGTATCAATATTATAACTAACAGCCTATGAAGTTGGAGACAATTGACAGGCCTATGCTTTTTCTACAAAGTTGTCAATGGTCTTCTTGATTCACCAGAAATACTTGAGCAATCCCAATTTAACTGCTCCAGGGTAGCTCTTCGAACAACAAGACTGCTGGATACAGTAAAACAAAAAAAAAAAAAAAAAAAAAAAAAAAAAGTATGTTGCTTTTGGACCATACCACAGAACAGTTAGTCTGGTTAACTTACATGCTACCAACATCAACTTCTTTGGAGGATGTCGTGCTGGACTAATCTCTAACATTAAAAGACTTTTATGAATTATCTTATATGTTGATGTTAAGAATTATTTCTGTATGTACAAAGTCGATTGGTGTATAAATAAATAATTAAATAATTGCTTTGTATATTTTTTTTACTCGTGTTGTTAATAACTTTTTTGGACAACAGTACTATCCTTCATTGATTTGATGTAATTCTTGTGATCTGCTGCACACTTCTGAATATCACTCTAATTCTGCAGTGCCTCTTTTCATTATTAGGTTTCTCTCGTCCCCCCCCCCCTCCCCAAACCATTTCAGACACCCCCCTCATTCATGTGGTGGGTTGGGATGTGATCACATCTTTCCCCCTGTCATATGTATTGCCTCCTACATGACTAAGGTTATTAACCAAAACATTGTGAATTTTGTTTGTTTTTCTTTACTTATATTTCTAGCCCTCCTGCCTTCATCTGAGGTAACTGATGGGTTATTTTTCCCAATGCTATCTTATTTTCAGTGCCCAATGGCAGTTTCTTTGTCTCCAGTTTCCTCATTAGCTTCAAGATTGTAATTCAAATTCTGTAAAATTATGAAAAGTGGACTTAACACATTTTGTCCGTTGGCTTACTGATGATGTGCTGGTTTGTTAATACTGAAATGTTATAGAAGCTTCACCCAGGCCTTTGATATTATGCCAGAGTTTTAATTGATTATTTTGGTTTTCAGCTCGTGATGCATTACTGCCCACCCTCCAACATGTGCCATTTCCTTTTGATTGTTTGTCATCAGTGGGAGAATAACTTGATTTACGACAGATTTGTGTCACCTGTCATCGTAATAATTTTCCCGTCTATTTTTGTTGTAATTGATTAATTTTCAGTCTTCAGTAGAGATATTCCTTTTCGTGCTTTTGTTCTTTTTATCTGTAATACAGGTTTCTACGTAATTATTTCATTTGCTCTGCCTTTCTCTTTGTTTCAGTCAAGGCAGACATATCATTTTTGAAACTGCTTCCTTGTACTTGCTGTTTTCATGTTGCCAATTTGAGTGTCATATCCAATTTTATCACAGGCAAAATGTTGACATTTTCAGGATCTAACAGATTTTACTGCCTAGCCGGCCACAACTTGCTGTTGCACTTTTTTTTAGCTGACCATCATTGTGTTAGTGTTTCTAATACATCAGAATAATTCTCTAAGCCTTTATGCCACTTATTTTGCTTTTTCAGTCGGGTTTGTAACTGGCTTCTCTGCCAAAGACTTTGACATACTCCTCCCATCTGACACTGTAGGCAGGCACGGTCTGCTGGGTAATTTCACTGTTCTCCCTTCCCAATTTGTTTCAGGGTCTCTGTACACCATAGAAGAATGATCTGCTATCTGTCAGATAAATGTGTATATTTTGTCCGTATTGCTTTTGAGATGAAAATTGGAGCCACTCCAGTGTTTGCCTGGATACCTTTTGTAAAATCACCTACCGAGCGTGGTGGGTGAGCGGTTAGCACTCTGGCCTCACATTCGGGAGGACGCCAGTTCGAATCCCCGTCCTGGCGTCCAGATTTGGGTTTTCCAAAGTTTCCCAAAATCACTCCACGCGAATTCCAGGATGCTTCCTTTGGCCGTGGTCAAATTCGTTCCTGTTCCTTATCTCCAGTCCCATACTACCTCCAATCACCTCGACATCAACGAGGTGTAAAGCCGTAAGTAAAATAAAATTGTCTGGCATCATAATCAACCATCCAGTATTAAAATGGCAGGTTTTGAACTCGTGTTGGTGGAAATACCTTGAAAATTCGTATCATAGCTGCTGTACAGCAGAAAATGAGTTATTTGTAATTTTAAAAATTGGCCAGATAATGACATATGTTGCAGTCTTTGTAGAATGGTTGGATCACAGATATTATAGCAATTCTCAAAAAGATTTACTTCCGGAAAGCCCTCGTTCGTCACCTGCAGCTCCTCCCTTTCCGTCTCCCTCTTTTAATTTAATTGTGAGGGAACGCAAACTCCAGTGGCAATTTCCCTTCATATCTATGTTCCCTTATTATTATGTTACTATTTTTAACTTAGATTCTTTGACTGTAATATCGCAACCCATTTCCTTTTGTCCTTTACAAATATTATTTTAAAATTCTTCCACTGTTTTTGGTAAACCATTCAGTACCTCCATTAGTAATTTATTCCAATCACTAACGCCCTCAACTAAAAAAGAAAATTTTCCCGCTCTCTTCTTCCTGAAATTGGGTGCCAGCATGTGCTCGTGATTGTCTTTTCCCTTGCACTCACTCGTCCTAGTTTCTTCTTTACTAATATCTTTCCACACCTCGTCACCAATAACAGTTTTCACACTCCCAGCACTCCTGTCTTCCAATGAATCCTAACTCTGCGCCTTCATCGTAGCAGTAACCGATTGTGTTCTGCAGTAATTTCCACACAAACAGATCAAACTGCCCTCCTTTGCACCCCCTACAACATCTGTATTTGGTAAGCAAAATAGGGATCACATACTGTTCCACCATGTGCAAGCAATGGTCAGACCAAAGTTGTTCTCTGGTACTTCCCACCATCACTATCCCCAATAAATGAAGGCTTTCGAAATCTTTTTCTACCGTCTGCTCAATGTGTCCTGCTCACTTGAGTTTATCATCAAATGTTATGCCAAGTTATGCACAGGTCAAGTAATTGCTTCCCCACACTATAATCATAAACAATCCTGAGGTATTGTTTATCTGTATGCTAATTGGCTGACTCTACCCTGTCCAGTGGAACAGCACTGCCGTGGGCGGAGCTCGTGTAGTACGCGTTCCTGCCACTAGGCGTTTATAGTGCGACTCGTAGCAGTGCCAACTGTGTTGCTGACCTGGCTTGTTCCGTTAATCCGCAATCGTTGTTTTTGCTAATGCTCTTTTGTTATTGTTTCGTTTTTGGTGGTGGCTAGTTTAAGTGAACAATGTGCAGCTGTGGAACTTTGTTTTCTACTCATTAAAAATGTTGCTGAAACTATTTTAATGTTCAAAACAGCTTACAAAGATGACGCTATGGGAAAACTCAAGTGTATGAGTCGTCCACTCGTTTTAAAAATGGTGATGTGTCGATTGGTGACTAACCTCCTTCTGTACATCCGTCGATGCAAATGTCGACAGACAATTGATGAACTGTCAGAGATTATTGAGTTATTTTGGAGCTCGGTTCAGTGAATTTCAGAATGAAAAGGGTTGCTGCCAAGTTTGTTCTGAGGGCTCTGACTGACAGTCAAAAAGAACGTGGAGTTGAAACATGCCGTGCTTCGAAACTACACCTTGAAATTGATCCAGATTTTCTGTCAAAGGTCATTACTGGTGCTGAGTCATCGTGCTATGGTTACGACCCAGAAATAAAGCAACAGCCAAGCCAATGGAAGACGTTATTGTCATCTCGTCCAAAAATAAAAAAAATGTCGTCAAGTCGAATCAAACGTCAAAAAAATGCTCATTTGATTTTTTTATGCCATAGACGTAGTTCATTCAGAGTTTGTTTCCCCACATTAGACCATCAGTCGAACCTTTTTTTGGAAGTTTCAAGAAGATTAAGCAACAGTGTTTGTCAAAAAAGACCCGTTTTGTGGCAGGCTGGGGCTGGTTCTTCCATGACGACAATGCACCTGCATACACAGCGGTCTCTGTTAGGCAGTTTTTGGCTAAAATGGCATGGTTTCACTGCCCCACGCATCTTACTTGCCTGACCTGGCTCTGTGTGACTTTTTCTTATTTCCACATGTGAAAAGAGGCATAAAAGGACACCAATTTGACAACGTTGAAGAGGTCCAGAAAAAAAAAAAAAACACAAGAAAGGAGTTATCAGCCATTTTTAAAGATTATTTCAGAAAACATTTTGATCAGTGGAACCACCAGTGGGACAAATGTATTAGTTGTATTGGAGAGTATTTTGAAGGGGATAAGATTGTCTTGTAAAAAAATTGAAAATATATAGCTTTTAAAAAATATTTCCGGATTTTTGGGGACCCTTTCGTATATGTCATTTGCAAACAACCTAACTTCTAATTGTAAAACATTAATACAGTAATTAATTGTAATAATAAATAGCAATAGTCCCAGTATGCTGCCCTGCCATCTACTTGGTACTGTATTTTCTACTCTAGCTACCAAGTGTGGTGGGTGAGTGGTTAACATTCTGACCTCGCATTCGGGAGGACGCCGGTTCAAATCCCCATCCAGGCATCCAGATTTGGGTTTTCCATGGTTTCCCCAAATCACTCCAGGTGAATGCCAGGATGCTTCCTTCAAAAATGCCATGGCCAAATTCCTTCCCATACATTGTCCCCAGTCCCATCCTGCCTCTAATGACCTCACCGTCAATGAGGTGTAAAGCCATAAGTAAAAAAGAAATAATCTGATGTAGCTCTTTGCTTTCTACCTTTTAAGAATCCCTCTACTCAGCAAATCACTCTTTCTTTCACTCCAATAGTTTTTTCCTTATTTGGCACCATTGAATGGCTCACTCTGTCAAAAGCCTGCTACAGGATCAACTTATCCTCCCTTGTCCATTTCATCCGAAATATCTTGCATATAGCCCACTAACTGAGATTCGCAGAATATCCTTGCGTGAAGTCTTGTGGTAGATTTGAAAACCAGTTTCTTTCTCCACAGACATGTCTGTCGTGATTGTATATGAATTTGTGTTTCCCTCCAACTGATGTAAGACTAACCAGCCTCTAATCTTCAACCCTATTAACTACCCCGTCTTTATGGTTTATCCTCTCCCCTTCTGTTTCCTCCAGCACATAGAAGTAACTATGTTTCAAATGCACTGTGGTCTTCTAGAATTGTTTCTGAGTGGGTTTACCTATTTCTTACTATATTAATGTGATCGGTTGTTATTTTGCTATGGTTATGTTACATTTACATTATTTCTTGAACTGGTCTGTTGTGACACTAATAGAAATTTATATTGAAAGGAAAGATAAATTAATCCGATCCTTCACCAAAGTTGAAAGGGACAGGGTATTACAAAAAAGTATGAACCACAGACAAAATAAACAGAATATTTTGGGCCATGCCATTTATCAAGAAATAGTGGTGTGAGTGAGCCCACCCGAGTGCCTACCGCCAACACGAGGATTTTAATCCGTCATACGTGTGGCCGTGTTGACTAAGTGTGTGTAGTTTATCTTTTCTTTCCTTATAAATATCACCTCGCGTCATTTCTGTCTACCATATTATTGGTGAAATTATGGAAATTTTCTTCACTTACTTTTCATATTTTAGGATTCCAGAAAGCCGGAGGAACCTGATCCGGGCAGAGGGAAGAGTGAGAGCAAGTGGGAAGACACCGGCCGTGGCAGTTCCGGCTTCCTGCGGCCACCTCCGGGCAGTTTCGGCTCAAAGTTGGGTCAAACAAATTCCAAGAGTGCCTTGTGGAAACCACAAGAAGCGGGGAGCTCAGAATTCAAGGCACCTGCTCTAGTGCAATCAAACAAAACACAGTTCCCACCACCTAAGTTTCAGGTGAAAAAACCCTCGAATCTTTTATCGGCGGCGGCGGCAAAATTGCCACCTGTGCGACTCGGTAGCGGCGTGTCGCCGTCAGTTACTTCGTCTGGAGTGTGCCGTGCTGTAGAGAAAAGTGCCGGTAAGCTGAATGAGGTTTTTATCATTTATTTGCTACTATGTTGCTGTTTATAAATCAACTGACGCTTTCCTTCAGGTGAGAGAGCGGGGGCTGAGGAGTCTTCCGATGCGGACAGAATAAGAGCCGAGAATGAACGTCTCCGAGATTCCGTTCAGTCTAAGGAGGGAGAGGTAGGTCATCCACACCGCTAGCCTGAGAGGCCAGTCTGGAGCGGGAGTTATAATCTCGATTGTCGTTTACTGTATTTTATTACAAATTATAACATTGCGCCAGTGACTAGTGGAGCCGTCGGTGTATAATCTGTCTGTTAAATTCAGCTCCAGAATTGAAAAAGGACCCTGTATATAGATACTGTAGGGGAGAAAAAGGAGATGTTAGGAAAATATAGCTGTGAATATGCAAATGGAAGGAACATTACTTGCAAGAGGAGACGGCAGGACAACGTGCAAATGGCAGAAACAGAAACACGTAACAGCAACTCTCCTCCTTCCACACCGCCCACTCTGTGTTCTCCTGCTGAAGAAGGGTTTAAAATAACTGTGTGCCCTTGCTGTTTGCTGTTATCGTGCCTTTTTATTCGTCGTAATAATGGGAACCGTGTATTTGTCAACTGTTGAATCGATTCACTTTATGTTCGACTAGTGGTAACTTGTCTTTGTAACTTTGACTGTTTTGGAGGTCAAAAGCTATATAGATAGTGTTTTACAGTTAACAAAATATACTGGTTAGAAAATACAAATATGAAAGGAGGAACCATTGCTTAGTACTGGGCTGCGTGGCTTAGGATCCTAGCTTGGAATCAGGGCTTGTGGAATTGACAGAGGCAATTGGAAAATATTGAAACCTTTTTTTTTCTTGCCGCCTCATCCATACTGTCAGCAAGTTGCATGTGTCTGAACGTTTGAAATGACATCACACAAAAATTACTGCAGTAATTTGGATGGTTTTTCAAATTTTGAGAGCTAATGGTTTAAATTGAAATCTGCGAAAGTATCTTACGACTCTTTGCGAGCGAGGAACGGAGCAAGAAATTATAATCGTTTTGAGATGGGACAAATACGTGCCACAGAGGTGAGCTTTCCTTGAAAGTAATACTGATAAGAGGTTACACTACTGCTCTTTGAATTTTGTTTTATTTTTTGACTTTTGTTATTTAATTTTTCATTTTTCTGAAATGTACTAAATTAAAATAAACATTATGTGTTAATCAAACCACAACATACATTAACATTTCCATAAGTATAACTAAATTGAGATTTTTAATTTACTGCAGTCGTATTTGTTCTTAATACTGATATTAAAGCATGATAGCATTTTGCTGTTTTATTCTGTATTAGAATTTAAAAATATGATTTTAACTATTATGGAAATTATATTTGTTTCTTATGATCAAGGATATAATCCTAACCAAAGTTTTTTCTGACCAATATAAATCTATTTTGTGGTTTAGGATAATACTAACATACAATAATCATCTCTGCTTGTTAATGTGAATAATTCTGCATGTAGTTTTAATTTCTGATATTTCATAAATATTGTGTTGTGTTAAAAAAATATAAGTGGGTGAAAAGAAACTTTCAAACAGCAAAACAACTAAAAGAAGGGAGGGGGATTACACAACTTTCTCCACTTGCTGTTTAAAAAATTCGTACAAACTTTACGAACACAAAATTTATGCCCAAGTCGTATTTCAGTGACACCTACCTCATGCCAACAGACGCAATCAGATACGATTGATGTGTAATCGTAATTGATTGCTTCAATTGTAAACAAATATGGCATTTCCAAGATGGACATTGCCGAACAAAACGTACGAAATTTTTTTCCTCTTAGTCTAAGCCGCATTTCAATCTAACCGTATTCTCTGTTAGAAAACAAAGCTTTTTAAGTTGATATAACCCTGTACCAACAATTTTTGTTTTGTTTTTGCAGTTGCACAACCATCTCATATTTGGCATTTTTAAGTCAATTTGTGGCAACTCGCCCGTAAAATGTGGGGAATGTAAAGAAGACATTATATTGAAGCGGTTAATTCAAATTTCAAGAGGTTTGTTACTGTTTTCTAAAAAAATATGTGGAGAAAGTTATGCAACCACCGTGGGAAAAGTTTTTAGATGACGTTTAAAGTTTTTGCTTCTCCATATTAATGTTTGGTACTAAAATTAAACAGAGGTTTATACACAAACCAGGGTCCTGTGCAAGCGAGCAGCAAACAAATGCTAGTCTTTTTCTAAATTCACAAACCACATTTAATTTGTGCTTGTGAATGATAGTTGAAACATTTTCACAATAATGTTAACTAGTAATGGGAAACAAAGGCGTAATTTGACTCTAAAAAATAGTGCACCCCATTTTGATCTCTTGTCAGAGAATTTAATCCTGAAAATTTAATTGTTCCTGGTATCTCTTAAGTTTCTGTGAATTGGCGCTGCTATGCCATATTCTTATTTAAATATGAGCATTTAGTGTGTTGTAGTAATTTAACATCATGTTTTGTAAGCTCTGGTTTGATTGTTTATCTGATCTGTAACCATTGACTTCTCCTGTCTATCCATTTCCATAACTTATTTTTATGTTTTTTTTTGGTATCTGGTTAAGATTAGTATTAGAATATAAATTTGTGCACCCTCCGTTACACCATCAGTACTCACTTATCTGTGTTATTTTTACTTCCTGAGCTGTCGAGAGACTAGTCGCTCGATGCTGATCCGTAATAAAACCTGTAACAGTTCACTGTTTCAAATAGTTTTATCATTTGTTGTTATAAGTTGTAGTGGTCAACTGAGCTTTCACCGGATACTAACGTTAATAGGTAAATGAAGACTTAACCTGGGGCCTCTTTGCACAGATATGTTTTCCTCTGGTAAAAGTACTTTTAATGTATTTGGGCTCTTGACAAATATACCTTATAATGCATAAAAATCAACGTTACAAGGTTTTCGTCAAAAGTTTTACCCAGTGCAATTTGCTCCATAATAGGAATTGAACGTAGCATCTGCTTCTGAATAGATGGGAGCTTAGTATACCGCCACTTTGCATGAAATCTGGTACATACAGAGATGATATTTAATGCTATTGTAATTTGTGCAGTAGGTGTTTTAATTTTCAAGCAGCAATTTTAGGAGAGGTTTTGGTCACATTGTAATACATCTTAGACCAGTATGACAGCCGGTATTCTGTCGTACAGCATAAAATATTAATCACTGTCTGTAAATACTGCTGTAGTGATGAAGGATGTTAAAAATAAAATACTTTTACCGTAAATTTAATTCGCCACAATGATTGGAATCTATGCATTTAGAAATGTGTCCCGAACCTTTTGTACTATTACTCTTACAAGTGTGTGGCAGAGGCACCACTAACAGCACATTTTACTCGTTGGTAAATGTAAGGTAATCTCGTGTGGTCGTAGTGACCTGACGACACGGTTTCTTACTAGATGTGCAATCTGCCCCTATTATAGCCGTCTCACCTCACTCTATAGTCCTGCCGGGTATAGGGAACCTACAGTTTAACGTGCAATTAATACCGCAGAACTGTTCAGGCGTGCTATACATTGCTAAGTAATTTCCTTCTGAGGCTTAGGTTACTTGAATAGGTCTTACTTTTACAGCAAGAATAAGCAATTTAGTGACTGTTTCTTGACTGAGTTAGGTTTAAAGTCAATTATAACATCTTCACCATCAGAAAAATTAAACTGTTAATTCTCACTTGAATTTTCAGGTTGTTCTTAACTGCATGAGGTTTGATTAGCATAGCTTGATTTTTGTTGGTATACATAGCTCACCATATTAATTTTCTTTTATCATTTAAGCTCACTTCTACCATGGATAGTTATTAAATTGTGATAAATGCCTGAGTACAATATATATTTTTTTTATTTCTATTCCCAAAAAGCCCCTAATCTGTGATTTTCATCAAAATGGTTACAATCACTTTTTAGAAAGCCAGTAAAAATCTATATAAAAGATTGGACCATTCAATAGCATTAGTTTGTTGGTTTTTTTAAAAAAATAATAATAATAAATTAGGATGTAAATGAGCAAATATTAGAAGTAAATCAGCAATTCTGTATTCCTTTAAAAATGATTAAATTGTTAATTCCAGAAGTATCTATATTTTATTTTTATTTGTATTATTTAAATGGCATGTGAATTTGTTTGTTGCTAATAGATTATTTGTAATGTCTCTATCATTGGTTTGAATTTAAGGAAGACTGAAAATAAAATCAAAACTCTAAAACGCAGCTTGTTGTTATAGTAGTAACGCACACTGCGTTTCAGGTGTCTCTTCTGCGTTCCCAACTGAAGAAGTTGCAGCTGCAGCTGGAGATGGCCCACAGCGAGAGCGCCCGGCAGTCGCAGCAGCTGGCCAAGGAGTACAACGAACAAATTGAAAACTACCGCAAAGAACTGGAGATGACAAAGACAGAGCTGCAATTTAAGGTAATCAACTTTTATACTGAATTTAATTGCTATGATATTATGTGGGAAATGTTACTTAGATTCTTAACAAGTTGATAGTGTCAGTGACCCCGTCGGTTGATGACGAGAGCGGACAGGGTAAACTTCCTCTGGAGCCGTGGATAAGGGTCGAGCACAGAAGTCGACCGTGGTTCTGATACGAATACTCGTCGTAGCTCCCTACTGCAACACCTGACAGGTTGTATTGCTCAGTACATTCAGATATTAATATAGGATGGTTGAGATGGCTAGTTTAAATTACTGCAAACGGCAGTTACATATTTACGTGAAAACGTCTGCTGGCACACTTGAATATTTACAGTGTTTAATTGGCTCTGAAACACAACATTAAACATAGGGCCAAGGACTAGGCGAGCATGTAACTGAGGGGCACCTCCCAGCCCAAATTAAGTGGAATATCTCTAGAATACTATGCCCCCGTCTGTGACAGCGAAGCCGGCGACTATGTGGTACGTTGAAAGACTTTTGTATAGAAACAGACAGACCCCTGCCCCCAGGGTTTAAATAGAATATCCCCTTCCTATCACCACTGTGTGGGGAGGGCAATACTCCTCGGTAACCTGCTGTATGAGGTCACTTTACCAGCTTGCGTTAATGACAGGCGCTTGGCAATAGGCGACTTAGGACTTGCTGATTGGCGTACCACTTCTCGGGTCATAGCTACTATTGATTAACTGTTTCATGCTCGACCGCCCTGGATACTGTCTTGGAAAGTATGAAATATTTAGGCAAGTGATCGACCTCGATCACTACAGAACCTGCTTCTGCTATCGCAGTATATTCAGTGTTTGGAGAGAGCGCGGTGGGTGAGAGGTAATGTCAGACTTGGCATTTGGCAGGATGCCGGTTTAAATCCCCACCTGTCCCTCCGGGGCTTCCCCTTATCTCTTCAGCTGATGCCGTGACGGTTCACAGTCGAGTTCCTCCTCTTTCTTTTCTCCCTTTCCTTTCCTGCCTGTAATGACCTTGTTGTCATTGTTAGGGAAGACTTGCCAGCAAAGCAGTTAGATAAGATGGTGATGCTTGTTGTTTATCTGTTGAGAGTAAACAGAGAGGAGGAAGGTAAAGACATCACTTACCAGACATGGTGACAACATGGAATGTGTTCCTTTTTGGCTAACCCTCAACAACGTGAACAAACGGTGGACTGCGGCATCTCGCACACTCGTCAATGAGGTATGAGTCGTAGGCAGGTGAGAAAATTATGAGTGGCAGAATGATTGATATTCTGAACGCGAGAGGGAATAGGTAGCGGGAGGACAGCCAATTAAAAGTAAAAATTAAAATAAATATACAAGATGAAAAAATAGACTAATAATAATTTTGAAAAATATAATTAACTGCCAAAATTGGGGTGAGGAAGGCTGCAGTGACAAAAAAAAAAACAATAACAGCAACAAAAATATTTTGTTTTGCCTCATTGCATTTCTTCTACTGTATTGTTGCTTAATTAATTGAGTAATATTAAAATTTGAAATGAATGGGTTTACCACTGGTACATATATTATTGCCCACTACTAATACAGAGAAGGTATCTACAAAATAATTGCCACTATCTTGTGTACCTGCAGTTATAATTAAAGTACATATGAATATATTTCTTATCATATTCTGGTTTAAGCATCTATTTTGTTAGGTAATGATTTTGCCACAAATTGACTCCTTCCCACATCTCTCATAATCAGGTTCTGACATCGCGATCTATTCGAGCATGGAGGCGAGCGTGGCGTCCGATGTCCAGGATAAGCTACCGGTAGAGTTCAGAGGTAGTTTCTGGAAATATTCCGATTAGTCTGACCCCGGAGCTAGGGTAGTGGTTTACCTATAACTGACTGTCGTGACACGTTATCGCCAAGCCACGTTCCGAGACTAGAATTAATACCACATACGGGCACGCGCCAGTAACCGTACTTTATACGGTCGTCGGCGCCCCGTCGTACCGAGGGCACGCGTGGAGACGTTTAGATTAAGTGGCGGCCGTGCTGATCTTTTTACGTAACACTTGACGCTCGTCACCAAACGGAGTCACGCTAGAGGTACGAGACGAGTATATAGGCCGACCGAGCCTTCCGGGAAGAGTCGGTGGACCGGTTATTCGGTCGGTAGAGTTCGAGGTCAGTCGACGAGTCGGGAGTCCTCTCGACCCGGCCCGGGGACGGCCAGCCTCCGCACCCTCTGTCGTCACCAGGTATGAGCGTACCGTCCAGCTCTAATGGGCTGTAATATATTCGTGTGCTAAAACTCTCTGTGTGAGCATTTGAATATATACTTCCGTCAGCAGGACCCTGTGTCGTTACTAGTTCTGGCGTAAGCTCCACAGAAGCGCTAAACCCTCTCAGGGTACTACCCCTCTCAGATAGTCATATCAGTAAGCCAGTCTGATCCGTTTACCCATCATCCTTTAACCACTCGGGGATCTTAGGTTTATAGTAGCCTGCTAGTTTCTAGCCTCGGGATGTTAGCTAGGTGCGTGTTTCGGGGTTAGATCGCTGCGGTTACGGTACTGCCAGTGGGGACTGCTGAGCCAATCATGTCGGCTGTAGTCTGTGTAGGTGGCCAGAGATCCTAGTTTGGAACGGGACCACGACAGTCGTCTGGTTGGTGATCGTATCTGAACTGGGGCAGTAGAGCCAGATGAGTTGGCTTGGAGCAGTTGGAACAAATAAGCTGTATCTTAGGTTAGGAATGTATACATTCGTCTTTACGATAACAGATTTTTTAACTGAAACTGCTTTGGCCGCTGTTGGGAGAAATTTTTTAGTGTTACGAGTTTCGTTCTGTACATTCGCACTTAAAGTTCTGTGCACACACACTTGACATTGTGTGTGTGTGTGTGTGTGTGCGCAGTACATTACTTTAATAGAAGCAGCCGTCATTTGAGCTCAACTAAATCGGTGAGTATTCAGTACATCGTTTTGAATTAGTTTGTGACACATTTTCTGTGCACGTATGTGTAAGTGTGAATATATGTATATCGCGAGTATGCTTAAACTATATCAAAAATGTTAATGCTTACATTGCTTTAATACTCACTGAAAACCGTCACGACGTCAGACAGTTCATTTACGTCCCGAGGCGTCGCCATTATTAAACACGCAACAGTATTTTTAATCGCTTTCTTTTTTGTTTATTAGCTGCTTTGTGTTTATATTTGTTGTATGTAGATGATTTTCTAAATGCTCTGATCGTTGTTATAGGAATGAAAGAAATTTGGAATAACATTCATACCGTATGCTGCAGCGAATGTATTAATAAATGTGCAATAAAAGCTTTAATTCACAGGCAGAGGTATTAGCATTTGTATTTACAGCAGTTAAGTTATGAACCACAAATCTATGTTCACCTCATCAGTTTTGATGAATTAATTAATGAAATTTCTGCACATCCACCAGTATTTTTATTTGCCTTTTTTTTAAATTTTGAGCCAAAAATCTTTGTTGAACCCATCATTTTTGGTGTGCTTATAATCTAGTTATTAATGAAATTTGATTGTAAGGACGGTTATCAGATAATTTTGTCCAAGCTGTTCTCCAATATAAAAGATCTAAATACAAAATACAACTGATGCTAGATGAAATATAATTTAGCGAAGCGTGCTTCAAATTTCTAATAATTTTTGTTTCTTTACAAGAATAACTCGGAAGTTACTGCTTACTCTACACGTGCAATATAGTATTGTTTGTCAACACAAGTGTGAAACAAACAAACAAACTAAATAACTAAAATACAGAAAAAAATTACTCATCAAAAAACCACAGAAAACAGGATAAAAGTTCCATGCACACTGATACATGTAACAGTTTCTCTATTTTTTGTCTAAGGGGAAAATTGGATGAGTAACAAAAGGCATTGGTTAGTTTTTTGGTGGTGTAGGGTGCAATCAGGAGTTTTGTTTTTGGAGGTTAGGTGCTAAGAAAGAGCCTGCGTCTGGCTGAACAGATGTGGACTCTCAGCTTGGAACGTCTGGAGGGAATGACACCATCAAAGGGGTGAACGGTTTTGGGTTGTATTTTGAGCCACGTTATCCTGCCTGCCTCCATGGGTTTACTATCCCTATCCTTGTTTGTATTTGCATTGCCTTAAAGAATTTGTTTTTTTGCTTATTACTACTGCACTCAGTTGTCCTCGTGTTTTGTTAGTGTTTGTGAGGAGCTGCACGTATAGAGTGGTATGCGCTGACAGACCGGGAGCTGGGCTCACTGCGAGGCCTAGTACGACTACGGAGTGGTATGCGCTGACAGACTGGGCGCACTGCGAGGCCTGGTACGACTACGGAGTGGTATGCGCTGACAGACCGGGAGCCGGGCTCACTGCGAGGCCTGGTACGACTACGGAGTGGTATGCGCTGACAGACCGGGAGCCGGGCGCGCTGCGAGGCCTGGTACGACTACGGAGTGGTATGCGCTGACAGACCGGGAGCCGGGCGCGCTGCGAGGCCTGGTACGACTACGGAGTGGTATGCGCTGACAGACCGGGAGCCGGGCGCGCTGCGAGGCCTGGTACGACTACGGAGTGGTATGCGCTGACAGACCGGGAGCCGGGCGCGCTGCGAGGCCTGGTACGACTACGGAGTGGTATGCGCTGACAGACCGGGAGCCGGGCGCGCTGCGAGGTGATGAGGCATGGGAAGATTTAGGATTGGTGCACGGGAGGAAGCACAAGCCGGCACTCGATTTCCGGCATAATGGTAAAGGGAGGTTGTCTTTTGTAGGTAAGGAAGTCAAGGGTTGGAATAAATTACTAAAAACCCTGGAAGAATTTAAAATTAAAATTTGTACATGGCAAAAGTAAACAGAATCGATAAAGTGTGAAAACAAGATATGTAGGCATATTGCCACCAGAGGGTGTGATCCATCGTAACTAAATGAAAGTAATTAATTGGTACTGTCTGCCTGTCTAATGCCGTAAAGAGGACTGCTATGGGCCACTCCATTACAACTCTCTCTAAATGAAAGCTCAGTGTATTGTGGACTGAAACAATAAAGATCAGTGGTAACAGTATGCCTGCGCTGAATTGTGGAAGAGTGATATGCCACTGGGTGTTCTGGGCAGTATTTCACAGAATGTCAAATAATAGTTGCATGCTCACTCACATCGAGATAATGCACAGTGTCTTATTTTTATGATTCAGTAATTCTGATTATAAATGTTTGGTTAGCATTTTGGATATAAGAGGCAAAATGTTGAATAATCCTGAGTTAACTTGAAACTAAAGAGTGATGATCCATCTGTTGGTTTTTTTGAATGGTGTTAAACTTTGACAAAGATAATACGATGGAAATTAATGGTGACTGATTATACAGTCTCACTAGTCACTAGCCATATTTCGATTATTGTATTCACTGCTTTTTCGTTCCCCCAAGTGATTTGTTAGTTTCACCTATTAATTTTATACCAGTAATGAGAAATGACCCACTTAGCAAACTTTTTTTATTTTGATTAATCATTCCTCCAAAAGATCAGCAAGTATATAGAAAAGTAAGTAATTGAAAAATTGATATATTAAAATAATTTAAATGACAAAACAGCTAAACCAGTGGTAATGATGTGGCCTATTTGCAGCAAGCTTTGAGTTTACAAACACTGTTTGAATGTTGCTTCACAACTGAATTATGGAGAATGTTGATTATGCTTGCTGTTGATGGAAATCGTGCCAGTTGTGGCTATCATTTACTCCAGGAGGATATATTATTGGCTGGTCTAACATTAACTACTCACTTTTCAACAGAACAATTGATGGCAGTATGCATAGTACAACTAGTCATAGGAATTATATAAAAATTAGTGAAACAATTACAGAATAATACAGATATATTTCAAACAGTAACAAAATATTTTCAATATGGCTGAAATAGCAAGGTTTTATTCAGAATGCCTTATCAGTTTCCTTGAATATTGCAAGATAATTTTTGGTGTTCATTGTCATTAATCTTATGTGTGATTTTAATGTACCAAAGATGAAGTTAAAATGGATAGAAATGCTAAATTGTAACAAAATCGTTTGGTGTAAATTGTAATCCCATTTTCATTTGTAGGGATACAGATCAGACACGTAATGTGTTGACGTAGATGTCCGGTCTAGCTAGGAGGCGTATGCGTGAGTCGCATTCTTCAGCACACAGTCTAGAGGTGCATTTCAGTGTCTACCGTGACGGCCATTACCAAATTTCTTCCCATTCCTTGTCCCAAACCCTCCCCTCCCCTACCCCTCACATGTAATGACCCCGATATTGATAAACTCCAGCTGTACAGCCTCGTCTCACGAGTCTCTCTCTTTTCAAACTGACTGTCACTAACCATCTCGTCAGAAATGAGCCAACTGTTCTCAGCATTTTATAATGAATATTCACTGCATTTTGATACAATATTTTGGGAGTTCTATACTCTGCCATCATCCAGGCTGGTAGGCTGGAACCTAGCAGTCTGCTGAAGTGCTTTGAATCTCTAGTCTTCAGTGCCTCAGGAACTTCCATTAAATTTCTTTTCATCCTGAAAATAGTGGTTCTCTGTCTTCTTATCTGTAGGTGAAAATTGAATAAATGTAGAATTTGTGGACAGAGAAGCTTCAGCATATCTTTAATTTTACTGCCATACTTCATGTGCAAATAAGTTTACATCTGTGCCTCATTGTTTTTTTTTTTTTTTTTTTTTTTTTTTTTTTAGATTATAGAAGCAACAGCTGTTAAAACTCACACAAAACTGATTGAGTCTGCTTCAAACCTGAAGCTCATTGAACCAGAAGCGGCTATGATCAACACTCCCAGCTTCAGTGATTATCTTCGACAAAGTTAAGTATCTTAATAGAATAGTTCAGTACGCAGGTCTTTATACTGTATATCAGTACGCAGGTCTCTATAGTGTATTCAGTATGCAGGTCTTTTTTTATGGTTGTAGATTTCTCCCTACATTTATCTGTTATACAGAAGAAAAACAAATACAGGTAGCTTAAATACTATTTTTATTGTGTTGGCTTCTTAAAACTATTCGTATATTTTTTTTACTAAAATGTTCCTTTTCTTAATTTTTAAAAAATGCCTTTTTATGCTGCTACGTATTTGGTCTTTAGTTATTCATATAAGCATTATTTTTTGTAGATTGTTTTAGCTTTTATTCATTTACTTTAGATCCAGTTGTTAATAGACATATTTTACTTTAATTATAAATTAATAATTCTATAGAAGTATAAAATATTAAATCAATTAAGATCTTTGTCACCAAAAATGAAATTAAATAACTCCACGTTGATGCTTTATTCCTTTATTCAGGTGTTGAGTTACATTTTGTTGATGTTAATTGTACCAGTGTTTCACCTGAAGCCTCCCAACATCTTCAAGAGAAAATTTTGGTTTACTCGTGACTGAAAGTTTTAGTTGTCAAAATAATAATAATAATAATTAGCCGGCCATATTCCAGAGATATTACATTTTGAGGTCTGGACTATGGATCTATCCTTCGTTGTTTGCATTTGTGACAGCCTTGCTTAACATTCCTCCAAGTACATATCTATAACATTAAAAAATATCATGATCAGCTGTCAAAAAAAAAAAATATTTTCTATGGTTAAAATTAGCAGATATGATCACACTTAATATATGGTAAAAATTTTATCCTTTGTTTGCAGAAAATGTCCCTAGAGAATGCACCATAATTCCAGTGGCAACGTGTATTCTGTGAACAACTGAACAGTGTTGTGATTGCTAATCCACATTCATTGGCAATTGCTAACCTTTTTGAGGAAAAGTTTGAAAGCATGCCAATTGTTTCTGCGACTAAGATATTGGCAGTTTGCCTCAGATACGTCGATGACACGATCGTGGCGTGGCCTCGTGGAGAGGACGAATTGATGAAGGACACGCACAACACCAAGTTTGCAATGGAAACAGACAGAGAGGGACAGATGCCTTTCCTCAGCGAAAATGGGATGACCAAGGATCCCACTCTGTTTATCAAAAAACAGCACACACAGACAAATATCTCAGGGCAAACTAATGTCACCACCCAGCCCAAAATGTGGCGTTAAATATCTGTCAAGCAGAAAGGATGTTGGGTGAGAGAAACAACACGGTCTTCTAAGTTCTCTATAACAATGGCTACAGTTGACATTTAATTTCATGTGTTCTTCCCCACTGCATCACAAATCAAAACTGACTGCACTAATTCAAAATTGGCTCTGTTAGCTTATATAAAAGGTAACTTAAACTTAACTTAGTCCACAACCTGAAGGTTGGTCGGTTGGAGGTAAAAGACGTCACTGACAAAATAGGCTGAATACTAGTAAGGAATATTTTCAGACCAATTTTTAATAATAGAAATAAAATTAAACAAATAATCATATTTATCAAAGACCTCAACCACGAACAACTGACTCGGGAGTATACAAAATTCCTCCCCAGTGTTGAAAGGTAACAAAACGTCCGGTCAGGTCAACGAGACACCAGAAGAGGCCAGCGATCAAAATTGGTTGTCAGAGAACACATTTTGTAAAATACCCTGAGGTATTACGGACGGGAATAAAGGTATTGGCAAAACCGTAGGTGGTTTGCTGTTGATAGTCACGGTAGCAGATAAAATATTTTAACATCCATCAAATATAAACAGAGATGGACGATATAACTGAGTGAGGCATGAAAGCATGTTGTGTATAATCGTGCACAATCCCATATTGCAAATGCAAACAAATAAGAATAACCATGGTCTGGACCTTAAAACACATCATCTCTGAAATTTTATTGATGACCAAAATTTGCTCCAGAAAATACCCAGAAGGCGTCAAGTAAAACTTTGGTGGAATTAGATTTTTTTAATAAAAAGTAGTAAAAATGAAAAAAGAAACAATCCAGTCCCCGAATAAAGGAATAAGGTATTATTAGATCTGCAAAAACAGCTCCAAGTTTGTTTTTTTTTACCATAAGTAATTTCATTACATTCAGTTTCATACATTTTTCTATTGATATGCAGTGTTAATATTTGCTCAGGTTGGCATATTTATCACTCCAACTCAAAACCATGTCATCTTACTTCTGCAATAACATATTCACTGTCTTTTGTGCGAAATCAATTTTTTTCCTTTTACTTCTGTTGTCTATACAATGTTTGTTTTTCTGTTTGAATACATCCATCCCAAACACAGTGACCCCTCCCAAAAATATGTGCTTCACAGGAATGATTGTTGTTTTCACATATCTCTTTCTTCTCAATAGGTCTCCAAAAAAACGATGTAGTCACGTACTGAGCAAAGAAGATAGTGGTTTTGGATTACCCCCAGTTAGTAAGTTTGCTGACAGGCTAGAAGAGTTACCACAAGTTTCAGAAGGTATAATATTCATTTTATTTTGTTTACAAGATATTGGTAATATAACAATATTGTATTGTGGAGTACAAATTTGCCAATGCATCATATAATCTTTGCAATTGAATAACTTTCATATCTGTAATTATTAATATTTGTTACATTGTCAATGAAATTAAATGTATGACCGTATAGACTTCCACACCGTTAAAGTTTTATTGGTTATCCAAGTGATGAGATAGTACGCTGAGGGTTTTTTATCTACCGTGTTTTTTGGTTTTCTTCATAAGACTGCTAAGCCCGAGGTTACTTTTGCCAGTAAACAGCTGTTTTGTGCTCAGATGGTCTGAGGCGACATCACCCAAGTTTATGCGGACGGTGTGGGCTCTCCATCCAGAGAGTCATTGTTTCTTGTCAGAGATTACTGTGTAAGGTCGTGTCTAAATGCTGTCATACTATCTGGCCATTTTTGGATTGCTGACACATCTCTGACTTGCCAGAGACAACTCATACTTTTTTTAGACAGGACATTTTGTCGTATTTCTTAAAAGCAGTTTGCTTGATTATTCATTAAGAAATGTGCCGTGTTGCATTTACGATGTGATTCTCTTTATATCGTTATCTTTATATTACGTATCATAGTATGACCTTTTATGCGGCTAAACCAAATAATTAATCTTTTAGTTGTTTTTTCTCCATAACATAAATCACACTTTTATTATTTAAGTACATCGTTTTCAATACATTATCGGACTTCTTCAATATGCAAGCTCTCCTTAGCCGCTGCTCTAAGCAATCTCCTAGTATCCGTGTATCTTCTCGTTGCTATGGAAACCTCCTCAAAAGAGTATTAACTGGCCCGTGACATGGAGCTCCTACTTCAAGGATGTTATTATACTATCGGTTATGCTACAGCCCCCCCAAGTTTACCATACCATTTTCCATTAATACCTGTATAAATGGTCATGGTAAACTTTCTGGTAAATGTTACCTATTTTTTTTAAGTAAGGAGAGCTTACACTGTACATTTTACTAACAACACATTTTTACATATCACGAGGACCGATGTCTTGATGTAACTTTCCCAGGTGGTTTTCCATAAGCCGCGACTGGTTGGAACGGCATATAGTCTGTAACACACATTTCGACACAGAGTTACTGTCCTTATCACTTAAAAAACCAAAATTACAGTAAGTATATTATACTACAGAATTGTTTTTTAATAACATCATATTTAGCTGTCATGGCCTCCCCCTGTTTACCAAGCATACCATTCAAATAGTTAAAAAATTGTATTACCTGCCCTTGGTACATTATATTCTTCATAAGACAGATCCTTTTGAACAATTCTACTGTTGTATTACCGGCAACATTATTTAAATCACATGTTTGGTCCCTGGACCAGTACAATCGACCCACGCTAATGCGACTGGGACACCATTGTTTCTTGCTAATCTAGCATCACCATCACAACTTCATTTTTATTTTATTTCTTCAATACATTACATTATATTCTCCCCATAAGTAATAACTTCTCTCCACTCTACTTCATCTTGAATATATTCACATATAGGCTATGAGAGGTACCAACAGAGTCATTTATAGGTTCTACCTGGACCTCAGCTATGTCTGTGTAAACCAAATCCCGAACCTTTCGGTATCATTTAAAGGCAATGCCTAGATAGTGGCCTTATTTACAGGAACTGAGTCTTGACTGTGCTGCTGTACCCTCTCTATATGATATTTTACTTCTTACTTCAAAACACCTTTATTCATAACTACACCTTGTTTCTTCTCAACTCATTCTATTCATTCTAATGCTCCGGTATACCTTACAAACTATATATTTCCTAAAAGAAAGTCTTAATAGACAATAAACTTTTATGTAATGGTATGCTGTGGTAACAGCCGAAGACTGCACATCTGATCGAGATCATCAATATTGGTAAGTGACAGCTTCCACTTAGTGGTTATAAACTTTTACTATCATTACAGTTGAATTGTGCATAGCCACAACAATCAGTACTATTTACAAGTGTTTTGTGGCACAAAAAAAAAAAAACCTTTTTTCTATATTTCCAGTTCACCTTTTCCCAGTTATTCATACAAAACAACTTTCTGTTTACCATTAGTCTTACTTTGCCAGAACAGTAACATGGCAAACCAACTTCAAAAATATGTAAAGAACTCTGAAAATGTTCAACACCATTATTCTGTAATTGCTTTGATTCATAATCACAAACATAATTCTCCCCAACAATGTAAAAAATGTCACAGTTTACATCCTTCAAAATCATCAAACTACCTGATCCATCTACCTTCATTAAAGTCTCTTCCATCTCTTTTACCTGATCAAAGTCACCTGTTCCTTTAATGTCTCTGATATCAAACATTTTTATAGACTTACAACCCTTTTCTACTGATTCATCTGTCTTCGTGTAAGTTTCCACCTGGTTACTTTCATGCTTAAACTCATCTTTTAAGTGAAACCCTTCTTTAACAATTTGACTATCCTTTACATGATTTACATCACCATTAATTGTAACATCACTCATCTCATATTTTTCCCTTACAGTATTAGGCCTACTATCATTACTTTCAATTGTATTACTTAATGATTCACAATGAATTGCATTCGTACTTTGTTCAAACCCTCTAGTTACTAGACTCTCATTGCATGCCTTTAGTTCCTCATCTATCTTTGTATACTGTTTTTCAGCCCTTTCTACATACTTATCTAACTTTGCCTGTACATCAGTTTCTGATCTAATTATACGATCCTCTAAAGCTGTAAGTTGTGTTTGTGTAGCTGTAAGTTGTGTAGTAAATTGTGTTTGTGTAGCTGTAAGTTGTGTAGTAAGTGCTGTTAGTTGCGACCCAAATCGAAACAGTATTTTCTCTAATGAACCTACAGAGACTGTTTCATCTTTCTTATTTACCGAACCCGAAGGATCACAAATAACCATTGCACCTGGCATCTGATTAGCCATTCTGCAATACCCACATCCCACAACTAGTATCAATAAAAATGACGTGAAATAATAAATTATTTGAATAAACAAAGAAAATCCGAAAAGATAGGTCTTGAAAACACTTAACTTTAACGTATTTCGTAGCTGGTGGTTGAACTTTCACTCGACTCAGCTGTTGTTGTCTCTGCGGCGGATGTTGTCAGTCTATGGCTGGTTCCCGCTCGGCCGCTAGTAGCGCTGCGTGCTTTCAAATTCCAAGGATTCTCCTCTCTTCTTTTCTTGTTTTTTTTTTTTTTCTATATACTCAAATTCATAAATTTACGTAGTATTTCTTTATTCTTTCTGCAGCACCCAAGTCCACTGCACGATCGCCATGTCATATTTCTTATAAGCAGTTGTCTGTTTGTTCATTAAGAAATGCCCCGTGTTGCATTTACGATGTGATTCTCTTTACACTTTATCTTCAGATTAACTTATCATAGTATGACTTTTGTGCGACTTTGGTAAATAATTAATCTTTAGTCGTTTTCCTTCACAATACAATCACACTTTTATTTCAATACATCGTTTTAAATACATTATCGGACTTCTTCCCAGCAAGCTCTCCTTAGCCGCTGCTCTAAGCAATCTCTTAGTATCCGTGTATCTTCTCGTTGCTATGGAAACCTCCTCAAAAGAGTATTAACCGGCCCGTGACATGGAGCTCCTGCTTCAAGGATGTTATTATACTATCGGTTATGCTACAATTTGTCTCACTTTATAAAACAACTGATTTGTCGATGTATTTATTTTTGTATAAAATGCTCTCAGATCCCTCATAGGGTAAGCGTATCAATGTGATGGGATCTTTTGAAGTTGCTCTCCGTCTTAATCTTTCGGTCAAGATGAAGTTGGGGAATAACTTCGAAATATCACACTCCATTGCAGGGAGGCCCAAGAACATTCTACATAGTTAATACACCCATCTTTGCTTTTAACACGTCATAAATTCATTTTCCATTTCTTAGGAGATTGTTTTGTCTCATAAATATATAATTCTCAGGCAACAAATGGCAATGAAACTGCTGTCAAGCACTGAAAATAAGATTGGATAGGGAAATCTTCCATCACTTACCACAGATGAAGGCAGGATGGCCAAACAAACAAAAAACAAAAACAAAAATTTCACAATGCAAAGGTGAGAGAGGGGAAAGATGTGTGCTCATTAGGGCGTATGCCTACAAAGGTGAACATTTCCATTACATCAGAAATCAAGAGCAAGCTGGTGATTGTGGTCATCTCTTACCTTCCATGCATTTCTCATAATTTTCCTATAAATATCCACCCAAACGATGTCACCCTCGGACACTCCCAGCACCTTTACGCTCCTCCTATCTCCAAGTGACTCCCAATCCAACTCCTTTAACAAGTCATTTACTTATTGTGACCTGCAATAATTTCCACAGACAAATCTAACAGCTCTCCTTTGCACCCCCTCCGACTCCAGTATTTCGTATTCGAGCAATGATCTGATCCCTCACTTCTCTGGTACATCCCCTCATCACTCTCTCCAACAAGCGAAGGATTGTGAAACCTTTTCCTACCAATGTGTACTAGCCAGTTGAGTTTGTTATCAGATGTTATGCCAAGATATTTATGCTTGAGATCTTCCACAAGTGATTTTTTCCTCACCTTATAATCATTATCAACCTTTAGTTTTTTTATCTGTGTGCCTAACAAGCTGACTCTTCTTTGTGTTTATCTTCATCCCACGTTGACCTACCGAGCTAGGTATCCTGTCCAGATCACCCTGCAGCTCGTGTGTTGATGCTATTATAATATATACCATTATGTCATCTGTAAACAACCGTCAACAGAATGAGTCATCATAATAATGAATAACAATGATCCCAATATGCTATCCTGTGGCACACCAAATTTCACTTCACTTTTTCAAAATAGCTTTTTTTTATAGTAACTCTTTTCCTTTAACATTTAAGAATATTCAGAAGTTCACTTTTTATCCACTCCAATAGTTTTTGCCTTATTTACCGCCGTTTTATGTCTAACTCTGTCAAATGCCTTAGCAATATCTAGTGCTACACTATCAATTTCTCCTCCATTGTCCATTTGAATTAAAATGTCTTGTATGTAGCCCACTAAGTAAAGTCGTGAATATCCGTGACTGAGCCCATGTTGCTGGTTTGAAATCCAGTTTCTGTCTTCACAGTCATTTCTGGTGTGTTTTCATAGCACTGCCTCCATTAACTTACCTTCCACTGATGTCAAACTAATATGCCTGTAATCTTCATCAGGCTTGTCACTCCTCTTTTATGGACTGGACTTAATATTGAACTTTTCCTGCTGCGTGGTATACAGGAAGTCTCCAGACTCGATGTAAATAATAGTATAGTGAAATGTAGGCTCCCCCTCTCCCATCCCTGACTGAAACTGCTAAATGGTCTCGCTAAACCAGTTACTTAATATCTCTGGTTTATTTATTTATTTATATGCTCGATAACTACTTTCCTATCCTTACTCATATTTATCTTAATACCTACCCATCTACTCAATTTTCAAACATTGTCATAGAAATTTCTCGACACATTGTTCATTGGTCCCCCTGCACCCATAATATTCTTCATAAACTAGTCCTTAGCTTCACTTTTGGCTGCTGTTAATTCCTTGTTTTGTGTTTCAGGTATTCCCTACTACCTTGCTGTCACTCAAGTTTATTGTGTTTCCTTCTCACCGGTGTTCTCATTTACATGTTATAGCATGTAGTTTCTGTACTTTTCCATTTTATAATAAACATTTCTACCACCATTTTTATTATCTTCTTATCCACTACATTTGTGAATTTCTTCCATTTATTGAACCTTTCCTTGAAATAACTCTTCTATTTATACGGCCATCTCGAGTTTTGGCGACCGGTTTACTAACTCTCCGATATTCGGGAGAACTGCTTTACGATCACTCGTCCCATCAGCTACGGGAGACCCCGTGACCCCGTGAGGCTCTACGAGGAGGACGATACATTGGCTCGTGCTCTGTGAGCCTTCCTTCCCTCACTAAGCTATTTGCATATTTCTGCTCTATTGTGCTGCTAAGCACATTTCATTTCCAGTCCACACATGTTTAAGTTCCTGTACTCACCTCTCACTTCTAAATATAACATTAATTTGTCCAAAGAGTTTCAGAATTTTTCCTTTACTGCAGTAAGCAGAGCACGCCCCGATTTTTTTATTTTTTATATCCACGTCTAGTCAATCGTGGCAATAATCCACGAATACCCCTTCAGCGATTGCTCCTCTGTCTCTGCAGTGCACGCCTTCCTTTAACCGACGCTCTACTACCCCTAGAACTACCTGTCCTTTGAGTATCTCTATTGAACTCTATTGCTTTGCTCGTTATGCTCATACAGTTCAGTCTCATTATACTTCACCTATGAGGCCATCTTTTATTATTCCATCAGCTTCCACTGTTTCTTTAGCATTTATGATTTTTTCCATCACACATCTGAATTCAGTATATCTTTTGTCACCTATTTTTATATTCTCACCAGCAACCTCTAATAAAAAAAAAAGACACAGTCCTGATCCCATCATAACTGGAAGTGGGCTCCCTTACAGCCTTAGTTAACAACTCAGGAAGTAATCCCTTAGACCCTCTGTCTCTATGTAGGCCACTCCTAGTGAAACCCGTCCTACCGATGGCATCCACAGGCACAATCCCCAACACGGAACTGACGCGTTTCCCCAGTAGCATCTTCACGGTGAGATTCAAGTGTGGCCAGCCGTGGTGACTCGGGACCAGCACGAGCTCCAGCTCGGCACGCTGTGCCACCATCTTCATTCTCTATTCTGTTACTCTTATAACACTGCTGTGTCCCATTCATACATACACACACACACACACACACACACACAAAATCACTACCGTATCTTCCTTGGTAATCCTGACCAACTATTACACCAGGTGACCTTCTAGCCTGTACCTAGATGGCCCTACACCTCTCCCATGGCTACTACACAGCCATAACCATTTTTGTTTCCATGCCTCTATTCCTGAAGGCCTGTTGCTCCTTACTTACTCCTTTCCCCTATGGTGGCGAAACATCAAATCATTTTTTTCCAACACAGTTATCCAATTTCTCCTATGTCCAATTGCCAGCTCGCAACCATCCTTTTCTTCCTGTCTATTTGATTTCGCAGTTTTCTCTCCAACCCTTAAAACAGAACCTGCAGGACCTCTGCTTGTTCCCTCGCCGTTTTATTACACTTCCTGGGCGTTTCTTCCTACTCGGAAAGTTTCCCAACCATTTAAAGAACGCACATGCAGCCATATGAGAGCCTTGTTAACATACCCTTTAAAGAACGCACATAGAGCCATGTGAGAGCCTTGTTAACATACCATTTTCCCTCAGCTGCCATAATGGGATGTGGTTGTGAAAAGGCAAGAGGGAGGGGGGAGGTGGGTCATGTGATATAGAGAAATTCTATGCACGCCATTCTGTGTCTGCTCACAGACTCTGGTAGGAAAACCTTAACTCTCCGTTCATCTACTGTTTGTGACAAATTGAGTGTAGTTGCTGAAAGAACAATTTTAAAGGAGACACTTCTGGTAAGTGGCTGTTGCCTTGCTGCCACTGCAGCAGCTGGCCTCTTCTCCCCCCTCCCCCCCCCCCCACACACACATACACATTGCCTGGACCCACAGCAGCAAAACCCGAAGAGACTAGATGGTCAGTGGTGGTATTATCATACTTTAGGGCTGACAGATAAGATTGGCGACCTTCTAAAACAGAATAACATAAACCTAAGATGATTCCTGATGTGCTTGTAATGGTCGAAGGTGACGGAGGTAATATATTGTCATCTCTGCTTAGTAAACAGTGGGACATGTCTCCTGAGCAGACCATCTATGCTGGGCACTCACACCATTTAGCAGCTGTTTAAGGGCGACTGTGACACTAGGCACAGCTGTTGTCTGAAGCAAGATGGCTGAACTGCTTTTCCCCCTCTTTAGTCTATAAAAAAAAAAAAAAAAAAAAAAAAAAAAAAAAAAAAAAGTACAGCTCTGTCCAGAGAGATGAGAAAAAATGATTAGTGAGTGTTTCCTCACCTCCAGAAAGATAAAAGTTGCTCTGAATTTAAGTGCTAGCACTCTGAAGAAAGTGTTCAATTGAACTAAAATATATCATGAAAGTAGAAGCTTCCTCTGCAGTTGTTTATCAAGCTAGGCACCCTCGTGCCTTACAGCTTCTCACCAGTCACACGCGTCCGTGGCAGCCTCGTCAGACGGCTGCCCCCGGCGGAGGTGTTACTCCGTCGTCTCACCTCAGTGCAATCTGTCGTGAGAATGACAGGTTGCAGCAATGCCGTGGCCTCACATTCGAATCTCCGTCCAGACGTCCAGCTTTGGGGTTCCCACGGTTTACCCAAATCAGTCCAAGCAAATACATTCAAAAGGCCGTAGCCAATTTCCTACCCGTTCGTTGCTCCCGTAAACCCCAAAGCAAAAAATAATCAAAGAAACAAATGAAAATCAATTCGTAATAAGGAAAAAATTGAAATTATATGCCACACCATAAGAGAATGACTTTAGGTTGCTGCTCAATGAAGATAAATGAACATCCTCACAGTACCACTTAATACTTGCAGGGGAGAAGAATACTGTTTGTTCTGTTGTACGGTTTTTCCACGGTGAAGATGTCGATTCTGTTAAAGGTTATTGGGAATTGCACTTTGAGTATGACGAGCTGGAAGTTTAGTGGCTCCTTGTCTGGGTGTCAATTGGAGCCTCTGGAAACAGTCAGTATGAGGCCGGTGACGACGAACCAGCGTATCATCTTAAATCGTAATTATTTCAAGTACTGCAGTTTTACCAAGAAGGGACACGCATGAAGAAACAGCTATTCGGTTCAATTAGAGAAAAAGTTTTTTACAGGTTGGAGACGCAGGGAACTCAGTACAGGCAAAAACCATTAATATTGTCTGCCTGCGTGCGTATGGGTGTATACTAAACACTCATTACAGGCACGTTTGAATAGTTTACCTCAAACAGTTAATGTACTAAAATTTCTATCTTGAGAAAATAGATCTGCACGGAAATTACCTACATTTCAATTAATAACTTATACTCAGCAGTATGCTGGAACACAGTACAGTCCACATTAATTTGTGCAGTAATTGGACTAGATGGTGATAAATCAGTGTGTTATACATCGAGGGAATGCATCTCGGTATTGTTTCATGAACATTAAGATTTCTTGGGTTGAAAACTGTGCATATGAGCTTTTGTATAATGTGGAGATATTCCAGATGTCTTAAGTTGTTGCTAGATAATGTTTGTAACACAAGATGGACTCCATCATTTTTCACTATACCACAACAAAAGCCTTCACGACATCGTGTTGTGAGCCCTTAGCCAAAGACAGCATTCTTATTCACTGATCTGGGGTTATTGTTATGGAAACAGCTTGTTTTAACACCAACTTGCATGTGGTCGATAGTGCGTGTTCTGTTCCAGGTGCCAAGCTGGGCTCTGCTTTGACGGATTCCCTGCTGGAGTCTCCCTCCGTGGAGGTCGAGTGGATGCATTACGTACGACACACCGAAAAATTCCGTAGCACGACGGAAATGGCTAGAGGTATACCGAGTACCGAACATTTATTTAAAATGCAGAACAGTGTTGTTTAACTTTGTGAACAGAGGAGTTAATATGGTATTTTCTTTTCATTTCACAGAAATCAACACTAAAATTGTGGCTCTGCAGCACCATCCTCGCTCGGTTAACGACTGCGTCACGGAGATCTTGAGACTCGTGTCTTGCTCCTCATTCACGTCGTGCCGAGCCGGTCAGCTAACAAAGCGGGTAAAAATATGACTGTGTGTAAGTAGTGTAAGGGCTACATGACGTTAGGTTGATTGAGAATACATACGGGATGGACATTCCCATTCGTTGATTTTTGCTTTTGTGATTGTGAAAGATTTTTATTTTGACTTGTGAAAAGCATATGCCATTAGAAATACTGTTATTCCAGCTTGAAAACCTGAAGTGTATACAGCATATAAACTCATCACTTAATAAATGTGAAAACCTTTCGATGTTCTCTATTTAACGTGTGCACCAGTCTCACTCGGAATAATCAAATGAAATTTGGTTTGAGCAACTATTGAAAAAATCACATACTTAAAGGATATCTCGTAAATTAAATTTGGCATTGTGCCAACATTCACCAGCCATTATTTGCAGCTCATTACACGGCAAGCCGAGGAAAACGTTTGGTCTCAATTATACGCACCCTCCAACTTATAGTACGACTCGGTGCTGATTATCTCATTTCGCTGCAGACAGAGACCTTCCTTCAAAGGACTTTGATTACTACCGCATGTCTTTGTGTTTTACTGATTGGAGGAAACTTACACTTCTGTTTATAGCACGACGACTTCAGGGGTCTGCACAAAGAAATGATGATACAGCTTGAAATGATAATAGATCTGATACATATCAAACTTGTAGAGGTTTTTTGATAGACACAGAAGACCATAAGATTTAAAGTGGAAAATTTACTATATTAAAGTGTTTTCTTATGAAAATTCATTGCAAAGAATATTTCTATTGTGATAAGTACAAGGAGTATATATAACTTGACTTGTACTCCTTTTCCAGACCAGATAAAATACGAATTGATTTATACTAGTAGGTTCAGTGTTGAATTGTTGGGAAAAAATACTTGCCACTCACTTGTACTGTTAATACATATATTCAAATGATAGACACGAATTTATAGTAAAACGAAATTGATAGCAAGAAATTGTGGCTTATACTCCTCGTACTTATCACACTAGATTTAACAGTTTATCACACCGTAAGAGTCTACGACTAAACAGGTGTCGTCGTACGTTTTCTGTGCAGATCGTCCAGGTTTGCCGCGAAGTGATCTGCAGGCAGGTGCACGTCTTGCGACTGACGAAGCTCGTGCAGTCGACGGCCGAGTGGCACGAGCTGGACGAGTCGGTGGCGGCAGCCGTCGGCACCGCGGCGGCGTCGGAGGACGCCGACCCCTTCTCCCCGAGGTAACGCACGCCGCGCCGGCTGGTTTATCGTAGTCCGATCGATTTGGTTCCCGGGTGCATTTATTCTGTCCCGTTTATATCCTACTTTCGTCTTCGCCGACGAAACGGTTAAACTGGGCATGATACAAAAAATAATAAAGTCTTTGGTTCCTAGCAGCATTTGTTTCGCCCCATCCTATCTTTTTCAAAAAACGTGTCATAATTGTGTTTTCAATACCTAACTGTTTGACATGGCAAATAAAAACATTTTTAGTGATATAAAATATGTTTTTTATTATTTTTTTTTTTTTTATTATCCTTACAAGTTCTTATTTGACAGTTTCTTAAAGTTACTACTTGAATTGTGACAGTTCAAAAAGCAGTTCACATGCAGAAATCAAGTTTCACCTTCACAAAATGCAAAGATAAAAACTATCAGATATTTGTAGTGTGAATTTAACATATAGTAATTTTCAGTATCACAATTTTTTGTCATTTGTATACGTTTCGTAACTGCAGAAGTTTTCCTTACTATGCATATGTGGAATAAAAGTAAATAATGTTTTTCCTGAAAAACTTCATTGTTGTATAATGTTACGTTACAGTTGTTTTATACAAATTGTCGAAATTAGTAAAAGGAATTGTTAAAAAAAAATATCTTTTCCATAATTTTTTCAATTAGTATTTATTGTTTCATGATATTAGGTAGTGAATTAAACATATAATAAGTGACACCTGTTTGTGTTAGTGATGACAGTGTGCAAATTGTATCCCATGTATTGAAACTGTGTACCTGGAGTTTAAACAAATGACAATACAACAATAGTGAAGCATATCATTGAACTAGCTGTTGCCTGTTTTAATTTACCGACTGCACTCTTAAATAAATAATGTGGGTAGGAACCGATTCTTCCAATCGCCCTCCTCCTCCATTCCCTCCTCGTATTCCTAGCACTCTACCCTCTCGTCATCTTCCTTCCCAAATTCAATCCCCCGCTCTAATAACCTGAATACCTCAGAGACTCAGTAATCCTGCGAGCTGACGACGGTGGTCACGGATTGTAGTGACTGAGGCTGAGATCTCACAAAACCTGCACCCTCTGCCTATAAATCCATTCATTCCTCGAGCTCACGATTACAAAGTTAACATTCAGTTGTTGACCCTGAAGTATCTAAGCATAACAGTACAAAGCAACATGAAATGGGACTTGCACATAACTTCCGTCGTAGGTAAAGCTAATTCTAAACTACATTTTATAGGTCATATTTTGAGAAGTTGTAATGCTCATACAAGGGAAAATGCGTACAAAACACTAGTTTGTCCGCATTTGGAATACTGTTGTGCAATTTGGGATCCGTATCGCAGGGGGTTGATTGATACGTTGGAGAAGGTACAGAGGAGAGCTGCTCGCTTCGTGACCGCTAGCTACAGTCCTCAGGTAAGTGTCACAGAGCTGATACGTGGGTTAGGCTGGGATTGTTTGGTGGACAGACGACGTCGTTTCCGTTTGAATTTGTTGGAGAATATGCGAAAATCTTTAATTTACGAGTACAACGAAATACTTCTTCCGCCAACCTATTTAGGTCGCAATGACAGGAGGGATAAGATTCGAGAAATAAAATGCCGTACTGATAAATTTATGTATTCTTTCTTTCCTCGTTCTGTTCGGGATTGGAATGCACTGAATTAGCATTGGTGCTTAGCACCCTCTGCCACCAACAGTAATTGTGAATTGAAGAGTATAAATGTAGATGTAGAAGCTCCAAGATCTCTTACAGCATCTGTCGCACCATTCCATTTCCGTCTTCACTCCACCCGACAGTTCCCTGCCCGAGATTTGTAAGGTGGACGGGACCGGGTCGTCCACACGGCCCATTCCTTCCTTCTTCGACCGGCATCTGCAACAGTCGGGTGCCCACGTCCTGCTGTTCTGTTTCAGAGACACTCTCCAGTTACTAGAGCGGTTGTCGACAGACCCCGGCATTCCGAAGGACGCGGGCTCAAATCCCCTACTAGCTGACCCAATTTCAGTTTGCAGGCAATGCCGTGACGGTTCCTTTTCCTCCAGCCTCTCCCATCTCTAATGACCTGGTCTTTGATGATCTGTAAGAACTGGAGAATAAAAAATTCAACAGTCCCCACCCGACAGATTCCTTCACGGTCGCCGTAGACGTCACCTCACTGTACGCTACGACCCCCACTGCCACCTCCATTCGAGTGGCCCATTTCTCCTTCCAGTGCCACGTCTACAGGCACTGCCGTCGGCACTGCGGAACTCCCTCGTTACCAAATTTTCCTGGACAGATTGGAAGAAACCATTCTTGAATATATTACTGGTCTGGTTCAGATGTATACATTACATTTTCTCTGATTGAACTTGTAGTGAAAACCACCTGCTTGGCTTCATAAACCTCGCATTCTCCTACTCTCATCTCCACATCACCTCCCTTGATGTAGACATTTCTATGCTTAGTGGGAAATTACACACCTCTCAACATCAAATTGACAACAGTCTGCTAGCAGTATCACAGAGAACCCTCACTGCCGTGCACCCTAGCAGTCCGAGACGCGCGTGTCTACCCCGATCCAGAATCTCTCGACCGATACGCCAGTGACCGGACACTAGCCTTATTACTTCGTTCTTTGCTGCGTACTTTCCCGGCCACATTTAAGACTTTCTCATATATTCTGAGAAATGTGTTTCATTCCCTTCACTACCTGCTTCACCTCCAGCAGACTGGCGGCACCGAGGTGAGCCGGTCGGGAAGATTGGGTCAGTTGACTTTAAGCACGTAGAAACAGCACGTGTCTGAAAACGATAAGTGTTAGAGTACTGAAACCAGTTAAACTTCGTGCAATACATAAATACCTCAGACGTGGCTGAGAAATTATTCGGCCCTGCAGTTTAGGTAACAAATTAGCACACTGATTTTAACAAAAGATTTTATGGTAAAATCCCTTTTTCAGTTTTGAGTCACGAGTGAACCAGTTTTGATTGGATATATATTCCGATAGGTGGAACGAGCTTTCTCCTCTGTGCGTCGACTTTCCATCTCTGCGAGAAAACGATTTATCACTGATAAGGTTAGAAAAACTAAAGTGGACGAATGATGGCTTTCCTTTAGTAAAATTATGTCACCAATTAATAAACAAACAAACAAAAAATTAAATTAAAATCAAGATGACCAATGTGAAGGGAGAGCGAAAGAGGAGTTCACTAGTGTGGGAAATACGCCACGAACTAAAAGTTAACTTAAGCGGTAGTCAGCGAGTTAAACTCGCATGCGAGTGGGGGGCTTACTTCTTTATTTTCATCGCCTCGAGGCATTTTACCTCTCATTATTGTGGCAATTAAAATCAGTCAAAAGGAAACTAATAGCCGCCCCTTCAAGTCGGTGCAGATGTGTGCTGCGATATGTTTTGTTTGGCTGCTGGTGTATTTACCGTTAACACACAAGTAATATCTAATCAAACTTAGTTCACTCATGCTTTTAAAATCTTTTGTTGAAATTGGTTTGCTGATTTGTTATTAGCTTTGGTTTCACATAACATTTGCTTCATCATGCACCCACAGCCATCTTCAAGCGAGGAGGATTTGTGATGGCTGTGCCAGATTTCTCTAGCCTATCTACATTTTGTTTTGTGATACTCTGCGTGGTATGCCATAAAATAAACTTGATTTTTTTTTTTTTAATATAAAGTAAACAGCCATTTCAAAGTTATCCTGGGAAATTTTCTCAAATGAGGTTTTACGCGGACTAGTTCTTAACATTTCCTCATTGAAATGCAGTATGCCTTGATGATTCAGACCACTTACTCTTCACAGATTAGACAGTGTGTTTATTATTCCATTTTGATTATCACAGCCGCTATGTTGTAAGCTTTTTCAAATGATAATTTTACTTTTCTCCCATCACATACACATTTTGTGACATTTGTCCCTGTTCTATTATTATGAAAGCAGACTTAGTATTAAAGGATAATGTTATCTCTTGATCTCTTTTCAGTGCTGGCAACCCACTGAGCTACACTCTTGACTAACCATTGTAAAAACATTGTGTTCAGACATTGTTTGCATCTTAATGCATTTTAGCCACCATTCTGATAAAAATGCGAGCAGAGTTTAATTTAAAGAATGTATCACAAAATTGTCATTATGTGGTTTAAAAACTTTAATATCTGCCTACGAATCTCGTGTATGTTTATTCCGTAGGAGTTGGTTTCGTGGAGAGCAGGGCGTCGAAGCTCGCCGAGCCTTCGCCTTGCTGGAAGCCGTGTGCGGTGTTTCACAGCTGGCGGCAGATCTCGTCTCTGGTAGGTACGAGTAGACGTGTGGCAAATTGACTGTAAAAATGAATAAGTATAGAGATAGAAACCGTCACTTACTGCAGTAGGATGTCTCAGAAACAGGTGGAGATAAACGTAAACAGACGTGAACCTCCCGTTGGCAGTGGAACGTCGCGTGGCCTAGAGAGTGGTTTTGCTGGCACTCCAACTACAGATTGCTTCATTACACTTGATTCTGCTCCAACTTAGGAGGAGCGATGAAATCAAATGAGCAACACTCTAGTCACTGCATTAAAAGGTTCGACTCGCTCGTATAACTGATCTGCTCGAGTCTGTCCGCACTTTACTGACTCCTGTGCGATCTCGAAATGAGGGCAGACGGGGATTTTCTTGTATTCTGAAATCACTTAACACTTCGTCTCTGTTGGATGGAACGTTTTTAAAGATGGATCAAAATAGTCGCTGCGGGAAATTGTCGTTTATGCGGTGTTGTTTAACGTGCTTATTGTTAAGGGTTATGTTACGGTGCTGTTAAGGTAAGGATAACGACAGCACTGTACGGGAGTGCATTATATTTTGGAGAATATTTGTGGTGACAGTTCAAAACGAATGGAAGCATATCTCTGGTTGTTTATAAGTTAAGGGAAGAGGATTTCGAACGTGAATTGGATAATGTTTATGGTATTGCACACACTTGCACCCTCGATAGGAGGTAAACAAAGGAGGGTAAAACCTTCTTACAGTGACAGAAAGAGCCAGTGATACCAGGTTGCTTGGTGTGTGTAGAAAACTAGCTGAAAAAGAAGAAAGGGTAAAACAAATGGAAATAAATAAAGAGAAAAATACTTAGATAGATGTTGCCCAGCATGTAGTCAAGCTTTTCAGCGTCCTACGATTTGTTGATGCTGTCTGAACAACTCACTGACACATTTTTTAGCTGCGGAGAACATCAGGAAGAGCATTTAACAAACCCACCCAAAATAATACAATTAGGAACTGCTGCAAAGTGCAGAAGAATAAATATCATTACTCCTAAATTAATAACAGCATTGGATAGATGCCAGTTAAGTGTAAGAGATTCAGTTTACGTTATTCAAGTTAACGTGGAGACACTTAGACTTAGCATTGACGACTTTTCTATAAACAAGTCTTCGATTCAACGCATGAGAACACAAACGAGGAAGGAATGAGCAGAAGCTATAATAACTGATTTTAAAATAACGTGATCCAAATCGTGACCATTAAGTGGAATGGCGAGTTGTTGCCTGGTCTAGGCATAAGAAATTCCAGAGAAGATCGACTGCCAATCTATTTCACAATTACAGTCCATAATAGGAAACTACTTCTTGTGATGAAGACCAAGGTGAAGTTGTTCTGAATGCTCTGAGTAAGTGATAAAGTGCAGATAATGAGCTGTGACACAATTGCATCTAACACAGGTCATCTTAATGCTGCCTGGGCACTTCTGGAGCAAATGTTAGAAAGAAAGTTGATGATACTTTTTTGCATGACTGCATCAAATATAGATAAGTACTTTGAAAAAATATTTCAATGACACACAAACTGAGTAGTTGTTACAGTTCTATTTGACTGAATTAAAACAAAAATCCTTCGTGAGAGGCGACTACAGAGAACTAACTGAGCTATGAGTTATATTTTTGGATGGAGGTAGTGGCAAAGAACAGAAAATAAGGCATCCTCGTGCAGTGCATCAAACTTGATGTTTGGTAAGAACCATTCTTTCACTCAAGATAATTTCCTAAGTTTTCAACCTAATCTGAGCAAGGAGCACAAAATGGTACATAATTTAGAAAAAGCAGAGTACATTTGACTTTGTAGACAGGTACACTCCTTTGATGGCAGGAATATCTTCCTCTATTTTGTATGGTATGCAAAATTGGCTGTCTTCTATGTACATTATTTTGTATCTTTTGCAACTTGATCAATGCTTGCCTAAATTTTGCTTTTAGAAAAAGCACGGTGAATTTATATCCGTGAAGTGCAAACATTTGTTTTCTCGAGTGAAAATTTAAAGCAGTGTTCCTCAGAAAGAAACTGCGAATTTTGTAGAGGCTAAAATAAATGTATTTTATCTGAAGACACAGGTAAAAGAGCTGTAAAATTAATTCATGTGTTTCATGGTTTAATTACACCTGATGAAAAACGGAAACAATTTTCATGCAAAAACACCGAAAATTGTACCCACACCATAAAAATGAGAGCCTAAAAAAATACCCATAATTTTAATACTTTTGTCTTACTAAAAAATGAAGTATTGTTTTTTGCTGTCTGGATTTCATAGTTAACCTACAGTTATACAAAATTTTAACAATTTAGTCACATATCAAGCGTTAGTCAAAATAAACATATTTCGTAAATGTTCGGGTCAACTCGACAACAGTTAATGTCATCGTAGGAGGATAAAATTTCTTATGTAAGTAAGGTACAGTGATTTAAAAAGAATTAGAGGGTATGCGTTTGAATTTTTGAAAACAAAATTTTTTTGCTCTTATAAGGGACACCCTGATGTACAAATCCATGCCAACTGAAAAAGTTTAAATCAGTCTGAGCCGGAGTAAAACAGTGGCTAAAGTTTTCTGGAACCAAAAATGTGTCATTGGCAGACTTTCTTCAGCAGGGGACGACAATAAGAAAGGAAGCCATTAAAAACAAACGAAGGGAACGACCTTGTCGGGCGTGGTTTATACCCAGACTACACCCTGTCGAGACCTTCTCGAACATTTCAAGTTGGAACTTTTCAACCATCCACCGTATAGTGTGAACCGAGCACTGACTGACTTTTGTCTGTGCTGAGTCTCAGAGGCGTGGTTGGGCGGACAACGCTTCGCCACTAATGGAGAACTTCAGGGCGCCGTCTGTCGAGGTGTATCTCTGCTCCCTCGTTTCTAACTTCTTTGAAGAGGGCCGTGGGAAGGTGGTGTCACAATATGATAAATACCTCGAGCACTTTGGTGATTATATAGAAAAATAAGTAACACCCTGCTGTACTTTTGATAGTGAGATATTGTGTTATGTCAATTTGTCTTTTGTAAGGGTCCAGCAGGTGCTTAAAATAACAGCCCTCATATGTACGGTGTTCCAATTGACGACGTTCCCACACATAGCTGCATTTCCCACAGATTAACTGCTTTTAACATCTCAGCTTCAAGCACAGCTGAAGTGGCAGAGCACTACATTACACACCCAAATACTCCCTCTCTTCTGCTTACTTTGTACTATTCATTTCAAAAACATTTTCTCAGAGTCGCCTAATATAAAGTTACAAAACTCATCTGATCTACAGGCAAGGGTCTTTAAATACAGACTGATGAAGAGAACTCTCTTTACTTGTTGACTTTGGCCTGAATATATTCTGCATTATAACTTCCATTTAATTTTTGTACTGTTTTAGGCTCTTACGCTGACACAAATTTTCCCGGTACGACCTCTCTCTCCGAAGGAAGTGCCTCGGCCGACTCTATAACGAGACAGATAGCGGTAGACGGAGTCAGAGGGGAAGCGGCAGTCGCTTCGGCTCCGTGCGGTTTCAGTCCCGACGCGGATTCGGACCTCTCTCTGGAAGCCGTAGCTTCGGATCCCGAGCCCGTCGTTCACACCGCGAGAGGCGATTCGCAGGATCGGTGTGTGGACACGCAGCTGCACTTGTTGCTGAAGCAGCCGCCGGCGATTCCGAACATCACCGATCCACAGAAACTGCCGCTGGATCTGTCGGATTACGCTTCGCACCGGTACGGTGTGCTGAGACTGTGTTTGGAGGCCGTGTCGCTGATCAGTGTACAGGTACTACTGGTGTTGACGTACAGCACAGGACCAAATTAGTCATTAAAACCTGTAACATTGCCGTCTATGTCGTTGAAGGAATACTGATCAACTCGGACCTGAAATTCTTCTTCTTGTCGATGATGACATTATACTCGTAGCAATTAATACGGAAAAGCTACCTTTTGTGTAAATAGAAATCTCATGAAACACTTGAATACATAGACATATGAGTGTAGCAACAGTTTCTTACCCATAACTGTTTGTGAAGCTGTAATTGTGTAATGCTTAATCACTTTAGCACAAATTGTTTTCCTTTGGTTGGCTTAGAAATGTTTATATTTTATGAAACAAAAGAAAAGTAACACATAATTATATTTGAATCACAATCTAGAAACAAATGTTTACCTATTAATGGTGAAGTTGAATGAATTGCTATTGATAAACTTTAAATTTTATGTATGCATCAAACTTTTAGCAACCTCTTATTAAACTAATTGAAGAAAACAACTTTCCAAAGCACTTTAGACATAAAAATGCTTGTAACTCATAGTTGTAATGTTCTGAATATTTATGATATACTACAACATTCATAAATTAGTGGCACCATGTTTATAAGTTCACACTTCCAACAAAATTATTATGAAACATTAATGACAATGGTGGTAAGGAAAAAGCATTTGAGCAGTGGAAGTAAGAAATGGCGGGGACATTAGACCCATCGGTCACCATAGATGGAGACAGGAGGGCCACGAAGGAGGCACGAACGCAGTTTGAAGTCCAGGAGCTGCCTCCGTTCCCAGGTGGCTCGTCTCTCTCTGCGTGTGTCAGGGTTTGAACCCAGACACTGTAAAATTGTGACCTTTCTTATGTTTATTCATTGTAGTCGTATTGTGATTAAAGGGCTGAAATTCTTTTTTGATTAGTGAAATAATTAAATTTTACAAATTCATCATAACCAGTTCCACAATTTAGTAACTGGTCATTTATTTCAGATTATCTTACGTTTTATAATTTATTTTTCTTGCAGTAAATGTTTCTTATTAATTCAGTAGAGTCTCTGATTCGAAACATTTTGGTTGCTGCCCGTCACTGTTCGTTACCTCTCCCTCTCGTGTCTCCTTTACAACCGTGATTTGTTGCCCACTCCACTTCTTTAACACCTTTTACACTTGTTTTTCTATCTCACTCCCTCCTTCAACCTCCTATACTTTGCTCATTCCTCCGACATTATATGGCGTTTTTTTTTTACAGTTTTAAATAACCTATTAAAGATCATGGCAGTAGAATAGGAATCTTTTAAACCTTAAATTTAATGTTTTCTGTCCATATTTTCAGCTGCCCACATTTGGTGTTGTTCCTCCACCTTATTAATATTCTGCAATATTATGGATTCCGTATATTCGGGCCCCCCCCTCCCCCCCCCCCTACCACTCTGTCCTTGATACCCATCCACTTGGTGGGTGTCAGAGTGATCGCATCACACCTCCTCGCTAAATGTGTCAAATACTTGTCCGGTATTTGGAGAGCCTGCCACTGTCGTCTGTGTGTTTAATTTGTTTATCCAGTGAGGGTAATAAAACAGACTTAACTACCGACGACTGTGGAAAAACAGTATTTTAGTGGAGACGGAGTTATGAGTTGGTCAAGTAATAAATAGCTAGTGACGGGTTTACGGGTAGGGTTTCGTCAGAGAGTGGGACCAGGTGTTTGCCAGGATGTGCTAGTAACCTAGTTCTTTCCTCACAGCTCACAAGCGGTGGCACTTTCCTGCAAAGTTCTGGCAGTTCTCACTGTCAAATGGTTGTTAAAGTTGTGCGAACTATGATGCTTTGCCGTTGGATGGCCTAAGATCGAGTTACAGACTTTATGCCCGTGGCCGTTCACTCCGGTCGAAAGCGGGTCGGTGTTGAGGCATACGAAAGAACTACTGAGGTACGTAGTAGTGCACGTAATGGGTCCAGTGACGAATAATATTTCCCGTGAGGTCGGATCGGAATATGTCACGGTAGTCGTACGCGTGCTGCGAGTTTTACAGTGACATCTGTTACGCAGGATCCGCGTGGAGAATCTGAAAAAAGGGGGGGGGGTGCTTACGAAAAGAGACGTTCTCAAGATTTGGCACTCTGCCAAAGAACGTGCGGTGGGGCAGTGCAGGGTCCTGTCAATGGATTCGAGGCCGGGAGAGAACGGAACACAGGACTGAGGTTGGTTCTTAAAGGTGCAGAGTGAGTGAAGGGAGATCACAGTGAGAAAGACTCGCTCGCAGGCAAGCACCGAGTTACGAGGACCCCGAGCAGGTTTTGGGAGAACGGGTGTGGGACTTGTCATTAGACGTGAGCTGAGGTGGCTGATCTCCGCGCACAGCTTGCAGCTGTGGTAGCGAAAGTTACACAGCTGGAAGCTGCCGTAAAAGGTTGCAGCAGATGTAATATTGGGGAAACTGATGTAGCAATGCCTATAACAGATTCTCCCATATCGACCGTCGTACCTGCAACCCAGGCTGAAGAGTTGGATGCTGTGCCTCGGTCGCCTGTTGGTGACTGGCGTATGGCCTCTAGACTTAGAAGTCGCACACGGGAGCAGTCGAGCAAGGCCAAGAGGCTGACACAGTCCCACAATTGTCATCCTGCGAGTTGACGGCCCCCCAGCGCGCCAGGTCTGAGCAACCACAGAAGGGGATTTTGGTGGTTCGGAGCTCTAATGTTAGGCGGTTATTAGAGCCCCTTAGGGAAATGGCGGATTCCTCGGGGAAGAAATCCAATGTCCATTCAGTGTGTATTCCGGGTGGCCTGATCCGAGATGTGGAACAGGCCATCCCGGATGCCATAGAAGGGACGGGGTGTAGCCAACTGCAGATTGTGGCTCATGTCGGCACCAATGATGCCTGTCGCCTTGGGTCGGAGGTTATCCTCTCTTCCTTCCGGCGGCTGGCTGAAAGGGTGAACTCTGTGGCCAGTGGCCGCAAGATTTAGGCAGAGCTAACCGTCTGTAGCATTGTAGACAGAGTTGATTGTGGACCTCTGGTTCAGAGCCGTATTGAGGGCCTGAACCAGAGACTACGACGTTTCTGTGATGATATTGGCTGCAGATTCGTCGATCTTCACCATAGGGTCGATTCATGTAGGGTTCCCCTTAATAGGTCAGGTGTGCACTACACACGTGAATCGGCTACACGGGTGGCAGGGGCCGTGTGGAATGCACTGGGTGGTTTTTTAGGCTGAGGGAGGAAGACCCGAAACACGAAATACAGTTACGGGCAACCCAATCAGATGTAACACCGGAATGTAGGAGGAGCGTAAAAGAATCTCGACAGTTAAAAGTTCTCGTAATTAACTGTAGAAGCGTTTGTAACAAACAACTGGAACTTGATAGCATTATTTGTAGCACAGAGGCGGATATCGTTATCGGTACAGAAAGTTGGCTAAAACCGGAAATAAGTTCCGCCGAAAATTTTAAAGATAGCATGAATGTTTTTCGTAAAGACAGATTACATTCTCATGGAGGTTGGGTATTTATAGCTGTGAGTAAATCTCTCCCATGTAATGAAATAGAAGTCGATACGATCTGTGAAATCATATGGATTAAACTCAAAGTTGCTGGGTCAAAACTCATCATAGGCGCCTTCTACCATCCACCCGATTCCGACATAGCTGTCGCCGAGGAGTTAAGAAATAATGTAAACAGTATAGCTATCCGTTTTCAGGATCATGCTATGATTCTAGGAGGCGACTTCAATCTGCCTTATATTGACTGGCGTAATTACGTTCACATTACAGGTAGCAGGGAAAAGGCAGCTTCTGAAGTAATTCTCGAATTGTTCTCAAATAATCATCTCAAGCAGCTAGTTAATGAACCTACGCGGTGTTATAACGGTAGCAAAAATATTTTAGATCTGCTGGTTACCAACAGGCCAGAATTATTCACCGAAATTTCAACGACCACAGGTATAAGCGATCACAAAGCGGTAATTGCAACTATCAGACTAATGACCAAGCGAAAAAGGAGAAAACGGCGGATTGTATACAATTTCAGTAAGGCCTCTAAGGAGTGTTTTAGAACCTACCTGAGAAATAATTACCATAACTTCAAGTCAAAAAATGACACCGTTGAAGAGATGTGGCATCGATTTATACGAATAGTCAGGGAAGGTATGTATATACATATACCGAAGCGGATAATAAATGGGGAGGATGATCCACGGTGGTACACATGCGAAGTCAAAAGATTACTCAAAAAACAAAGGAGGATACACGCACGCTCAAGAAGGAAGGCGTGTCGCAGTGATTTAGAAACCTTAGCTGAGTTAAGAGGACGTATTAAGAATGTAATGCGTGAGGCCTTCAACGATTTTCATTCCAACTCTCTCTCTAAGAGTCTCACAGAAAACCCAAAGAAATTCTGGTCGTATGTACAAAAAATCAATTGTACCAATAGCAATATACCAGCACTAATTCGTGAAAGTTCAGAGGTTAATGAAAGCCGCGATAAAGCTAACGTACTAAATACTGTATTCAAAAATTCATTTACTTATGAAAATAAGGATAGTGTTCCCGTTTTCCCACGCCGTGTTGAGTTGGTGATGGAATCATTACGGATAGATACTGCAGGTATCATAAAGCTATTAGAGCTCCTGAAGTGGGGGAAAGCACCGGGCCCAGATGGAATTCCAGTAAGAATATTTTCAGAATATGCGGCGGAAATCGGCCCATTTCTGTCTGATATATTCAGTAAATCATTAGCAGAGCGAAAAGTACCTTCAGACTGGAAAATCGCGCAAGTAACTCCAATTTTCAAGAAAGGTGATCAAAGTGATCCTGGAAACTATCATCCAATATCTATAACATCTGTGTGTAGTAGAGTTATGGAGCATATTATATGCTCGAACATTATGAAATTTCTAGACGATAATAATTTGCTTACAACAAATCAACACGGATTTCGGAAGAAAAGATCATGTGAAACACAGCTGGCCCTATTAACACACGACGTAATGAAAGTTATTGATTTTCAGGAAGCCTTTGACTCTGTGCCACACAACCGCCTTTTAGCGAAGCTACGAGCTTACGGTATATCGGATCAGCTTTGTGAATGGATAAAGGATTTTCTAACTGGTCGGTCGCAGTATGTTGTCGTTGAAGGAGAAAGTTCTTCTAGTCTAGATGTTACATCGGGGGTACCTCAAGGAAGTGTAATAGGACCACTTCTTTTTTTAAACGATCTCGGAGACAAAGTGAAAAGCCTTTTTAGATTGTTTGCTGATGATGCGGTTATTTATAGGGAAGTAAGGAATTTGGCCGATTGCTTAGAAATTCAGCGTGATCTGGATATTATTTTGGCATGGTGCGCTGAGTGGCAACTTACGCTAAATTGTAAAAAGTGCAAGACAATGAGCATAACTAACAAAAAGAATCCAATAGTTCAGAAATACGAGTTAAACAATTCAGTTACTGATATGGTCGATTCTATGAAATATTTTGGAGTAACAGTACAAAGGAACATGAAATGGGACTTACACATTAATTCGTTGGTAGGTAGAGCTAATTCTAGGCTGCGATTCATAGGTCGAATATTGAAAAATTGTAATGAACAAACAAAGGAGATAGCGTACAAATCTCTTGTGCGTCCACATTTGGACTATTGTTGTTCCATTTGGGATCCGTTTCGTAAGGGGTTAATCGAAAGTATAGGGAAAGTACAGAGAAGAGCCGCTCGATTCGTGATTGCTTGCTACAGTCCTTATGAAAGCGTCACAGAACTGATTAGTAGACTAGGCTGGGAGTCTCTGGTAGATAGATGACGCACGATTCGTTTAAACTTATTGGTAAACATGCATACTCCCACTTTCACTCACGAGTGTCGTGAAATACTTCGTCCACCAACCTATTTGAGCCGGAATGACAGGATAGATAAGATTAGAGAAATAAGGTGCCGCAATGATTCTTATATGAATTCTTTTTTCCCTCGTACCATTAGGGATTGGAATGCACAACAAAGAGATTAGCTTTGGTGCTGAGCACCCTCTGCCACCCACAATTTTGTGAATTGCAGAGTATATATGTAGATATGTAGATGTAGAACACACGCGTCTGCCAGAGGTGGGGTGGTCGTGCAGAAGTGAACGTTTGGTGTCTAAGGGATACCGGTGCAGATATCGTCATCGATTAGTAATGTATATTATGTTCGTCTCATCCTTTGTACGTTCCTCACTGCCCACCTGCCTTCAACTTTGCTGACTGGTACATTATTTTCCATGTCCTTTGTTATTTTTTTTTCTATTGTATTATATTGAACGTTTCGATATTATAATAATCTCCACTTACTACAGTTGAAAGGTACACACATTGAGCATTGAAATTTTTTGGTTTATGTCCAGTCATCAACAATTATGATTATGTTGGCTGGAAAATATATATACTGGCTTTAAAGTTTTCTGAGTCTACAAACCAAATAAGAAATTTATTACATTTTGATCTGTCTCCTTATTAAATCGTATAGACAAGAGTGCTCAGGAACTTCATCAGATGGAGGGTTTAGCAGTTCTTGTATTCTGTATAATTTAAAGAGCAGGTCTTGTCCTAACAGTTGGTTAGAACTTTTTTGGGGCCTAGAAATCAATTTGCGAAGGTTTCATATTCAGAAAATTTAATTTTCAAAATGAAATAGCTGCCAAAGAAAGTAACAAAAGTCTCAATAGTAAGCTTAATTGATAAATGAAAATTAATGTAAGCAAAGAAATCATACCCCTTGTAGTCAAGAAGAGCCGTGAAAATTCAAGTGAGAATTCTTCTTACAGTGATGATATTATAATTTATTTTCTGCCCAAATCTGTTTCTAATCAAGAAACACTCATTGAATTGCCTACTCTAGCTTTTGAAGTAAGACATGTTCAATTACTGTTGGTTTTAGAAAGAAATTAGCAACATGTAAAATTTGCTGTTCAAATGTGCTGTACAAAAGGTTGGTCACGTGTTTCTGACCACATAGATTGCAGTCCTTTAACTGCTGAAATTTATGTTAAAAATACTCATATACAGGGGGCGGATTTTGGTTTGCGGGCAGGGGGTGAGGGGGCACTTGAGTAAGGGTAGTCTATACAGTCACTAGAGCTAAAAGAAAGAAAAACAAAAAGTCTCCAAATTTTACAATGTCGGGGGTGGACCGAGATAATTTTGGGAGAGGGGGGTCCTTTAGCCATCCAACGCCCCCCCCCCCCCCTGGATCCGCTCCTGGTCATATACATATTATATAAATTTATTTTTTGAACATTTGACTCTTGAGCTTTCGTGGAGAATTCTAAATATTTACAAATAGAGACATTACAACATGCTGCCTGTAACAAGATACAATTTGTGTTTTATTCCATACCATTGAATATCAGCTGTCATTGGTCCAGAATGTATTGTAACCTGATCACAGAGTCTCCAACAAAATTGCTGTAGGACAACTAAACTGGCTCCCATCATATATGTTACTGTAATTTTTAATATCACATCTTATTAAGTGTATGGGTTGGTTTTTTTTTTTTTATCTGCTTAACGTCTCTCTAACAGCAAGGTCTTTAGAGACGGGAAAGGATGGGAGGCAAGGAATGGGAAGGAATTTGGCCATGGCCTTTTGAAGGAAGCATCCTGGCATTTGCTTAGAGTGATTTGGGAAAGCTTGGAAAACCCAAATCTGGATGCCCGGACGGGGATTCGAACCGCCATCCTCCCGAATGTATGGATTGGCAAGACTCGTGAAAAAGAAAGAGAGCAGCAGCATCTTTGGAGCAATGAAGGGACAGAACGGATAAATTTGAATATAGGAAGCAGGGCGTGAAAAATAGCAGAAGTAATCATTGAATTTAATTTAATAACATTCCAGTTTCCTTATAAAGTTTAAAGGTTAATTAATCAAATTGTAAAACTATCTACGGTAACAGATAACTGAAATAACTCCAATGAGATATTCCTGTTTTTGGAAGCTTATCGAGAAATACACGCATTTCTTACGTATTGCACAAATCATGGCTGTATGCAGTAATATCTCTGGAAACAGCTGATGACGCATAAAGTGGCAGTATTACAAAGTGCTTTGAAAATGTTTTGCACCAAATCTTATTTCTTCGACATCAACAATGCTAAGTGGCTGAAATTTTGAGGCATTCTAGCTTGAACTTTCCGCCTCTGTTGTGGGAAGTTGTACGGTCCCCCGCCAGGTGGGAGTGCAGTAGGCACTGTAGAAGATGGCAGCTTTTGGAGACGCACGCAACAAGCAGCACGTCGTGATCGAGTTTTTTGCTGCCGAGGGAGAAAGTGTCTCGAAAATTCCTCAGCGGTTGTGTAATGTGTACGGAATTGTCGCCGTCGACCGAAGCACTGTCAGTCGACGGCCGCGAGGAGTAGAGTCTGCGCGTGCCCGGGCCGACTCGCCGCACCACAACTGTGACTCCAGTGCTGCACAGCGCACTGCCGAACTGACTCCACAGAATCCACGCTTTACTGTCGGACAGTCGAGTGAAAAATTGTCAGTCTGTGTCAGTAGTGGATACCGTACCTTCCACGAACTGGGATACTGCGAGGTGTGTGCAATACGGATCCTCAAAGAGCTCACGTTTGACCCAAAAGAAGCGAGAAAAAATATTTTGTCTGAACTGTTGCAATACAACAAATGTGAGGGGGATGTATTCTTAACTGTATCAATGCCGATGCAACTTGGGTTCGTCAGTTCTAGCCCAAAACGAAGTGACAGTGAATCGAACGGCACCGTATTCGGTCGCCACGAAAGGGAGAGGTCGGATCAGCTCCGTCAGCAGGGAAGACTGTGACCACTGGGTTTTACGATCCGCGACTTGTCATTTTGTCGGATGTGACGGATCGAGGAGCCACCGTTAACTCGAACACCTGTGTTGCTACATTGTGTCAAATGTGTGCTCCGGCACAACATCGCGAGATCCCACACGAATCTGTGAACTCTCAAAACGACTGCAAAACTTGGCTCCTCCATCTTGTCGCACCCACCCTATAGCCTGACTTGGCACGGTCAGACTTTCACACGTTTTGTCATTTGAAAAATGGTTTTTGTGGGATACAATATGAATCTCAGGATGATTTTCTTTGCGCTGTGAAGAAGTTTTTTCATAACCAGAAACCAGTGCAGTACCGACAGGGTTGGAACACTGGCATAAAATCCAAGGAACGGATGGAGACTTCGTAGTCGGTATATCTGAACAATGTAGTAATGTGCTCCCCAAGTTGCAAACTTGTATCTCCCATACTTTCAGGGAAATAAATTTCGGTGCAATATTTTTTAAATGCCCTTAATATAAGATTGTAAAGAACTGCTTTCCTTAAATTGGTGACAGGTGGCTGCTGCTTTTATAGAAGAGAGAGCAAAACAATTGAATTAGTTGTAATGGACCTTAAAACACCAGGCTTTGTGTGTGGAATGTTGTATGTAGCATTTTCTAAACAGGCCAAGGACTCCAGCCACTGGAGAATCCATACCTAAAACATTATTCACATTAATACCAAGTAAAACTGGTTGATAAGGTAGTTATGACGTATCCAAAACTTCCGTAAATAATTCCAGTTGATTCTTTACTAAAATGACCATTTTGCAGTGTTGGAAACAGAGCCACATAACGTATTGCTGCAGTACAATTCTGTGTATGTCCTTTGATGTCACTGTCATCTTTCCTTCATAAAATACGCTTAAGATTACGGTAGAAAGTATAAACAATCATGTAAAAAACTAAAGGCCAATATGAGTTTTGAAAAGAACAGAAATTTTCTTCACGGGTCTTCTGCCGGATAAGATCTTTTAAACACGACGTTTCGGCAGTCACCTCGCTGCCTTCATCTGGTGAGCTGTCATCGCGAAGGGATTCTGTAATTAGAGAATCGCTGGAAATTTGCTTAAGCACCAACAACATCAACAGAGATGGCGGTCTCTTCTTGAGTGAAGCTTGGAAGCCAATCCTCCACGACCTGAAGCAGCAGCAGAATAACTTTCGTCCCAGAAGAGAGCCGGGACACGCAGTCCAGGGCGGAGCCCGGTTGACGCGCCGACCAATGGCAGCGCAGCAGGCAGCCGCTCCAGCTAGCGGGCCGCCGGCCGCAGGGTATATAAGGAGCCAGTACCACGAGGCGCACACATTCGGTGCCAAACCGTCGCGGCAGCTTCTCGCGATGACAGCTCACCAGATGGAAGGCAGCGGAGGTGACTGCCGAAACGTCGTGTTTAAAAGATCTTATCCGGCAGAAGACCCGTGAAGAATTCCTGTCTACCATATGCCGGGAAAAACTTAATTGTCAGAACAGAAATTTTCCTGAAGGCTGCAGAATTACCTCGTTTCTTACTGTCTTCCTATCTGCTGCATAACTATTTTTAGTGAAAAAGCCTTAGTTGTTATACAATCTTGAGCTCTAATTGGCATCCTTGGAGCTTAGTGAATTCCATCTACTTTTGTTTTGATTTAGTATAGCATTATCAGCCAGTTCAGTCTTCTACTGATGGGGCAATTTAGTTTATCGGTACTATTAATTATAATCACTAAGTTTGTACTGTTAGTTTGTGCGCTTTAGTCATATTTACACTAAATGCTCTCTCACTTGTTTGCAGAGGCGCACCCAAAGTTTTGTTGGAGTTCTCACCTGTATGATCAGAATGCTGCAGTCCGTTGCCCTCAGAAGCGCTTTTACCAAAAATGGGTAAGTTAATATTTCTGTTTCCTCATCAACGGTTAAATGTAGTTAGCTCTAGCAAAATTAAAATAAGAAACCAATAATTTAATGTGAATCATTAAGAGAGATTAAGGAGGAAATGTTGGTTTTTGAAAGGAAAATTATGGTAATGAAATAATAGTATTCTTTATTGTCATCTTGGAACTTAGTAATATTAAAGAATTATAATTGTATAAATGATATTATTAGGAAGTATTGCAACAAACAATTTTATATCAGAAGAAATGACACTTCTGACAGTTCTGACTGGTTCTTTAGTAACTCGTAGTACCATAAACGGGAAAATGACGTGATTGCCACGTGTGGGTCGAAATAACAGCGGGTGACACTTGAAGCATTATGACTGTATTATTTTTGAAGCCAAAATGTCATTATTCACTTGTTGAATCTGGCATTCAGCTATGTTTGTTTTACAGGTAAATACGTTTCTGCCTCAAGCCTTAGTCCACAGACGTAACATCACAATAAAAAAGGTTGCATTGTGATCTGTAGTGTTCTGATTGGTAATGACTGACGGATTTGTTTTTAAGATTTACTTTCTACTTGTGTAATAAATTATTTTTTAACGATGACAATGGAAGGAAAGAACTGCCACGAGGCAATATTTATATGTAAAGAACTGATAAAATACACCCAACACGCACAAAAGTTAAAGGGAGGAGGGCAACAGCAACACGAAACAATACACAACACAGAAAATACCATATTTGAGGGTTAACCCTTTGTCAAGTTAAAAGAAGTAAGCAGCTGAGCTCGCGCAAACCTAGCGTTCAGTGCAGCCAGCCGTGGAATCTATGCATAAGTTGATGATACATTGCATCAGTCTCTTGTTACTTCAAAGGTAGGATAATTATTACACATACACATTCTAAAACATTCTTTTGGGGCCATTTTGAATCTGTAAATAATGTTTTCTATTTTCATTTTTGTGTTTGGTTATCGATTTTACAGTTGCGATTACCACTTTGTAAATACTTATTCTTATGCTCATTGAAATCTCCGTAAATAATTTTGTCCCATTTTTAATGATAAGATCTAAAAGGTTTTCACTACCATCACAACATTGTGTTGGGTCAGTAACCAACTATTCAATGTTACGATTTGAGATCAGGTCAAGAATGTTGTCACAGTCTGTCTTATCCCTGGCACCAGTAAAGTAAACATAATTACTTTAGTTGATAGAAGGCAAGTTGAGGTCACCTTCTCATATTATTACAAGATCCTGAAAACGACAAGCTCTGTCATTTACTTTGTCTTAATTCTAATAAACAGTTGCCTCAGCATCATGTGGGTGATAGAAGGAATCCATCACAAATTTTATTGATTGAAGTTAATTTAGTCAACAGTTTTTCACAAACCATATTAACATCTATTTGTTTATATGGAAGGTATTTACTGACTGACAGAAATATACCTGCTTCGTGGGTCTGCCGACAAATTCTGTTCCGTTTGGTTTTTCGTGAATGTTTTGTTCTTAAAATTTTTTCAGTGTCCGCTCCAGTCTCAGGGGCAGCATATATTTCAGGTTTTGAGAATTTTATTCCTCACATCTTCCTGTGATGTCTCTCCACACTCACTGCATAATTAGAGCTTCAAATTTTGAAAATTCTGATCTTCTCTTTTGCCAGTTTCACGATCCACGTGGTGGGCGGGAGTAGACGATCGGGCCTCTCGTTATGGGGGGAGATAGGTTTAGGTACCCGTCCGGCAGTCCCGATTTTGTTTTTGCAAAGTTTGCCAAAATCACTCCCGGCAGTTGCCGGGACGGTTCCTTCGGAAGGCCCGGTCGTAGTCACCGGTCCTCTCCCACGTCGACTGGTCCCGGCATCGTATAGCTCGAGGCAAAGAAGAACAAAAATTCACTCGTGAAGGATTTCTAATAGTACACAAGCTGGATAAAATTCCGCTGTTGAACTTATTACTCACCGATTTGAGATGAGGCAACACAGAAGAAAGATGCGAGGAGGATACTGGCAGTTCAGACGAGGTCTGCCGCGAGATGGGACAGAATTACTAGCTGAGCTAGAATAAAAGTGCTGCGCACGATGATGTACAATCGTGGGTGAGAAATAGATCCTGCAAGAATAGCTAGAAAAATTTGCAAGTTATAGATGCAAAGGATGACAGTGTATGAGATATGGGACGACCTGTGACACATCGAGGAACTGTGAGATTGTCACCACCCCGAGTGTCACTGTATCCGGGGAAGTAGTGGAGCTAAAAAGGGTCGCCTTGAAATAAATTGCTGCCCCCATGAAGTTCCACCCCACTTGACCCTCCCCTTTTCCATTCCTCAGATCTAGCTCTGCGTAAGACACAGTTAAGAGAAATAATATTTACCAAAAGTTAGTAAATTGGTCCAATGGTCCAAACCGAACAAAAGAAATATAACTATAGAAGTTGGTGTAGGGACTTCAACCCATAATAGTAATAATATTTAATAAATTTCAATGGAGCGCACACTTCAGAGGCAATTTCCCTACACACCCATCTTCCCCTTTGCTGCACCCACCTACATTTGCCTCTGCAAATTTTAGCTTGAAACTCTTTCAACATTTTTGGTAAATTATTCATCATTTCTCTCGGTAACTTACTCCAATCCCTGACACCCTTACCTAAGAAAGAGAATCTTCCCACACCCTTGTGCCTGAAATCGAGTGCCAGGTTGTGGTCATGGTCATCTTTTCCCTTCCATGCATTACTTTTAATTCTTACACCAATATCTTTCCAGTAGATGAACCATGGGCTATAGATAGAATATATATTGAAGACTGTTTAAAAAATCTTTAATTGGCTTTTTTTTTTTTTTTTAGGAAGAAATAAACTATCTGTGTTTTATGATGATTCACAGATTTGTGGAATAAAAGTAAAACCATTGTTGGGAAAATATGTCGATAGTCATTGCAACTGAACCGATGTACTTATGTGATTTTTTAAAGAGGAATCAAATGCCACTTTCATTAATTACTCTTAATATTCACGCCTTTGCTCATTTAAAACAGAAATTATGAGAGCATAAGGTAAATAATGGTAGAGGAATTTGGTTACTGAATGGAAAACTTCCAAAGTCAATAACAATAAAAAAATTTCTATAGTTGATTGTATTGGGAAATAAGTTCCAAATCATTTCTCATTATACCTTATCTTTTTTAGAATTACAAATCTTTAAAGTATTTTTTAAATTAATTTGTAATGTTCATTATTACACTATGTGATACTAGAATTTACCTTCATGGAGCATCTTGCAACTTTGTTTTAATCCCATAACATTTCCCATCAAACGGCATTGGACCAGTTGTGATTCCGACTGGATAATTTGTGACCGATAGATTTTCAAAATTGTTTTAAAGTTGATGTGGAGACCCTCAAATTTACCATTTTCATTTTATCTCGAAGAAACTTTGCATGCATATACTTTTTGCAGTGCGATCTAACGCCGGGACTTTGCTACGTGGCCCCGTGCAGGGCCGGGCGCTCTGTAGTGCCACAGCGTCCGGCGGTCTCCGAGCGAGGGAGTGGGTGTCGCTCGAGTTAGACAGTGACGCGTGTGTCGTTCTGTTATCGAAATGTGAGACCGAGTATTCACTTCCGTAAACTGCACAATCGTGCCGATCGTCGTCCTCCCTGCAGGATTTCGCGTGCCGTATGTCGTACCTCCTCAGCTCCAGTGAGGTTATGCGGTACAATAGCCGTGACTTCCAACCTCACACGACTCGGTGTATTGTCACGTTCTGCTGTTATTATTAATTGTGATAGAAATTGTTCCCCAGTGTCCGTTTCAGCATAGGTATGCTTATGCTTTGTTCACGTTTTTATTTTGTGGTATCTTGCTGTGTGTCTCCATTAGTAATTTTTTCATGTCACTTACTCCTCTACTGGAAAATGAAATCTGTGCTGCTCCATTATACCTGGAGTCAAGTGCTAACCCGACTGTGTGCCCGACGGTGCCTCGGACTGTTTGAACCCCTTATGTCTCGCAGTGACTCCCACTCCAGCTCTATTTCTGTATCAGTTAAAAACAAACCTAACTGTCCGTCTTTCCACCTCTCCTCGCTCTCTACGTTCACACTGTACTCGTCGGTTTAAGTGTAACGGGAATTTTTTTAAAATTTTTAACCATATTTTTTAAAAGCAAAGTTTCAGATTTATGATTGCTTTAATCTCAGGGAAACCCCCTAGTGCTACTTCAGTATTACTTGGGATACAAGTGCAAGAAATCGTGGTAATGTGGATTCTTTCACGTAGCCTATGATTTGTTGTACTGAATAAGCAATTAATGGTTAGTTAAGTTAGTAAATCCCAGAACTCTCAACCAGTTAATGCAGTGACCTGGATGAACCGTACCAGTGACAGCCAACACACCCGTCACTAAATACACACTGAGCCGAGAATATCTGTTTCCGACAACTCACACGCGACGAAGGAGTTACCTATTGTCGTATCGCTAAATCTGCCTCTTTACTTGTGTTTTACCATTTCACAGGTCATCTTTTAGTTTTCTAATGTGATATTTTTACAGTAAAATTCTCAAAATTTATTTCTTGTTCTGTTTCCACAAAAGGTGGGTCGAGTAGAAACTCGTTTTGCCCCCTCTGGGGGTGAGCTGTGCAACGAGCCAATCGGCTAAGTGCACGTAACGTGTTGCAGGTTACAACTGGTCGCAGAGATCGTTCGCGAGACAGTTTTCGCGTGCCCGCAGACGGACGTTGTGGCTGCATTGATGGGTTTGCTCGCTAAAACCTCACAACACCTCGTGCTTGTCGACAGCCTGTGTCATAACAGTGGTGAGTGAACTACTCGTATTTTGTCATCATTGTCGACAGTTTCCGTCGCTTCAAAATGTCGGACACGGGAACTTTCGTACCAAAATATCCTGGATACGAGACACCCACGTGTCCTCGACCACCAATAAAATTCTACCTTTTGACCCATCACTCATTATTAGGGAGTGTACGTAAACCACGTAGCTGCATTTTGGCCTCCTGTTAACCTTCCCTCCCCCCCCCCCCCCACCTAAACCGACGTGGCTTTTCTTTACGACCCCCAACCTCCCCCCCTGTAGCTTGAAACTTTTTTCTTTTTTGGTTCCAGTTGACATTTTGTACTGTTTTCTATTTTCAGGCTAACGTAAACTACATATGGAGATAGTTAAATGAAGGAAATAAATATTCACATGCTGTTTTGTGTTCTGGACCTCATTTTAACTGTGAAAAATGATGTGAATGGAAAGATACGTGGCCTGACTCGAAACACCCCCTCTTAGGGAGACCGAGCGTGGTGGGTGAGCGGTTTACACTCTGGCCTCATATTCGGGAGGACGGCGGTTCAAATTCCCGTCAGGATATCTAGATTTGGGTTTCCCAAATCACTCGAGGCAAATGCCGAGATGCTTCCTTCAAAAAGGCCACGGCCGAATTCTTTCCCCCTCGCCCCCACTCCTTTCCCACCTCTAATGGCTTCAATATCGAAGAGGTATAAAGCCATAAAAAAAAAAGTGACTACGTTAGAGCACAGTCAGTAACATATGATAAAGGAGCCAGAGTGGGATTCGGTGGAAAGCAAAGATAGGGTGAAGAGAGTCGTAGGGGTGTGCAAGGTGTATATTGTTGATGAGGCATGGAAAGATATTGGTTGAAGAATTGAGAGATGTGAAAGGTAGGGAAAAGACGACCACGGCCACGAGCTGGCACTCAGTTTTGGGCATAGGGGTGAGGGAAGATTTCTTTCATGGGAAAGGGGGCTGTGGATTGGAAGAAATTACCAAGAGAAATGATGAGTAATTTATCAAAACTGCTGAAGGAATTTATAATCATAATTTGTAGAGGGCAAAAGTTGTCGGTTACAGGAAAGGTGAATAATAGGTGTGTAGAGAAATTGCCTGCGGAGTGCGCACTTTGTCTTTATTAAATTAAACTGCATACGTGGTCGTCATTGTGCACGTTCGTGCTGGCCTACGCTCTCCACACGACGGGGCTCTGGTTTTGAGTCGTCGTTTACCAGCTCACTGTCCGTAGAGTGCTGTGTAGAGTAGACAACAAGCCAGAACATGTCTCAACATTCTGACGAACTGTAGTCTCACAACACAATCTGTTGGAAAATCTTGGAAGATTACAGTGTATTGAGTTTGTAGAGTTATCTACTAATTTTGATTGTTCTTTTTCTATCATCTTGCCCAACTGTGAAGTGTGATTGAACTTATTTAATAGTTTTGTTTTTCTTCTTTTTCTATAATCCCTTCATCCTCTTGCTGATGTCCTTCCTAGATTCCCCCATCCAAGTGTTCCTTCCTCTAATATTCAGTTTGTTGGCAAATTAACAGTTGTTGACAAGAGTTCCTGTACAGTTTGCCTGTGATTCCACTTTCCTGAAGGTCCCTTTCGATTTCAAGTGGCCAGTTGTTCTTCACCTTGATTTTGATAATAAGATCTAGTATTCTTTGTTAGGCTGTTGTTATTCATTCTGATTATGTGTCCATAGAATTTCATTAAACTCTTTCAAAATGAATCTGAAATTTTCACAGAATGCTGATAGGGGTGATGGCATTTCCTTTATTTACCTTAAATAGTTATTTTATGTTCCTAGTTTAATACTGCTACACTAATTTGTGTTTTCTTCCCATTACATACAGATAGCAGCACGCTAGTTGACCGGCAGGTGCACGAGGTTATTTATTTTTCCCGAGGTGAGTATTATGCCTCTGCTTTGCAATTGATATTTAATCAAATTTCTATCATTACATGTTGAGAATTTTCTTTGATTACCTTCAAGAATGTGGACAACTTATGCAGATGGTTCTGGGCATGCCTATTGATACTGATTGCTGTAATATCTGGTTTTTAACCCTTTAACTGCTACGGTTCGCCCGGCCGAGCCCTCGCCGAGTGCGGCTTTGTTTACGCCTAAGCTGTTTACCTGCGCTGGCCTGCCGCGTTAGACCGGACCGCTGTGTGCTGAATACGTCTGGAGCGTCGTGTGTGGCGTTCTTCTGCTGTCGCTCTGCGATTTGAAACCGCAGATACAAAATAAATACAGTTAATATAACATTTAAAGGTTTTCAGTTTAAAACTCCTCTAAAAGTGAGTGTCTGCGTAATCAAACATGCCGGTACTTCATATACTAAACAGATTTTACAGCAACTGAAATGTTTTTAGTTTGTGAGCGTAGTAAATGTAATATAATTATAACTCTGCAGTTAACCATGGTTAGTAATTCTTTTTGTGTGATAAGCCTTGAAAAATGGTGCAACACACAGTGATACATTACATGTTCTGCATTGGTTTCTCGACGCACTTTCTGTATCGAACATACAGCGCATTTACGCATTGGCGTGCTCTTCTTTGAATTTGCAATATGAATGAAATTTGTAAAAAAGGTCTCAAAAAGTTGCGAGGGCGATAAATACCTCACGAAATTTAAATTTATGGATGCAACAGACGAAACTCTGCAACTGGCATTTTTCGTCCGGTTACTACGCGGTGAAGAGCGTGAGCATTTAAAATGCAGTGTTCGAGAATGTGGAAAAAGAACTTTTTAAACCACTTCATAGTGAAAATATAGTGTGAATTGATTCTCGCGTGTCTGTTGGTCTCATCAGCAATAGATATCATATGATATTCCGTTAGAAATATCAGGAAAAATGACAAACTGCTGGAATGTTAACGTAATCCACACTTGTGTCCTGCAGCTTAATCGACAAGCACATACTGTCAAACGCGTCACTAAAGCATTCTCTTTTTCAACACATTTCGCTCGCACAATCTGTAGCTTCAAACTCTGAAAAATGGTCATTTTCCACTAGCTGATGTACACAGCATAGGAAAATTACATCGAGATCCTGTCGAAGGGTTATCACTGTCATCCATATCAAAGTGATCATATTCACTGTCGCTTCTAGTAAGAATCTCCATGATTTCTTCCGCGGTACAAACACGACGGCGTATTCGGGAGGACGATGCTTCGAATCCCCGTCCAGGCATCCAGATTTGGGTTTTCCATGGTTTCCCCAAATCACTCCAGGTGAATGCCGGAATGTTTCCTTCAAAAGGCCAAAGCCGAATTCCTTCCCATTCCTTGCCCCCCAATCTTTACCATCTCTAAAGTCCTCGCTGTTAAGAGACGTTAAGCAGTTAAAAAAAATAATGACTGTATGCCATTTTCTCAGCGAAAACTAAAAGGAAAAGAGCAACACAAATTAGATCGCAGCTGCCAATCCTCAAGGGCCGAATGAGGAAACCAACTAACCACCCTGGGTGGAAATATGGCTTCATAGCCAGGCCGCTAAGAGGCTAGCGTGTTAACACGTCTGGAGCACAGACAGGGCGGCGAGGCGGCGCGTGTATACACGTCTGTAGCACCTGGGCGCAGTAGTAGCCACGCGCGTTAACGCGTCTACAGCAGTCAAAGGGTTAAGTGGGATGAGAGCACGAGTATTTTGTGAAGGGATATGAGGTGTCTGGAATTTTGGTCTGCCAAATTGGTATACTGTTGCAGAACAAGTTGACTAAGAGCCAAAGACTGTTTGTAGTGGAAGGCACGTAGGGCAGGGCGAGCTTGCAGGGGACAACGAAATATCGGCAGTTTGACTGTGAGACCATTTGGGTGTACGTTGAGGGCGAGAAATGTTTTTAAGAAAAGGATACGAGATTGAAATTTTGTGAATTGAAAGGTGTCGTATCTGTATGCGGACAGGTATTTATCAGTAGGCGACCTGTAAGAAAATGGAGGCAGGTTGAGTAAAGGGGGAGGAGGGACTAACTAAAATACTATAGGCAGTAAAATGTTTACATTGATTGCAAATGTGAGAACGTGGCCAGCTATAAGGTTTGAAATGTACACCAATGGAAGCAGGTGGCTAACTGTTGAATGGTAATAACATAAAATAAAAAGAAGAAAATATCAATAAAAATCGTAGGGCCAATAATAGTTGGATTGATTTCAAATGTTGGTGCAAGCCAACAACGAGGTTTGAAATACACGTAAGTGGAAGAGAGAGTGGTAAACGTATGGGACGGTAGTAATGTTTTCACAGCTGACCGGGAATATTGGTTAAAAAACAAACTATCATTATATATATGTTTAGATAGAGAATAACAAGTGCTCACCAAAGCTGAAGAGTGTTGTGGTGTTGAAACAGCTACACATATAGAGCATTGAAATTTCCAGGCTCAGTGCTCTATTTGAGTCTGTGTTTTGATACCGCAGCGATCTTTAGCTTTAGTAAGCGGTGGTTATTCTCATATCCAAATGTTTAATCTATCCATTTCACAGTACCTTTTAATATAAGTGTGTTTAAGATGTTCTTGCTTATTGTCTTTATAGTTAGAATGATTGAAAAGTGGCACTGGAGCCTTTATAACAAAATTTATACGATTAAATCAAACGGTAAATACTTGGCAACAGAAAACTAGCCATTTGTGACTCGACCAGATGCTTTTTACTTGCAGACTCTTGCGTCCTTCAAGTCTTGTTCCGACTGGTGCCCGTGGGACCCACATCTCCGTCATTTCGTTCGTCGTTCTGTGCGAGTTTGGTTTCCTGGTTGTCGGGACTGTTCTTCTGCCAACGAAACGAGACGCGTTGGTTGCGAGCCACGGGACCTCCCAGTCGCTGCTCTTGCAAGGCCAAGCTGATAAACGTTCTGGTCGTCATGCTGTACGAAAGCTTCTGCGACTTCCAGGAATTACAGGCTACAGGTAAACGCCGATTGATTTGAAACTTGTGCAATGGCAAGGCAGAAGCTGTAATAATACATCAGATTCTATATGTGTGTGTAAATTGTCTACGAGTTTGAATCCTTGCGGTTGATGTATGTGTTTTAAATAACTTATAATTTTCATTTAATTTCGTTAGTATTTGTGTTTGGGTTTCTGTGCACAGTAGGAGATAAATCCCACACTCTGCTGTCTGTCCACCTGTCACGGGCTCTGACACACTAATGGTGTGAGTTGGAAACCACGCGTCTGTGAACTGCGGAGTTGCAGGTTGAGATCCAGGGTGTCCCACACTGACCTACACAAATGCTGTGAAGGTCCCCAATAGATTACACATTCTACGAGCAAAAGATTATACGAGGGCAGATCGGAAAGTAACGCACAATAATTTTTTCCCCAAAAAGTTTAATATCTACCACAACCAAACAAATTAACTTACATCTTTGACCTACTTTTCTACATAGTCACCAATTTTCTCAACACATTTCTCCCGTAGTAGTACCAGTTTCAATACGCCCTGTTCGTAGAAGTCCGTCTGTTGGGAGTGTAGCCATCTGCGGACTGCTGATTTCACTTCCGCATCTGTTGCAAGATGTTGGCCGGCCAGGAATTTCTTCGTGGGACCACACAGATGAAAGTCAGATGGTGCCAGGTCCGGACTTTATGGTGCGTGCTGGAGCACCTCCCACTCAAAAGTGACGAGTTCCTCACGAACAGGAGCAGCGACATGGGGACGTGCATATCACGAAGAAGTTTCACACCATTGGCATTAATGTTGTGGCATTTGTCACAAAGCGCACGGCGCAACTTAACCAAAGTTTTCGTGTAGGCTGCAGCATTTTCAGTGGTTCCGTGTTCAGCAAAGTCCACCAATAACACACCAAACATGTCCCAGAACACTGTCACAAGCACTTTCTTAGCCGATCGAGTCACTTTGAATTTTTTTCGTACTGGGGAACCGGCATGTTTCCACTCCGTAGAGGCCTGCTTAGTTTCGGGCGTGTTGTGGTACGCCCACGACTCATCACCAGTGACGATTCCTTTCAGAAAGTCATGCCCTTATGCAGCATAACGTGTTAAGTGATCCAAGCTTGTTATCGTTCACTGGTCCTTCTGGTTGTCTGTCAGGTTCTTAGGCACCCAGCTACTTCTGACTTTACAGAATTTCAATGTGTCACAAACAATGTCGTGTAAGCTACCTTACTCTCTATTTTCGATACTCAGTTAAAATCCAGCGAAGTTTGAGGTTAACATTCAGTACAAGATACCATGGTTTGAAATCGAAATAACAACATTTTAAGTTCAGAAAAGTAAATAAACAATACATAGCAACCATAAATAAGAAGTTATGAATAAAATATAAACCATAAACTTACCTAAATGAGCGTAATCCATAATAATTCTGAAGTAAAAGTAAATAGGTTTGGTTACACAACCACAGCACTAATATTCCACATGTAAAGCACTGGTATAATAGTAATTTCACTGTTTTATATTAAATTCACCAATAACTCGCAGTTCCAGACTAATTTAAAGCAGTAAATATGATTTTTAAAAGCACTACCTCATGAAGTGATTTCAATAGTTAATCCCACCACATCTAAGTAATTTCAGAGCTTTAAAAGTAAATTTAACCAAGCAAAATAACCGGCCAGTCAATATTCTTTAAGTTTCCAATAGCCACCGACCAATAAACAGAAGATATGAATAAATAAAATTCCTCTTTTTAATGACGTCGTAGAAACCGACTTATAATTTTGATTTCTCTCTGACTAACATATTTCACACGAACTAAAAACTTTTCTAAAGTACTTAAATTAAATAAAGGTTCGATTTAAAATTAGTTTCAGTCCACAATAGACTTTAAATAAAAAGTGAGTTATTCGTTGCACCATCCGGGAAACCAGTAAATTTTAGAAATTCTATAACTTCTGATATCCTTCACCGATTTAAAAGATTTTTACACCACTGAACTGGGGAACACTTTGAAAGTAGTTTTAAATTGATATTTTAAAATTTTGCAAATTCATATTTCGGATGTGACGTAATGGTGACGTATTGCAATACTCTAAACAAATATGCTTCCGATTAGCCAACTTTTAAAATTCATTTACACCGGTCTGGAGGCTTTAAAAACAAATCAAACCACATCACTACACTTGTCTCATTACGCTCTTCATCTTGTGATTTTCTGGTAGCACTCAGTTAATGAAAACTTTTTCTAGATAGACTATTGTCTAGTTCAGTCGGCCATTTTGATAAAAGTGACCCGGGCGTGGTTTTTTTTCGCACTTAGCTGAAGTATCTGGTCGGGTTCGGATGTAGTACTTTGTTAGGCGAGTATAAGAAGACCGGCACCGGCTCGTGGTGGCTGATGGGTAGTCAGGATCCGGGCAGCATGGCTGACAGACGCCATTACTAAACAGGATGCGAAACCATGGAAATCTGAAACTTTCCGACATGTGTTCATCTTAACTTTCAATTTCATTCGGGGTGGTGCGGTCTGTTCTGTTTCATGACTTGTGATCTTCGGCAAATGGTTTTCTCCGATTGCCATTGCTAACTGTGACTTTTTGTAAATTCTGTGAAAATTTTTAAGAATATATACTTCCGTGATCCGGACCTAGACTTTCATTTCTACTTTAGTACCTTTCTTACAGGAGGTTAATCTGTAAGTGGTGGCCGTCTTCATCATACAGTTAGCATTTTTCCAAGGTTTATCACGGTTACAGAACTTTTTCCGAACTTTTGACAACATTTTGGATGACTTCAAGTTTAGGTGTACAAGCCGATACCCTGCCCCGGTATGATGCTTCGACCACGACCCTAACAGTCGTATACTGCACCATAGGAAATGTTGAACGTCTGCGATAAGGTTCACAGGTGTACACGCCGGTCCTTCAAGATTGCTGCCTCAATGGTGCGGACATTCTGCGAAGTTGAAACTCTTACCAGGTGCCCAGAGTGTGGCGAATCACTAAGGTTCATGCGGCCCTCTCGGAAGAATGCACACCACCTGGAGACATTGCTACGGTCCAGACAGTCGTCTCCACACATGCCACGCATGTCACTGTGAATTTCACTCGGTGAATGCCCTTTGGCCCACAAATATCAAACTACACTTCGCCGCTCTTCACACGTGGACGACAGTAACAGGCGTGCCATGTTTGTTTTATAGTTCACACTTCTCTCACTAGAGCTGCACATGAATACTGTCCATAGCACAAACTTCAAACTATATCGTCATGAATTTTCAACATTCCAGTTGCAATACCAGGGGAGAAAAAAATTGTCGTGCGTTACTTTCTGATCTGCCCTCATATGTATAAAATTTCACACTTTTTGCAGGAGCCATTACACTTTGTCTTTTTGGGGGTTTGTGCTGCATGTTATCCTGTTATTGCCGATGTTACGGCTCCAACCTGGGGCCTTCGTCAGGGCTTCACTTTATGTATCCGCCTGCTTTCTGGATAAACTTGATTCACGGTACACTGTTTGTTTTGAACCGGCAGAGATGATTTTGTTTCTCTGCCAAAGTGTATTCACTGTTCCAGAGAGGTTTGTACACTGTGCAGCTATTTTGCAGGTGTTACAAGGCATCCGTTTCCTAGAACACACTTCCACATTTGACTCAAACCTTAGCCGTCGTCTTTGTTGAAATTATTAGGATTTTTATAAATTTCTATAGATTCCCTTCTTTTACATTCTAAAAAATGATTGTAGCTTTTTCCCACTAAATTCTATAAGCTTCTTCTACATGATGTTCCACCACTGCGTGGTTTGTTCTAGTCTCGTGTAATGAAAATGTTCTTTCACTCGAAGGAAGAACGCTCGGCATGTCTCACCGATGTACACTTTACCACAGTCAAAGGAACTCTTATATAAACTGCTCGATTATAACGGAGCACTGTGATCTTTCACAGATCCCGAAATGCGTCAAACCTTGTTCTTACGGCTGAAGATATATTGAACATTTGTGTTGGCCGGCAGTTTATCTATCCGAGACATAGTGAGTAGTCTCCTTTAGAGTGAAAGAACATTTTCGTCACACGAGACTAGAACAAACCATGAAATTGACAGTGGTGGAACATCGTGTATAAGAAGGTTATAGAATTTAGTGGGAAAAAACTACAATCATTGCAAAATAAAAGGATTTTTTAGAATTTAAAAGAAGGGAATCTATAGAAATTTCTAAAAATCCTAACAATTTCAGCAAAGACGACGGCTAAGGTTTGAACCAAATGTGGAAGTGTGTTCTAGCAAACGAATGCCTTGTAACACCTGCAAGATCGCTGCACAATGTACAAACCTCTCTGGAACAGTGAAATACACTTTGGCAAAGAAACAAAATCATCTCTACTGGTGAAAAACAAACAGTCTACCGTTAGGGGGATAGATGAAGGGAAGCTCTGATCAAAGCTCCAGATTGGAGCCGTAAGATAGGCAATAACAGCAAAAAACACGTGCAAATCCCGAAAAAAACAAGTAACTGCAATTTTTTCAGAAAATTATATATATACATTCATCACAGAAAACATAGGTTAGACATTTTACAGACAGATAAAGACACTATTTGCTCAATTGCTGTGGTGATACTGAAAGACAGTTCTCGCTGAATGGTCCTTTCAGACAATACTGATTACAATTTAATTAATTAGTTCCTTAATTAACAGGTCACTGTAGTTCACTCATCAAGTGATATTGCCTTTCACCAAAGGATAATGATTAACACAACTAATGCATTGATCAAATAGTTCAGTGATATAACAAGACTGGTGACACACTTTTCATCTAGCTGTTTTTATTGCATTGGAATCCTCATAAAAACATTACATGCTTTTTAAAGCTCTAGACTTGTCCAGGGATAGTATAGCACATAAAAAAGAGAACCTCCAGTGATTAAGCTTCAGTGAATATTCCCGCTTGACAACTCGCAAACGATTACCGAAACTACTAACAGTGACTGACTGACTGAACACCACCGTTTCTGCTCGTCCTTGCCACAGACTCAAATAAACGCTACAACAGAATAAAGGGTGCCGCCTGACATTTCGCGAGCGTCGACGATCCCACTGACAGTCAAAATCGTACAAAAACAATTAAAATTAGTTCAGAATCACTCACAATCAATAGGAAATACTTTAAAATGGAAATTAAAGTCATTTACAGGCATTTAGACATGAAATAGAGTAACCACTCCAAATAGCTGAAAATCGTCCTCAGAGTACCTTTGCTTATATCAACATATATAGTTCAATTAATATTTCAAACATAATTTTGTTTTAGATTGTATTACATATCATTTACACATTCTCTTTCCACAAAACAATATTCATTCACATGAAAAATATACAAATTCTTATTTAATCAACTTTCATCTGTCTATAATCAATCCATAAGATTAAAATTCATAAAGGGACGGTCTTAGGGCTGTAACAGCGAAACACTCGCAGCTCTGGCTCGAGGCAGCCGAGCTGTAAATCTGCCCAGCGTGTGACGTATAGTTGTTCGGAGCTCGTTATGTAGCCCTAATATCAACTGTATTCTGTTTTTAAAAGGCCGTGGCAAAGCAATATTAAGTCAGTTATTGGCAGAAAAAGCTGATAAGCAATCGTAAAGTCAACGTATTTTGAGGATTAAGGACTAAATAAAGATTCTGGCAGTATGAGACGAGTCGGAGAAATAAATAAGATAAATTGTTTGTAAGACCCAGCTGCTCCACAAAGCATTGTTGAGCGCAGAAGCGCACAGAGCAGAGAAGCAGTCCGAAGCAGGCTGCTGCGAGAGCCTCACGGAGAGTTGTGGCGCTGCAGATTGTGGAAGTAACACGGGCCACGAATACTGCACGTGTTTTGTGGAGAACTACGAGTCATTAGGATTGTAGACATTGTCGGACCGTAGCTTGGTCAGAATCTGCAACCTGTAAGAAGGAGTTTTGATTGCTTCATCCATGGTCAAGGTAATAAATTAATTTAGTGGGAGTGGTGATGGGAAACATGTTAATAAAACGTGTGAACTTTAGAGCGATATGTGTAATTATTTAGGGACAGAGTCGAACCTGCAAGTCTTAAAAATCGGACACAGTAACAGCATTGCGTCAGTGGTGGACCCCGTCATCTTTTGTGTATTTGCCTTCACTTATGACGCTGAAGCAACCACTGTAATTTCATCGCCACTAGACAAATGGTAAGTTTCGAGCAAAACAAGCAAAAGTGTTTATTTTGAGGTTACTTTGCTGTATATTGATACCATTTTATTGAAAGAAATACTGAATTGATAGTTAATTGCATATTAATTTCCCTATAAGACATTTACTTGCAAAGGCTTGTAATTGAGTTTCCAGTGACAACACGATGCAGTATTGGGTGGACTCGCCTAACCTGAAATCGTGTCGAGCGCTGATTTCTGTATCGAGCGACTACCTTCCGACTTACCTTACCAGATATTTGTGAAGGTTGTCAGAGTAAGAGACCTTATTGGGTGAAGACAGACACGAACTCGGCAAATTATTTAGTTTATATCTGGTGAGAACTTCCTTTTGTACATAAATGTTTTTGTTACATTTAGTAATCGAGACCTGACCGTAGTTGAGGATTGACACAATTTAAAAGATAAAGAAGCCTTTCTTTATTCTATTTGCAAGATTTTTACCTGAAGTTTTCTTTATTTATTGTTTTTTATTTACAGCAAGCTTGACGAAGTAAACTAAAAAAGTCACATCGAAATTATTGTTATCGTGGGAGGTTGCAGTCGTCCACCAGGTTTAGTCCGAGACAAACTATCTCGTGCCCGTCTGTAACACGTCACCCTCCTAAATCCTCAAAACCCAACCGCGGCCCAGTTCCGGTCACACGTTCCTCCCCGGGTCGCGAACCCTGTGGCGGGGTTACCAGTTTCTCGAAGCCCGTCCGCACGGCCCAAACTCCGAGTCAAAATACCTTCCCACACTGCGAGATTTGAAACGTATATCGTGTTTCCGCCCCTTTCACTGATCCCATAACTGGCGAAAGATATCCCACCAAAGACGTGCCACACGTCAAACCTCCCTCGTAATATACCCGTTCCAGTGCCCAGTTCCCTACACGGCTCTGACCACCGACTGACTGTCGGTAAAAATGAACACTGCACATCCAGAATCCAGATCACCTGTCGGCTGCTAATGACACCAATAATTTAAATTTCTACTTCACCGTCGTTACTAAAAGAGCCCGTCTGGACTGGGAAGGTGTAAGCTGGCACCGGGCAACCGTCCGGTCTCGCTTCGAGATAAGACCGGAATTCTTCCGAACCTCGGGAACCCGCACTACCGGGGAGAGATGCGGCCTTGACGAAATCGCTCTAGACGGACACCGGGACGCTCGCAGTCACTTTCCCCCTCCCTCCGGTGTTGCAGAGTCGCAGGCGGGGGAGCGAGCCCGCCTGGGTCGACACCTGGGGGCGGGCGTGAGGCTGCTGCACGGGCTGCTACAGCGCGACCAGCTCGTCGGCTGCTACCTCGACGGCGTGGAGGGCCAGTACCACCTGCTCCTCGCGGGGCTCCGAGACTTCCAGCCCGCGGTGCCCCTCACGCCCACCGAAAGTGAGTCGCCACAGTAGTGGTAAATTAAACACTAAACGGAGATACAATTGATTCAGTTAGAACGGAGAAAGCGTACATCTTAGGCTTAATTAGTTATTGCCTCTCATGTATTGTTTATAATTTTTATTTCCATAACCTCTTGGCTTCTTATTTATTTTTTATATTTACTTTTATTTTACTCTGCTAGAGAGGAATTCATTAGAGCACACTGTTTAGTAATTAATTCTGATAAACATTTTGAGGGTTTAATACCAAAAAAAATAACATGTCACAGGACAAGCTACACTGTCTCACTACTGGCCAGTTTAAATACTTCATCATGAGAAAGTCCATTTAAGATGTTGGCTCAAAAAAAAAAAAAAAAATACAAATTTTAAATCATTTATAATGACCACTCTAAAGCTGTTTGCTTTAGAAAATACTTTTTTGCTAAACAAGGATACTAGTTCCAATAACAGATGATTTTTCTTAGATTGCATAACGATGGTTTAGTAAAAGAAACTTTTTCAATATCCAATCAACACGAGAAAAAATTGGTTGTAATTGGACTTTTTAGAAGGTACAGATTCTATCTAGAAACTGAATCAGAAATTAAGTTTTAATTAACCACATATTCCTTACAAGCAGATTAACACTCGTACTCATTATCGATCTCACTTAATCAAAATGAGGTTTCAACATACGTAGGCGTGACCTCTCTTTAATCGACACACGTTTATCTTGTGTGAGTGAAGTCTCTCACTCTCGAACGCTTCTTCCAGGCTGCTACTGATAATGGTTTCACCCAATAGGATGGCTCAGTCAGAATGAAGCCATGAGTAAAAAAAAATATGCTAATAAAAATTAAATAAATAATCAATTTCAGAATACTTAATATGAGTAAATGAAATTACTTGGCAACAAAATGTAAATAGTAACGGGTGTAACTTACGGTTAATTGGTTAGATGTGCTCAACCGGCTGTTCGGTCATATAAATTATCATCATCATCATCTGCTGGGGCAGGTTTTCTCATCGCTGCTCTCCATGTTCTTCTGTCTTCTGCTTTCTCTTCAGGTCCATGTAGTTGTGAAATAAGGGAAAATACTGAAATGGCTTTTAGTTCTTCTTGAATAGAAATACTAGAATATACTGTTCACAGTATAATGTACTGTTCACAGTATAATATACTGTTCTACCACAGGATCTGACAGTGCCATGATATTATCTCTCGTACCCCCATCCCTCCCCCCCCCCTGTTACTTTTTACCGTGTTTTGAAATGTACCAAAAGAATAACAGTTTCTATTTGGAGAGAACGGTGATGATATCAAAGAGGTAATTTTCAATTTTCAGGACACGTAACAACTGTATCGCCTTTTTACTTTATCCCTGATTCTATTTCTGTTATATTTCAGTCATTATTCTTTAATTAGAGTTTAAGTAGATTGCACTATGTTTCACAGTTCAGTAAACTTGCCAACGACAGCCTTGTCTTTATAGTGTGAGCCATATCTGCATACAACTTACGAATGATATTGTGGCACATCAAGAGGATCAGGCCATGAAGAAGGAAAGACGGTTCTAGTGTAGTGGTTACATTAAGAGACTGTGGGACTAAAGGTCGTGGGTTCGAATCCCACAAGTGCCGTAAAATTTTAATTTCTTAACTTTGCATAAACTGTTCTGGAATGTTCTTGTTGTAACTAGTGTTAATGTTCTAGACTGTTGTTCATTACTATATAAGCGATACTCCCTTCTAGACGGAGTCAGTTCGCTCCGTGCTCCTGTACTGTACGAACTGTTAATAAAGCTTCGTTGCATTAAAGTAAGTGTGTTCATCAACGACCCCGCTACGACCGAGGACTCTGACTGTGGATTGCTACATGACAATGTAAAGTTCTAAAAAATAAATAAATGTAAATCCTAATTTGTTTTTACAATTTTGACGTAATTCGACACTGATTAGGTACTCGCACCATCAACTGTGGTAATTTCTCAGTCCTCTTGAAGGCCAATTAAGTTTTATACAGAGTTACATATTGTGTGAGGATGCAACCATCTTCTAGATTTCTACTTTATTGGAATCTCTGCTTACTTTAAAGTATTACCAACACGTCCACAGTAACTGGCATTTAAAAAAATTTCTGATGATAGTTCGGAGTCTACATAAGCAATTGCACACTTTTGCAGAGATGTGCCTGAAGGAGTTGTTGGAAGTGGAAGTGGCGAGTGGCGACGGAGCGGTCGCCGGTCCGTCGAGCGAGACTGCGCGGCGCACGGCCGCGACCGAGCAGTCGGCGTGGGAGGACGCGCTGTGGGGGAGGCTGCACGGGACCCTGCTCTGGGACGCCAACATCCAGCCAGTCACACCTGTCCAACCTTAAACTGAATGTTTGAATGTTAAAGAATGTGTGCTATATTTCCAACAGTAGTATTTCTATGATGTCAATAGATGCTTGTTTGAAAATAATATAGTAAATAGTTCTGTATTTTATTAAATGCATCCACAGAGAAAAACTACCATTCACGGTTGATAGCTGTGTTTTAAGTAGAAATGATGTAAATATATCTGATCCTTCACCGGAATAAAACGAGATATGTTGTTCGTTTCTTATTCTTCTTTTTTATGAATACAAAATTTTACTCATTTATTTTGCCATTATCCGTTATTTGACCTTTGACGTGCAACTGACATAATTCACTTAGGCTGAAAAATGGTTGATGTTAAAAAAAAAAAATCTTAAATTCATAAAGCTGACTGATTCTACACAGTTTTTGTTCATAGATTACATTCAATTTGATTTTATAGAAGGCTCATACAATCCTTTGTTGGTATTTTTCAGCATTCCACCACTTTCATTCATTTTTGTTAAAATGTTAAAGAGTAAATGAATTCTAAATCACAGTCAGCATAAAAATAAACCTATCATTAACCACAGATCATCGCACGGACATTTTCATTCTTGATATTACCGTCACAGTCTATAAGTTTAATTAAAACACAACATAGCCAGTTTACACGATACATCTTTCAGCCGTGATCTTGAAATTAGAGTTCACTGCGGGCACACCATTGAATGATCATTTCCTCTCGTGTCAGTAAGCGGTCTCCTGAAATAATACAGTATGTATTTGTGTTCATCTTAGATGTCACTTGTTTTAGCACAACCTTCTGGCCTCCAACTTTGGCAAGTGATGGTTTATATTTGTGTTCAACTTGCCATATTTTCCTCTATAGTTACCGTCAAATTTAAAATTTTCAGATTTGAGGCAGAAAGTCTAAACAGAAGACTAAAAATCTTTGTGCCTCAGTTACCATTACTCTCTCCGGTCTAACATATTGTGATCCCCCTCGCTTACTGAAAGATTCTGCAAACTTTAATTTTTCTGTTTCTTTATTGAGTTAGAATAAGATAGGATAGGGAAAATAAACAGGTACCCGTCACTTACCACATGTAAGGATCTTGGAATTTTGGCAAATTCTAGTTTTGCTTAGGCGGGACTTAGAAATTTCGAGGAGTATAGTTTTCAACCTTAAGGAATTTTCCCTGTAATCTTGCTCATAGTTGTAATCCATTATAATAATCATTTTTATGTGTAATTATCATATCGGGAAACGTTTAGTTTAAGAGTTATTCCCGTTTGTTCAAGTTTTGAAACACGCGATCAGAATAGTGAAATTCTAAGATTTGTAATAACTTTAAATCCAGTAAAGCTACAACCGATCTTTTATCGCCAGCTGTAGTCAGCACTATCCCCGATATTTTGGCAATAAAATTAAGTAATTTGGTAAAGACTAATTAGCGATTTTAATTAAGAGAAAATAATAAGCTAATTTTACATTAGCAGATAGCCCTAATTAAGACGATTTCATACATATATGGGTTTTCATAAAAAGTTTAAGCATTTGTCCGGAAATTAAGTTTTTGTAAAGTAGATTGTCGCGGATTGTTGTGCACGCGCGTAAAAAGTTCTAGAACACTTCGGGATTTTACCCAAATTTGAATGTATCACTACGCGGAGTCTTAATCAGCTAAAACATTAAAATTAATTACTCTAAATTTCTCAAGAGACTGCCGTCGGACTTCTAGTGGATAAGTCCAGATACTATCAAAGTTTAAACATTTTTAATAGTCTGGATCGTCAAATAAATTTTCGTACTCTTTGAGCTACGCGGAGGAAAAAGATGTGATACAGTTGCTGACGTCACTGGTTCTCGTGGTTTCGATAAAAGAGCCGGTCTGTGCTTGCCGGGGGTCTTTTGTCTTTTGTCGGTTGCTGTCTGTTTCAGTCTCGCTTGGTCTTTCGTCGTGTCTCGCCATGCTGGCTAGTTCAACCATGTTTGATCGTGTCGGGTTATATAGTAATTAACATGAACTTTTAAATTTGTTAATGGGGTTTCGGTCGGTTAAGTTTCTCTCCACAACGTGCAATTTTTGGAAAAGAGAGTTCGATATGCCTGCTCAACTGTAAATGCAATTTTGAGTTTGTGACTTCGTGTCATCAACTTTAAATTTTTCCACCAGTGAACTGATGTGTTTTCGTAATGCAACAGTGAAACCTTCTCCAATTTTGAGGTTAAACAAATATTGTGTCGTCCGTACATTTCGGCGCACAGCCTCTAGTCCTTACATGGGACTGTAAGGCTCGCGTTTGAGTAATTTCAAACGGTGGGGAGGTAAATTACCGACCTTTGTGCAACGAAAAAATTTTGTAACTTCGGGGAATAACCGACACGAGTGCAACTACCGCATCATGACTTCGACGACTACGACACCGCCCGCTCACTGAGGCCTGATGCAGCTCCCGATACCAGATGAGCGTCGCTTCGCCATGGTACATCGCGGGGGCACCACGACTTCACACCTGTGCCGTCTACCGACCGGCATCATAGCGGATCTACGAGACATGCCCGGGGGACTGACCACACCAACAGCTGTTTCCCGCGGCTCCGACAACGGCAGACCAACATGCTGCAGCTCATCAGGCAGCTTTCAACCAAGTTAAGTAAAAACTTTTTCCAACATTTCTTCGAGACCTTCAAGTGAATTTTTTATAATACTGCCTCCATATATGCAACAGCATTTCATATAGTGCACTAAATTATTGCGTTGCAATCATCCCCTACTTAGCAGACTACTATAGTGAATTGTCTTTTATTTGTTCCGCTCGAACGTAACTTTTCAACTCTATTTCTTGTTTACTTTGTGCGCAAAGTGTTTACCTATCGCAGAGGGGCCATGTTTTTCCTTCTGTTTAACTTCAGTGCAAAGAGTATATTGATGTTAAATACATCGCACCGCAGACAGTTTTTGGTAAAAAATTTTCAAGTATTGGCTGTCTGATACCGTGGTCATCTTTGCTTTGTTTTGATGTCTAGTGCTTTTCGGGAATGAACGTATATTTAGTGATTTTTCAGGTTAGACTTAAGTTTTTGATAATTTCTGTGGTTTTTTTATGTGCAGTTTTTTTAATATTATAACTTTAAGTATTACTTTTCGTCATCATGGGGTCTGTAAATAGTTGCCCACATACTAACATTACACTGGATGACAACCTAGAATTTCAGTGGCCACCGTTTGAATCTGACGAAGTTAAGCACATCATACAATCTCTTAAAGAAAAAGAAACTGCATTATTAACAGTTGCTGGTATGCATTATCTCACTTACGCTGACATCGCATATTTCACTATAGATGTCACTTCTCACTGCGCTGAAGCTAAGATTTCTTCAAACTTTCATTTTAACGAACTGTCAAATCACCTGCAATCTGCGGAAAACTCTGCAAATAAGGGCTACAACGTTGACTTTACAAACATTTCTTCAGCCAATCAGGTAGAAGAACTTATTGTTCCCTTTCAACTGGAACTCCGTAATTCTCAAAATCTAGGTGAAGATGCCATGAGGTATTTGCATAAACTAGTTCAAACCAAACAAAAGTTTGAAACACAATTTAGGGCTTTTTTGAAAGAGGTACCTTCCAAAGTGGAGCCTGAGGTACTACAAACTATTAATGACATGGTCAGGCCTATTCAACAAGACGTTCAGAAGTTGTATAATTTAGCCAACTCTTATATCCAGGGATTGATAGAATACAATACTGAAACAATTACAAAAGTACTTGCAGATTTTCAAACTTTTTCTGAAAAAGTAATCCAAGCTAGACTAGCCTATATAGAAGCCCACTCAAAGCCATTGGAGAAACCAAACCCACATGCATTACAGCCAATTCTCAGTCAAAACCAACAGCTGCAACCACATGCTAGCAGTATTTTTTCAGATGACCAGGTGATTGTAAATGATGTTGTTGCTACACCTATTAGCACTACAGGCAGTATGTCCACAACTAATCTAAGTACCAAGGAGGAACTAATAGTCCCAGTAGGGACATCCACACTCACTGAGAAAGAATTTTCAGAACCATTAACAGCTGTTCAGGTAGGAGAACATGCTTTTCATCAACTGTTACAAGAAGCAGTAGTGCATGCTTCACCTATAATGCAACCAACTGTTGTGGCTCAGCTTGTTGACCTTGTCACAGAGCCTACTATTACAGCAGCACAACCAGCTCAAAATATTTTTAAGGAAAGAGAATTTTTACCAACATCAATAGAACCTACTAGTCAGCTGGTCGATGGTACAACTGAGTTTGTAACACCCATCCCACCCCAGCACTCAGCTGAGCAAAACATAATACCTCTTGCCACTCCACTCAGTGATTTTGAAACACAGGCTTCACCTGGAGTGGACAGTTGTTTTGATTTGGTAAGCACCCCAGCAGAACAGTTGATGTCTGATATTTTTGGGGATAACGTTCCTATATATGAAACCTCAGGGAATAGTGGGGACTTAATTGATTTCACAGATGATAACGTGACAATCACCTATCCTCAGCCATCAGCTGATCCCTCACAGGTCATTGAACCACCTATTGTGAATGATTGTATGGTAGCTGACCTTGTTGATATCGAAACAGATGTTTTGCCTGAAACTGAAACTACAGACTATTCAGGCCCTAGCCCGGCACAGTTAATTAGTGATATTTTTGGGGACAATGAAGATTTCCTAGTAAATTTACCTGACAGTGAGAATTTAATTGATTTTACTCCTGTCCAAGCTGAAACTCAGATTGATGTAGTACAATCAATTGTTCACACACCACAGGCTGTCTGCTCATATGAGCCCAACATTTCCAAACACAAACAGCTTGCAAGGCGATACAAGCCTACATTTGTGGACAAACTAAAACTGGAAATCCACAACCAGATGTTCCCCAACTCTTTTACCAGTATTTGGCCATTGTTTTCCCCACAGATTTTCCACAGTCACAAACAGGCAATGGCCACTATTCTTTTTCAAAACTATTCAAGTCAGCAAGAGACTGACATTTTGATTTCCTTTCATATTTTCGAAACTATACACTGCTGGGATGCCAGATTTTCCAGGGGCAGGCCACCCAGTACCTTCATTTCTGATCATTTCAGGTATTGTTCGGCAGCTAAAGCTGTTATTGAAATATGTTCCCAATCCACGTTTTCATTGGGCTCTCAACACAGGAAGGTTGGGAGGAAAAGATTTATTCTGAAAGCAGTTTGTTTTGGGAGGGGCACTAAGATGAAGTACAGGTTGAACCCCTTACCCCCAAACGATAAGAGCAGTATTTTGAAGGCTGTTTGTTTTGGGAGGGGACCCAAGATTAAAAGCTACTTCAACCCTTTCCCACCTAATCAAAATTCATTATTTGATGATTGGAGGAATGTCCTTAAACTAAAAATATTCGCCCTTGATATACAGGGTCCCACACAAATATTCCAACATGTTATGGTGTATATGTTAGTTGATGTTTTTTCAGATTTTGCCCAAATAGGCAATCACATTCATAATAATAGGACAGTTACTATTGCCAGTGATATTGTTTATTTTTTCCCTTCTGCTATATTTCATATGTGTTTTGCTGACTTCTTCATGAAGCAGATAGTAGTTTTTAAGGTTATATGGGAGCTTGAACTTTTGCCCAACCTTGGTTTTTCTTTTGTATACATCCAAATGTTATTTTGTGACCAGCTACCTAGGGAAGTTATTTGCCAGGCTGGGTTTGATGAGAAATTTGATACATTGGAGATGAAGCTGAGAGATGCTGAGAGAGACTGTCAAGGAGGGGAATTTATTTGTGATGATGAAGGAGTAGATGTGCTTGTTGAATAAGGGATGGAGATTATACTTGTGTTTCTATGTTTATAAAAAGAAGGGGGGAGGCTGGAAGAGAAGAAGTACCAAAAAGGGGGGGAATGCTACATTATTATTATTACCCCTGGGCCAGGAAGCGAAGACTTGCCTGCGATCCAACCCTATTATTATTATTATTATTATTATTGGCATTCCTACCCATCATTATTATTATTATTACCCTTGGGCCAGGAAGCGAAGACTTGCCTGCGAATCCCTTAATATTATTATTATCCCACAATATTATTATGTGCTAAGGCATTTTTGGCATCGACCCAGAGAGGAGATGACCTCATTTATATATATTATATTGCAATTGGAACACGCAGGGTGACCTCATTTTGTGCATGAACGTGAAGGAGGTGCAGTAGGATAGTCAGGACTCTGTTCCTGTGTTGATTCGGTTCCGCTGGCTTAGCAGAGCTCTAGGATTTTCCTGTTAAATGACATTCTGTTACATCTCATATATGGGCATGACACATTTCCCCATTCCCCAAACATTGAGAGTGACTGTACAGGAACAGCACAAGCCCACCACATTTCCCCAATAGGCGCCACTGTCGTTGTTCATACAACATTTAGGATTAAGAAAAACCATAGAACACACAGTACATCAACATACTCTAAGGAGATTTGCGCTGACACAACTAAGTTGTTTGCAAGTATTGTACTTTCTAAGATGAGATTTCGAGGTTGATTTTAGTTTTGTTTTTCATTGTGGAAGATTGACCTGAGAACTTGTTTGTGTAGATATTTACCCTTGTGTTTTTTTAATAAGATGTAACATTGAGAGACTTGGATAAGGCAAGATGATTGTTCCTTGCGCCTAGAGAATTATTTGACGTTTATGATGATAGGAGGCATACATATGCTCCATTACCCTTTGCAACCCAACATTAATTATAGATATATATATCCCTTCCACTATATATGATTTTGAATTTTATGCCCCCTTACATAGTAAATGAGGATTATAGGAGGTAAAAGTATACTCCATACACTGTATTACACTAATCCATTACATTCGTTAAGATATACACCTACATGGGTTTACAAGTGGTACCCATTTATATTATATAATGCGAGATAATATTTCCCTATATTATTGTCACTATGAACCAGTGTACTGGTTCCTCGCAACTTTGTTGCCACTAACTACCCCGATTTTGTCCCAGCAGTGTACTGCTGCTTGGAAACTACGTTTCCTTATAATTTTTCCCTGATATATTTTTCGCATGTTTAAGTTTTATTTTGGGGAACTACTCTCACTTCACACAGCAGTGTACTGCTGCTTGGAAACTACGTTTCCTTATAATTTTTCCCCTATACATTTTTAGCATGGTTAAGTTTTATTTTGGGAACTACTCTCACTTCACACAGCAGTGTACTGCTGATTGGAAACTACGTTTCCTTATAATTTATCCTCCTATACATTCTTAGGATGTTTACTCCCATTATGGGGGAATTACTTGGTAAATAATTACAATGCTTCATAATTATTATTATTGTGATAACTTTGTTAAATTTAAGTGATACATTAACTTGGCAAGACCAAGTGCAATATTGTGTTTCTTCACTTTATTATTTTCTTTAAGTAGATAAGAATCCCTTTTCATTTTTATAACTTGAATCTTAATGCATTATATGAATAATATTGTCATTTGCTTTCCTTACTATTGTAACTACCTTCCTTTGCTTAGGAAGATGATTTTACTGTTTCATTTCCCAACAACTCGTTGGAACATTATTGTATTTACTAACCTACTTGTACATTTACTTTTGTATTTTCATTAAATTTTTCTCTTATGTACATGTTAGAGTTTAAGAACAGTTTGGCCACCACTAATTCCCATTGTTTTTTCTGATTTGTATGTTCACAGACAAGCTGGCTGACCGAGTTCCCCAGGCCACTCCTGCTGCGACAGGAACCCGGGGAAAATGGACATTTCTCGGCAGATCTAGCTATAAGGCTTTTGCTTTGTATAATTTGCGAGCCTTACTGTCAGCTCCCGTCACAGGACTTGGGTTTTCACCCATTTTAGGGAGTTCTGTGATAAGTGTTTTAAAGGGAAAGTGGTAATTAAGGCCATAACAAAATAAAACAATGTTAAAACAAAGACGTTTAGAAAACGAAAGACTTTCCTACATGGAATTTCATAATGCAATTATTTGTAAAACACTATAAATTCTTATTTCTATGTTTAAAATAGTACACACTACTATCTACTTTTCTGAAAACAAAACATGATGTCATTATGTTAATATTTTTCTTTTCAATGTAATTTTTGTAATTTGTATTTATAACACTTTGTTTCATATTTTGATAATTTGTCTGATATTTTGACAATTTGGTGATTATTTATGTTACACATGTAATATTTTGTGACAATTTCACATTTTGCTTTTTGATCATAATTTGTATGACATTTAATAATTTTTTGTTTAATATTGATACTCAGAATGAATGTGTTTTGAGAAAACCTTTGGTGATAATTTTGGGTGAAAGGTTAAAGTTTTTGGTATTGTTAAAAGAATTTTTGGAGTATGAATGGTGGAGAGAAAGAACTGAACCGACATGCGATAGTTCATTTTTTATGGGAATAGTTCATTTCTTTTGGGATTTTAAATTTTTCTTTTATTTTTTTTTCAAGATATTCAGTTAGTTTTCTTGGAAAATAACTTCAATCTTCAGGGGGCATGTAAGGATCTTGGAATTTTGGCAAATTCTAGTTTTGCTTAGGCGGGACTTAGAAATTTCGAGGAGTATAGTTTTCAACCTTAAGGAATTTCCCTGTAATCTTGCTCATAGTTGTAATCCATTATAATAATCATTTTTATGTGTAATTATCATATCGGGAAACGTTTAGTTTAAGAGTTATTCCCGTTTGTTCAAGTTTTGAAACACGCGATCAGAATAGTGAAATTCTAAGATTTGTAATAACTTTAAATCCAGTAAAGCTACAACCGATCTTTTATCGCCAGCTGTAGTCAGCACTATCCCCGATATTTTGGCAATAAAATTAAGTAATTTGGTAAAGACTAATTAGCGATTTTAATTAAGAGAAAATAATAAGCTTTTTTATTCAAAGAGATATCGATCTAAATTTTACATTAGCAGATAGCCCTAATTAAGACGATTTCATACATATATGGGTTTTCATAAAAGTTTAAGCATTTGTCCGGAAATTAAGTTTTTGTAAAGTAGATTGTCGCGGATTGTTGTGCACGCGCGTAAAAAGTTCTAGAACACTTCGGGATTTTACCCAAATTTGAATGTATCACTACGCGGAGTCTTAATCAGCTAAAACATTAAAATTAATTACTCTAAATTTCTCAAGAGACTGCCGTCGGACTTCTAGTGGATAAGTCCAGATACTATCAAAGTTTAAACATTTTTAATAGTCTGGATCGTCAAATAAATTTTCGTACTCTTTGAGCTACGCGGAGGAAAAAGATGTGATACAGTTGCTGACGTCACTGGTTCTCGTGGTTTCGATAAAAGAGCCGGTCTGTGCTTGCCGGGGGTCTTTTGTCTTTTGTCGGTTGCTGTCTGTTTCAGTCTCGTTTGGTCTTTCGTCGTGTCTCGCCATGCTGGCTAGTTCAACCATGTTTGATCGTGTCGGGTTATATAGTAATTAACATGAACTTTTAAATTTGTTAATGGGGTTTCGGTCGGTTAAGTTTCTCTCCACAACGTGCAATTTTTGGAAAAGAGAGTTCGATATGCCTGCTCAACTGTAAATGCTATTTTGAACTTTTGACTTTGAAAATAAAAACTTTGATTTTTCTAACAGTGAACTTGTGTGCTTCAGTTGTTAGCATAAAACCCTTTTCTCTATTTGTGGGTAACAAATATAGTGGCGACCTAGGCATTCAGTTGAGTCTTCCTGGCTACATGGTCAAATTAAAATTAAATCAAATCAAAATTATTAAGCAAGTATTATTGAGAACTGTGAGTCTACAAGAGTGTAAGTTAAGGCACTGAGGCGATACTTCAACCCCAGTATCAGCCTACGGTCTTACCACAGATGAAGGCAGGAGGACGAGACACGTAAAAACACAAAAACAAACGAATTGCACAATATTTCGACTTTAGTCTTAGTCATGTGGGAGGCGAGACATATGGCAGGGAGAAAGATGTGGTCACATCCCAACCCGCCACATGAATGAAGCACAGGTGGAAAACGCATGGTGGTGGTAGAATTGCCAGGAGGGGGGGATAGGCTTGACCAGCGATAAAAGTGAAACAAATCAATATAATCTTTGTGTAGCATAATTCAAAAAGTTATAATTTTATTTAGATTGGTTATAGATGAAAATAAAGGGAGATAGAAGAATTTAAATATATAAAAAAAATGAATAGATGAAATGTACATATATAAGTAACTGACTGTAAAATGAAATGAGAGATGGCAAGTGACAGGTTTAACGTAGGTTTAGGCCAGGGGTGTGTCTGGTGTCAAGGATATGTTGGTAGGCTAGTTCCCATCTGCAGAGTTCTGAAGGGGTGGTGGTATTTGGAAAAACTCTAATAGTTCTAACTGTGAAACAGGTGTTGAGGTTGTTTGCATTATGGAAGTTCGCATGAATCACCACGGGATGGTCTGGGTTGGAAGTATAAACTGTTTGCCTGTGGCCATTCATTCTGTAGGAAAGTTGTTGAGTGGTGAGACCAATGTAAGAGGCAGTGCAGTGGATGCAGGTGAGTTGGTAAATAAGGTGAGTGGTAGCACATGTGGCATGTCTAATTACAGGGAAAGATTCGCCTGTGACAGGATTAGAGTAAGTAGTGGTGGCAGGGTGCATGCTGCAAGTTTTACAGCGGGGTCTGTAACACGGGAAAGATCCCTGTGGAGGTCTAGGGGAGTCGGCAGGTAAATACTTGTGGACCAAGATGTTGTACAGATTGGGCGGTCTGCTGAAGCAAGTGCGGGGAGCAGTGGGTAGGATTTTGGGAAGGAGGAGACGCATTTCAGGGAAGGAACGTAAGAAATCATGCCCACGGCGGAGTATCTGGTTGACAGATTCCAGGCCAGGAAAGAATTGGGTGACAAGTGTTGGTCCACGGTCAGTTTTAGGAGGTGCAGAAGGAGTGTTGTGGCTGATGGCACGGGAAATTTGTTTTTCCACAAGATCATGGGGGTATCGGCTAAAAACAAGGGCTTGGGTTAGTTTTTGGGAGTAACTGGAGATTGATTCATGATCTGAACAGATGCGTCTGCCACGGATTGCAAGGCTGTATGGGAGGGAACGTTTGATGTGGAAGGGGTGACAACTGTCAAAGTGTAGGTATTGTTGTAAATTGGTCGGTTTAATGTGTACTGAGGTATGGAGGGTCCCCTGTCGTAGGGTGATATCTACGTCAAGGAAGGTGATACAGGTGTGGGAATATGACCATGTGAAATTGATGGAGTGATTATCATTGAGTGAGTTGAGGAAGTCTAGGAGGTGGTCCTCCCCGTGGGTCCAGATCATAAATATATCATCTATGTATCTGAACCACACGAGGGGACTGAGGGGGCAGTTGTTCAGAAAAATATTTTCCAGACTGCCCAGGAAAAGGTTAGCATAGGACGGGGCGATGCGGGTACCCACGGCAGAGCCGCGTACCTGGTGGTAAATCTGGGAGTTGAAGGAGAAATAGTTTTTAGAGAGGATAAAGTTAGCTATGATATGAGAAAGGATGTTCTGGGAAGACTGTTTCGAGGGCGCATATCCAAGAAGTGTTGAAGGGAACTGAGGCCTTCAAGGTGGGGAATATTGGTGTACAAGGAGGTTACGTCAATGGAAACGAGGAGGGTGTCTGGTGGTAGAGGACTGGGGACTTTTGACAGACAACCTCAACACCTGTTTCACAGTTAGAACTATTAGAGTTTTTCCAAATACCACCACCCCTTCAGAACTCCGCAGATGGGAACTAGCCTACCAACATATCCTTGACACCAGACACACCCCTGGCCTAAACCTACATTAAACCTGTCACTTGCCATCTCTCATTTCATTTTACAGTCAGTTACTTATATATGTACATTTCATCTATTCATTTTTTTATATATTTAAATTCTTCTATTTCCCTTTATTTTCATCTATAACCAATCTAAATAAAATTATAACTTTTTGAATTATGCTACACAAAGATTATATTTTGTTTCACTTTTATCGCCGGTCAAGCCCATCCCCCCCTCCCGGCAATTCTGCCACTACCACGTGTTTTCCGCCTGTGCTTCATTCATGTGGCGGGTTGGGATGTGACCACATCTTTCCCCCTGTCATATGTCTCGCCTCCCACATGAGTAAGACCAAAGTCGATATATTGTGCAATTCGTTTGTTTTTGTGTTTTTACGTGTCTCGCCCTCCTGCCTTCATCTGCTGTAAGTGATGGGTAGCTGTTTACTTTCCCTATCCTATCTTATTTTCAGTGCCTCACAGCAGTTTCTTTGTTTCCATTATTCTTTATTGAGTTAATGTTTCAGAGATAAATAAGAGAAAAACTTCGAACCTGAGATGACGAATGGTTGTGTGCATTGTCATAGTGAGTGTGAGTGTCTCTCAGATGTAGCATTGACAGATAATACTTGTATGTGGCATTATGCAACTGAAATTGATTTGAGACTTCCAGCTCGAGATATTTTTTTTTATTTTTTTTATAGTACTATTTTAGGTACATAATGAACTGGAAAATTATTTAATATTGCTTTGAGATTTCATAGTACAAGGGCTGTCCAGAAAGTAACAGATGTTTTTGTCTGGCGCGGCAGTGGTTGGGACTAGTGCTGCCATCTCGGTATCAGAGTGTTCTTTCACTCAGTACGCAACCAGCCGTGGTAGCTTGCGCACCGTGCCTATCGTACTTTGTATACGTTAAATGAATGCTGCAATTGAAAATCCCACCAGTTGTGAAGTGCGAGCTGTGATAAGGTTTTAGTTGGCAAAAAATCACAAACCAATTGGAATTTATCACCAGATTTGTGATGTGTACTGCCAAGGAATAATGAGTGAAAGCTGAGTGAGACAGTGGTGCATTGATTTTAAAAACGGTCGAACCGATGTTCACGACGAGGATCGCAGTGGTAGGCCTAGTCTTGTGAATGATGAATTGGGAGCAAAAATCGACAGAAATATCTGTGAAAATTGTCGTTTCACAATTACGCAACTCTCAGAACATTTCCCCCAAATTTCACAGGGTTTAGTTGATGAAATTGTGGTTGGTAAAGTTGGTTAACACAAATTTTGTGCCAGGAGGGTTCCAAACATCCTAACGGAATACCACAGAAAACAGAGGCTTGCTGCAGCACACATTTCTGGAAGACTACGACAAAAGTGGAAACCAAGTTATCGATTGTATCGTAAGTGGCGACGAGACTTGTGTAAAGCACGTCACCTGTGAAAGAAAACGGTAGACATATTTAGGAAAAGAAGAATTAAATTCTACGGCCATATTATCAGAATGAGTAACAACAGACTAATCAAAAGAATTCTAAACCTGGCCATTTCAATGAAAATCAAAAACAACTGGCCAACTGTAATCAAAAAGGATCTCCAAGAAATTGGAATAACAGACGATATCATATAGGACAGATGCCGATTTAGTAGCATGGTCAATAACCACTAGTTTGCCAACAGCCAGTATGTTAGAAGAAGGAATACTTGGATGGGAGACCATAGGAAAGAGCACAGCGAAAGGATGAAAAGATTTAGGGAACAGAGGTAAAACACATCTGCTACAAAAGTACACTCGCGCTCCTGAGTTGGGCAGAATGATTGAAGGAGAAGAAATGGCAGTCGACGGAATGGGGACACACGTATTCACCCAAGAAACCGATGAAGTGTCTGCAAAAGCTGTCAGCTGGAAAAATCGTGGTTACTGTGGTTCTAATCGATTTTCTCGAACGTAGCCAAATAATCAACTCGGAGAGGTATTACAAAACACTCAGTAAATTGAAACATGCGATACAAAACTAATGTCGTGGAAAACTCGGCGAGAAAGTTTTGTTTCTCCACGACTACGCTTGTGCACACGAGGGCAATCGTACCCAATAGCTCTCGGATGGGAAGTTTTCAGTCACCTGCCCTAAAGCCCGGATTTGACGCTGAGCGACAACCACCAGTTCCCAGCGATGAAGACGTGGTAGAACTCGCAGGTGGCAGATTTCTACAGAGAGGGTATTGAAAAGCTTGTACCACGTTATGATAAATGCCTTAATTTAAATGGCGATTATGTAGAAAAATAGCCTAAGAGCTTACCTTCAAAATGTATAGAATAAAAAAAAAAAATCACTTCGTTTATTTTTTATTTCAAAACGTCTGTTACTTTCTGGAGAGCCATCGTATGTTACAATTCAGCAAGACATTTTGGTACAAACACATTTTCAAACTGATGAAGCCCTGAAGAAAGGAGTCACAACTTTCTGAACGAAATGGCGGGCAAGGATTGTAAGGCAGGGGTACGGTATGGCAACTGTGTAGGAAAGTAGTGTGAGCTGTGAGAACTCTAATCCCTGCCCAGTGGCCTAGAGGCCGGTTTCCCACAGTTTCTCAAGGTTGCTTCGGGCGAATGCTGGGACGGTTTTTGTTCAAAATGCCGTCGCTGAATTCCTTTCCGTTCCTTGCCCCCAGTCCTTTCCCACCTCTAAAGATTTCGAAGTTGGTGAGATATAAAGCTGTTAGCCAAAAAAAATTGTTTATTGTCCATTTCATAATTATTAAGTAAGTAGCACTTTCTGGACAACTCTCGTATCAGCCACTTCTTTAAAGTAAACGACACCTTTTGATGTTCTGAAACTGCATTGCATGTCAGCAAACAGTAATCTCTGCCACACTAGGAAAAGGGAACTGACCAGAAATAACCTCACAGTTATGTTCACAATGTGATCGAGAAATCGGTGACAGAAGTCGACTGTGAATGAAAACAGGACATGAAAGTAAATCTCAGACACAGCAATTAAAAATGGAAAACATTATCTTACAAGTCACAGCATAAACTTTAAGGCAGAAGCAGTGAATACTATGAGGATGGTTTTATGCAATGATTAGCATTGTATTTCTATGTTCCAAGTTGGAGGTAGTGAAAATGTAGCCGACACCATTGTCGTGTTAGGAAGCGAAGGTTTGTATGAGATTAGTGGGTGTGAGTACAGTGAGGCGACAGGGTACTGCATTCGGACGATTGTTACTTATTACTCTGACGGTCGGAACTGTCGTCGGTTTATAGCCGGAAGTAAAGTTGGCTCCAGATCGCGTAGTGCCATATTGTATCGATACAGGGAACCTGTAAATGTCAGGCAGCAATGAAGATAAATGCCAAATTAATTACTATTTGAGTATACAGCTATGTGGGAAAAGATTTTGTTTGATGTTTGTGGCTATTAAATGTAAATATCTCAATATATGATTAGCTCAGTTGGACAGGATACATTTGGGTTTAGAAACCTTACAGCTCCAAGATTATGAATGGTAATGAGAGTATGTGTCTGTGAAATCTCGGTCAGGTGGGGTACGGTAGTGTGGCACGGAATCGACATTGTGGCAGGCAGCTAGCAGCGTCGGTAGAACGTACTCGGCAACCGGTGCGTCGGAGGTGGGTAGGCAACGGAGCGAAAGAGTACGGATGGTTGCAGGCACTCTTACATTGGTTATGTGGCTCGGGTGGATAGTGGGTAAAGAAATAGGATCGATGTGTGGAACGGAGGAGGTAATCGAAATCACAAAGTAGTGCTCATTTTGAGAGAGATTGAACTTGTTGGTTAGTGAGTTATTTATGAATGGCGATGCTGGCCAGAATAAATTAAGATGGAGCATATGCCTCCAGTGGCAGTTTACTAGACACCTGTACATGCATTTCATGCTTTTATTTTATTATCTTAAATTATTGTACGGCATTTTTGCCTTCCTCCTACTGTTGCTCTTTACAAATTTTCAGGTAAATATACTTAAAATAGTGAAAGAATTTAATGTTGAATTCCGACATGCCCTGAGCAAAGTGTACAAGCAAACTGCTGTAGATGCATAAACGCCATCACAGTTAATAAGAAATATTAGTCGTCAAAAGTATAAATCTAATTATTTAAAAATATCAAAAACTTTTGCACAAACACATTGGATTGATATAACAGTATTTACTTAAATTAATTCTATACAGAAAAATATCGCCAAAACTGGCAGTACAGTATATCAGACGAAGTAACTTTAAAAGGCTGTAAGCAAGAACAAGTTTCTTTGGTTCGCTGTTACAATGATTTCTTGTTGCTTTACAAATTGAAATGTTCATTAACAATTTAGCAGCTATGTCTTACTTAATTTACAGCATTTGTATTAAAATTCCTCAAAAATTATAGTATTCTGCGATGGGATAGTAACAGCAAAAAGGATCACATATGTCAAAGCAAGCGCCAGGACACAGATGCGGTCGAGGAGTAGAGATGCAACTTTCCAGTCGGCATTAGTGCTGGCAGATTCAGATCTTCCTTCTTCACTTTCTTCTTCAATCAAACCCTTGAAATATTTAAAAGAGATTAATCAGTCATATAGAAATATTAGTTGTCAAAATCAAATGATATTGCAGCAAGAATAAAATTGAGGAAGTAAATGGAACACGGGGTAAAGTCGACACCAGGTGTCGATATGTATATTTGGAGATTTCCCTCACTTTAAATTTTGGCATGTATTATTCCTATATTATTAAGTATCAATAATATATTATGGTGAAATATAATCTATCGCTTTTAATTTTTGAGGCAGTATAAAAAGGAATAGGATGTGTGTCAAAGGGAGGAAATTTTGCATAACTGAAAAGGGAAACATATATTATAGGATAACACAGACACCATAAAGAATGTCAATGTAAAATAGTGGTTAAAATTTTGTTTCCTTCGAAACTATCAGCAGCAGAAGTACACAACGTGGTCTCGGCGGGAGTCGGAAACAGCACGGTACTAGGCAACTCGCGACATTGTTGTATTTATCAGGAGGAAAGGATGTGATTCGGATAATTTTCCTTGGTGCTTATAGACTTGTTATTTTAGCAACAATAGAGTGTAATAAATGCTGTGAGATGATATATATTTTAAACAATGAAATAATGGGAGCTAACTGCAAAAAGGGATTTAAACGTGGGATAGGGAAATGAGCCACCACTGACCTTAGACGATGTTTGTGGGGCGTGAACACACATAACAAATGTAAACACACAGGCTGTAGTAATGTTCTGGTGTTAGCCCTTCATCAACAGGAGACATTGTGGAGGGGGACTGTTGGCCGGGAACATGGTGGGGGTAAATTCAAACAGCACAGGAAGATGGGTAATGGTGTAAAACCAACACCCAACATTGCAAAATCTCAGAACTGATATCTGGTGGGTGAAAAGAGCAATATAGTGTAATAAAATAAAATATAAACGAGCAAAAATAAAATAACCTAAAATCCATGAAATTAAACACCATCTATGGTTACTGGTGGCTCAATTTAGTTAGTGGGGATGGAGGCAATGAGAGAATTGGGAGGGGGGGGGAATATTAAATTAACATAAATGACTGGGTATTATCTTAAATTGAGACCAGGTGGTTGTCTATTGCCCAGTTTGTACTGGTAGGCAAGTTCCCACCTTCTGAATTCAGAGGAGCTGCTGCTATTAGGGAGGACTCTGATAGCAGGGACTGTGAAACAAGAGTTGAAATTATTTGTGTCATGGGAGATAGCATGGACAGCTACTGGGTGCTTTGGGTTCTGTGTGAAAACCCTCTGTCGGTGACCATTCATTCTTATGGTGAGTGTATTTGTGGTCAAACCTATATACAGGTCTATACCAAAAGTAGTAGGACTGATTTTTTTTTTAATTTATTGAAGATATCTTTACAATTCCTTAATCCTCCTCGAAATATCACCCTTAGGCAGCTACACACCAAAAACTACGCTGCTGATATTGGCTGTACGCTTTCTGGAAGTCAGTTTCGGGGACGCTGTTGAGAGCCCTCATCGATGCTGCTTCAACGTCCTGGATTGAGTCAAACCTCTGTTCCTTCAGCTGCCTTTTCATCCATGTGAGTAAGAAAAGTCAGATGGAGCCAAATCAGGACTGTAGGCGGGGTGCAGCAACGCGGCAATGTTGTATCGGGCCAACAGTTGCCTCATGATGGCGCGCCTTGGCACGGCGCATTGTCGTGATGCAGAGTCCAGTTGGCGGAGATGACTGGTCGGACGCCATTCACTCGGCCTCGCAGGCGGGCTGGCACTTGCACGTAAAAGTTCGAATTGACAGTTTCCCCAGGGGAAACCAACTCCTTATGAATCACCCCGCGACGGTAAAAAAACACGATCAGCATTGTCTTGATCTTTGATTTGCTCATGCGAGCCTTCATTTGACGGGAGGATGAAGAAGGCAACTGTTGGCCCGATTCAGCGTTGCCAGGTTGCTGCACTCTGCCTACAGTCCCAATCTGGCTCCAACTGACTTTTTTTTTTTTTATTCCCACGGATGAAAAGGCAGCTGAAGGAACAACGGTTTGACTCAATCCAGGACGTTGAAGCAGCATCGACGAGGGCTCTCAACAGCGTCCTCGAATCTGACTTCCAGAAGGCGTACAGCCAATGGCAGCAGCGTAATTTTTGGTGTGTAGCTGCCTAAGGGTGCTATTTCGAAGAAGATTAAGGAATCGTAAAGATATCTTCAATAATTTTTTTTTTTTTTTAAATCTGTCCTACTACTTTTGGTATATACCATGTATGAAGCCAGGCAGTGGTTGCATGTTACCTGGTAAGTTACGTGGAAAGTTTCGCAGTTGGCGTATCCTATGATCTGAAAGCTTTCCTCAGTGGTTGGTGAAAGTGGCGGTGGGTTGGTGTATGTCGCACATCTTGCAGTGGGGTCTATTGCGTAGGAAAGAGCCTTGGGGCTGACTGTTGGGATGAGGAAGACTGTATTTGTGGACTAGGAGTTGGCTGAGGTTAGGAGCCATGCTGAAACAAGTTCTGGGAGGATTTTGAGATGGATGGGTCTCATTTCTGGGCAAGTTTGCAGTAAATTGTAGCCCTGTCGAAGGATTCTGTTGATAGATTTGAGGCCTGGGTAGTATTGTGTGACCAGGACTGGGTTGTGGTTGTTTTTTGCGGGTTTGGGATAGTCGATGGGCCGAGCAGGTTGTAATGTGACCTGTGAAAGATGGTTTTAAACCAAAGCCGGAAGATAGTTGCGAGATATCAATGCTTGTGAAATGTTGTGTGAATACTGCACGAAGGACTGTCGGTTGGAATATATACAACTATCACGAATGACAAGACCGTAGTGGAGGGAACGTTGCTATGGTACAGATGGAGACTGCCAAAATAGAGATACTGTAGAAGGTCTGTGGACTGAGGTAGCCATTGGAGAGGGCATCCAAAAATGTGGCTTGGCTGCGGGAGTAGATCCGAGAGAATTTCAGCGTTTTAAAGGAATTAAGATTTTTCAGGAACTTTAAGAGAATATCACGTATCAGAGCGCTGGTGTGCAGGTTTTACTGCGGGTGCTGAAACCTGATGTGAGGTTACGTACTTGAACTTCATAATTTGTCATAAAACGAGGAAAAATACAAACTGGAAAAAAAAAAACAGAAGGGAAAAGTAGGAAATGAAGACATACATAGAGACCAACAAAGGGTCAAAACAGAAGAGAGCCAGGAAGGCAATATGATAAACAATGAAATAATAGACGCTAGGTAGTGAAAAGGATAGGGAAATGAGCCACCATTTATATTATATGATGTTTGGGAACATAAGTTAAATTATACTGACCACTCACAAAAGTTGAAGGCACAAGAGCAGCAGAGCGCTCCACATCAGTCACATGTGTAGTTTCTTGAAGGACGGTATGTCCCTCTATGGTCTCATTCACTTCTTACCCCTCAAAATCCACGTGTTCCAAACCTTTACATCCTCCTCAACATCAATATACCTGCCAATCTGGGAGTCCGATCGTTACGCCTTATTTTTCTTTGACTGAACTCATCTCTGCCTTGGAGGACGAATACCTACAACCCTTTGTCTTATCAGCTCCTCTCCTATATGAAGAAACACATAACACTTCCTTTCTACTTTGCCCACACCTTACTTTTGAGTCCATCCTGGTGACAACTGATGTTACACAAACATTCCTCACCGCCGTGGTACGAAGCATTTCCGTATCAGCGCCCTCCTGACAGCATCCCCGGCACATCTTTCCTCACCACCCTGGCCGTCTGATAATGAACAAAACGTATTTCTCCTTTACCTGTACCGCCCTCTCTTTACCCATCCTCTTCCTTGGACTGCCTGGAATAGGCATTTTTTGAGAATATTCCTCAGAAACCTCTCATGTGGCTCAGATTCATAGATTATATTTTTGTGATCTGGACAGATATGGAAAACGTAAAGATGGCCGCGGCCGCGCATCATGATATACAGTGACGCTCCGTGCATTAAATGTGTTTTAATGTGGATTACTAGTCGGGACATTCTTCTAACTCTTAGTAAATGAGATCTAAATGTAATATTCACCATTCGTGATGTGATTTTATGTCCAAAAAAAAATACAATAGTGTTTTACGGATTGAAGATTGTGCGAATGCATGTGCGTTTGTGTTTTTAAATAATTCTCTGTGTCGTGATTCAAAGCTGGGTCGCAATCTGCTAAAATGGCTTTAATCTGTTTGGTATGTAATTCCTCGTGCGAAGCAGATCATGGAAAGTACTTCAAATGTGATAGTTGCCAACGTCCTATCCATGTCGACTGTGGAGAACTAACTGCATCGGAGGTTAGGTGTCTAGAACTGAAAAAGCGTTCCTTGAAATTCTTTTGTAATGACTGAGAACGGGTTACGATCGCTTCCACAGGTTTTAACACAAATTGCAAAGCTGTCGGAGGACGTGAGCAACATGAATAAAACAATTGAACAATTAAAATCGGGCAATATTAGTTCACCAACTGAAAATGAGGTGGTTAAAAACATCGATGTAGAATCTTCGATCTTTGACGAAATGACTGACAGAGCTATGCGCGAGAACAACTTAATTGTATTCAATGTAAAGGAGTCTGATTCGATCGCATTTACTGAGCGGATTGAATCGGATAAAAAATTAGTATCAGAAATTTTTAACGGTCTGAAACTGCCGTGTGAAGTAAAACAGTTCAAATGTTTTCGATTAGGAAAACGATCTGAAAATGACAAGGGACGAATTAGACCAATAAATGTGGTTATGAATGACTGAGACTGTTCCGACAGTTTTGAAAACCAAACACAAAAGTGATAGCCCAATAAAAATTTCTGCTGACTTAACTTCGATGCAAAGAAAGGACCTAAATAAGCTTCGTGATCAGTTAAACATCCTGAATAAGGACAAAGTGACAAAAACTATTAAATATGTTAATGGTATACCTAAGATAGTTGATATAATGAGAAACAATAAGCATTCAAAAAACTTAACTGTATAAAATGCATAAAATTTTATTATCAAAATGTGCGTGGACTTAAAACTAAACTGAGGGAAGTTGAAAAGGCAAATTACATTTTGAATGATCATGACGTTATTGTGTTAACAGAGACATGGCTTGACCCAAGAGTTTACAATGCAGAGTTAAATCTTAATAATTATGTCATATTTAGAAATGACAGACATGTAAACAATAGTCCATTTTCTCGAGGTGGTGGTGTTCTAATAGCTATTAAGAATAAATACCAATGCCTCCAATTAGAAGTGTCGACTGATGTTGAGCACTTATTTATAAGAATCTTAGGAAACAAAAATAACTTAATCATAGGAGTTGCATACTTTCCTCCACTAACAACAGAAACTACCATGATTTCTTACTGCAAGGCTGTTGAAGAGATAAATCTTAAGTTCCTGGACTCTAACTGGGTACTGTTTGGAGACTTTAATATGCCAAATGTGCAGTGGAGACACAGTAATAATGGCAACTATTCCTTTCTACACTGTTAAGACAACTCTTCGGGAAAAGACACTATCAAAGAAATTATCGGATACAACATCGTTGTTGAACATTTTTCAAATTAATAACAATGTGAATATCTTTGGTGTAACACTTGATCTTATATTCACAAACTTTCTCAATATAAATTGTTCTTTAGCTAATGAGTGTGTAGTATCTCCCGATGCTTATCATCCATCTTTATGTTTAGAGTACATCGTTAAGTGTGACAACCCCTCGGTACAAAACAAAAATTGGATTAAAGATTTTAGTAAAGCAGATTACCCTAGTATAACATTAGAATTGGGAAATTTCATATCTAATATTGACTGGAATGGAAACTCTTTTGAGGAGTGTGTCAGTGGATTTTACTCTTGTATAAATAAGTGTATAAATTTGTATGTACCAAGAAAACAAATCTTTGTGTCAAAATTCCCAAGATGGTACTCTAAGGAACTTAGAACCACTATCATCGAGAAAAAGACAGCTCATATTCTTTACAAGCAAACTGGACAAAATTACTTTCAATTTTCTAATCTCAGAAATAAATGCAAGACCTTAGCCAAAAGAGACCTTAATAACTTCAGTATAGAATTAGGGAACTCAATTACAGAAAATCCTCAAAATTTTTGGAAATATGTTAACTCCAAAAGATGTAGTAGAGATTTGCCCAATGTTATGTTTAAAGACTCGCAGGCCCTAAATGGAGGTACAAGTATAGTTAATGCATTTGCAGAATACTTTAAATCATTTTATAAACCCTCTCATAACACTACAGTACACTTAGAGGATCAAACAAATTTTACTATAAGTTCAATTAATATTTCCAATTCAGAAATTCTCTCAGAAATCGAAAAACTGACAATAAAAGTGCAGGTCCTGATGGTATTCCACCAATATTGCTTAAGAAATGCAAATATATAATAACTTCAGTATTGAAATTATTATTTGATAGATCTCTTAGTGAAGGCATAGTCCCAAATGAATGGAAATCAGCATTTATCACTCCTGTACACAAATCAGGTCCCAAAAGCGATATTAGAAACTACAGACCCATTTCAAGTTTAAAAGTAATACCAAAACTCCTGGAATCCATTGTTACTAAAAAATTAAAGATTAAGATGTTTCCTTACCTATCACCAAACCAGTATGGATTCATGGAAGGAAGAAATGTCCAAGCGAACTTAATGTGTTACTCACAATATATCTTATCCTCCTTAGAAAATGGAACTCAAGTTGATTGCATATATACTGACTTCAGTAAAGCTTTTGATTCGGTCAATCACAAACTACTTGTTCTCAAACTTAAATCTTTTGGGATTGTGGGATCCCTTCTCAAGTGGCTTGAAAGTTACTTAACTAACAGGGTTCAAATAGTTAAATATAAAACATTTACTTCAATCGAAATATTAGTACTATCCGGTGTACCACAGGGTTCCCATCTCGGTCCACTTCTGTTTATCATTTTTATAAACGACATATGTAAAATTTTGAAAAATGTAAAGTTTTTATTTTTTGCTGATGACCTAAAATTATTCAAAAGTATAGAGTCAATTAAAGACATATGTGATCTTTAGAACTGTTGCACTGCTCTCAATAACTGGTGTAAAGATAATGACTTACATTTGAACCCATTAAAATGCAAAAGTATTTCATTTACACGATCAAGTAAGAAAATTTTATCAAAATACTCTGTAAGAGGTATCAAGTTGGAACGGGTGTACTCAGTTAACGATTTAGGTGTAATATTTGACAGTAAAATGAGTTTCGATGAACATGTTGACACCATTGTAACCAAATCCTTACAAAAACTTGGTTTTGTTATGAGGACATGTCGCGAAATCCATTCCACTGATGCACTTAGAATAATATATCTCTCCATTGTAAGATCAACATTAGCATATTCATCAGTAATTTGGTCACCTTACATGTTATCTCAAACCAAAAGAATAGAAACTGTTCAGCATAAATTTTTTAAATATATGGCATTTAGAATGGGTTGTCCAGACCCATTTCATGATCATAAATACACCCAAATTGCATCCATCTTAATAATACCATCTCTGCAATCATTTCGTGAACTAAATGATCTCAAATTTTTGTTAAATTTGTGCAATGGTAATATTGATTGTTCAGAATTGCTAGATAGTTTAAGATTCAACGTTCCCCAAAGAATTACTCGTCAATCAACAACATTTTCCCTATTGAAATATAAACATTTGTATACAGAAAATAATCCCCTAACAAGAATGTGCAAGCTTGCTAATTGTCATAATAGGGTTAAACTTGGAACAACGTCATTCAACCAAGATAGTTTGTTATGCTCTTTTGTCTTAAGATATGAATGAACAAGTAACAGTAAATTTAAATTTGTTCTTGACTTGGTAGTTTTAGTATATTGTAAAAATTTTATTATTCTAGTAATAGTAGACTATAAGCCATTCTTTTTATTAAGTTGTTTTGTATGATATTTAAAGCATTGTATACCAACCATTGTGAAATTTTAAAGTTGTACAAATGGACCCAAAGTCCGTAAATAAATAAATAAATTTCCCGAAAAATTATCTCCGTCCACACCAATCAATAACAGTTTCTTATTCCGACAGTTGCCATCCGTATCGTATCAAACGCTCCCTCCCCTTCGATAGCCATATATGCTCCGCCGGCAGTCCCCCTCATGGTATTCAAACGACACTTCGTTCTACTGCCCAAGAAGGGATATATATGCGAAGATTGCAATGCTCACTGTGCGTATGTGTTTGTTTGTGCTTCAAAGTTCCTGCCATCAGCTTGATAAGCAGTGGTTATTTTCCTATCCTATTGTTTGATTTGTTCTGCTTGTTTCCTGTATACATGTTTTACACAGAAATGAAATATACTGGATAGAAAAATAGATAGTGTGATTTGTAAATAAACCTCCACTTACCACTGTTGATAACAGAATGGCATCACCACACAAAAAATATTCGAATACACAGGAAACATTCACATGTTTGGGCTACACCCTTTCAAAACACAAAAAAGGGACACACAGAGTTATGTTCTTCTACAAAGAAATGACGTACACGCAAATATTTTGTAATATTTTATCCATGATGGATTGGTGGAACTTCCGCGACTGTGATGTCAAATATGGGTTGTAAAAAATACAGCAACCAGTCACACTATGATGTTGTTTATTAAACCATTACCGGTTTCGAGCTATACCTGCTCATCTTCAGATGGTTTGTAAATTTTACATCAACAAATGCAATATACAGGAATGTATGGTTGTCATTTTGCATCTGAATATATCCGAAAACCAAACTAAATCACTATAAATGCACATATTTATAAACATGCGCTGCACTAGCACTGATGGATGTGGATTTGAGCACACTGTGTTTGCAGAGTGTGCTCAAATCCACATCCATCAGTGCTAGTGCAGCGCATGTTTATAAATATGTGCATTTATAGTGATTTAGTTTGGTTTTTGGATATATTCAGATGCAAAATGACAACCATACATTCCTGTATATTGCATTTGTTGATGTAAAATTTACAAACCATCTGAAGATGAGCAGGTATAGCTCGAAACTGGTAATGGTTTAATAAACAACATCATAGTGTGACTGGTTGCTGTATTTTTTACAACCCATATCAAATATTTTGTTTCCTGTGTGGCCACGTATTTTTCCTGTTTCTGTGCAATCATCTTATTTTTGCACATAATGTGTTATTAAAGGGGGGAGTAATTCCTTATTATTCACCAGCCTACCATTGAGCAACTATGTAAGTGATATGTTCATTTGCTTTATGGGATATAATACAAAGATATTTAGTGTTGCAATTGGGGAAAGTGTTATAATGAACACATTAAATAATTCTTATATTCCATAATGAAATAGCAGAATTCCTGAACACTTGTACAGTGGTGGTTCCAAATATTGAAACATTTAAATTTAGACACAGTAGTACAGTTAGTCGTACCTGCTTCTGCGGAACGACAGTTCTCGGGAACAGCAATATTCTGGCGGCGGGTGAGGTCACGACTGCGTACAGCCAGACGGGGGTGGGCTTCGACGCGGAGTAGAGCCCCAGAGACAGCGCGGCTCCCACCAGCGACAACGCCGTCAGAACCAGTGAGTCCCGAAGCAGGATTACTGGCACAGATCATCAGAGCAGTTCAGAACACTCACTAACATAGTTTTTGGCTGCTTCCGATTTTACAGTTCAATTAAAGATTACAGACTGAAAGTTATTTTAAAGTGATAAAAATTATTTCAGTTTTATTTTAGAATTTTTTAGCTGAAAAAAAAACTGTACAATTTTTAACTGTTTTAACAACTGAAATTTCATACATTGTTCTTGTCATCTGATGCTGAGTTTCATTTTGTTAATTTGTAACTGTGGAAATGTTTCGCCCAAACCTCTGGATATCTTGTAAGCCAAAATTCAGTTTACTCCTGACCAAATATTCTGGTTGTCAATGATAACAAATGAGCTTGTTTGAGAACCAGAGTATGCAGTTGTGGATAAACCAGAATTGAGCCTCCGAGATGCCCAGTGGCTTCGGGCAAAACGTTGTAATCTGACGTAGACAAAACGCAGCTCGACCCCAAATTAAATGAATGAGGTATTAAAAAATAACTGCTATTATAGATTTTCACGTAGCTGTGGTCATAATGATTTCAATGCAAGCTTGTAAAAAGTTTAATTAAAATAATTTAAAAAAAAAGAATTTAGGTGTGTTCAACAGTAAGCTTAGATGAGGAGAGGAATATTGGTTCGAAGATGGAAGAATGGCGTTAAGAGAAAGAAATTAACATCGCAGGTTGCAACTGGAAGGAACCTGGGGAGGACGGAGAAGCCTCGGCACCCCGATTCAGTGCCCTGGGATGAGCCGTAGTTATAAACACTCAGCAGGATCAGTTTGCTGTGGGATTTTTTAAAATTTATTATATACGTAGTGTTAAACAGACAACTATGATCACTTCACACACTGGTAAAGAAAGAACTTTGATATTCTATCATCCACCTCCACATACATTTTTTGCAGACAAGGTGTCAGTGTTTGCAATAAGGTAGCTAATAGACAGGAGAAAGCATTTAGTGACAAAGCAATCTTTGTTTTGTCTGAAAGAGTTAATAAGCACAATGTTTGCATTTGGGAGACTGACAACAGTGTGATTCTCTCAAAGTGACTGTGAACTCTGCTGTTTCCAAAATGAAAACAAACAGCCCAAGCGAGGGTGTGAGGACTGTCTTACCGTGGAACAAACTTTCTATAAACTGATTCTACGGTTCTACCAAATAGCCAATAGCAAAATTAAACAATTTACCGTCAGCCAACACTAGAAAATTAAAGTCAAAACTGTACAGTTTTAATCATTGCTTACATCCTTAGAAGGACAAATTTCAGTTGCACAGAAGCCATTCTTACGTTGGTGGTTACACTCGTATTAGCTGCCCATTCGGATCACCTTTGGCCATCGTCCCATTTTAGGGCTTTGCTGTTGGTGGTAGGTGAGCTGGTTAGCTGCATCCAACTCAGTATTAGCCACCTCGTCCAGTAAAATAGGTTGTTGTCACTTATCATTTTTGTAGGAATTCTAGAGAATCATAGCAACAGTAACAATTGTCTCACATCTTAGTTTTCACACTTTAAACCACAAAGAATTTCACGTGGTCTCCTTCATAATTCTTAAATGTCTCAATGCAGCTAGCATTCATTTATGATGTGATTTGTAACATCTTTCTTTCTGGAATAATTTGACCTAAAATTTCAGCTTCACTAAAATTGTTGCCTATTTGTCATTTTTTTATACTTATTACACTATGTCTCATTGGCATTGAGGACATCATAGGCAGGAAAGGACTGGAAGCTAGGAATGGTGTAAGTTAAGCTAGAATTTCATAAATTTACATGACGAAATTTGTTTATAGAATAGCGGGCTCAGGTGAACCACACGATAGCTCAGCGTTAGAGTCATTTATGTAGGTAAATCAGGCAATAAATCAAGCGATACAGTTAATTTAGGCAATAAGTCAAGACTAAACAACAAAATTCATGTTATAAATCTGACTAAACAGCTGTATATAACATAAGCATTTGCAATATTTGCTTTCGGTATAATTTCACTAAGGTTAATATTTTCTTCACTTTGAGAGATATTCAGGTTAACAAATTAAATTAAATTAAATTGCCATGGAGCACATGCTCAGGTGACAATTTCGCTAAACACCTATCTTCCCCCTTTTCTGCATCCACCTACATTTACCCTTCACAAATTTTCTTTAAATTCTGTCAACGTTTTTGGCAAATTATTCACCATTTCTCTTGGTAACTTATTCCAATACCTGACACCCTTACCTAAAAAAGAGAATCTTCTTACACCCTTTTGCCTGAAATTGAGTGCTAGCTTGTGGTCATGTTCATCTTTTCCCCTCCATGTATTACTTTCAATTCTTACACCAATATCTTTCCATGCCTCATCACCAATATACGCCTTGTACACTCCCATGACCCTCTTCACCCTCCTTCTGTCCCATTCCAGCTCTTTTATCATATCAGTTACTGATTGCGTTCTATAATAATTTCCAGAAACAAATCTATAAGCCCTTCTTTGCACCTTCTCCAACTCCTGTATTTGATACTCAAAATGTGGGTCCCATACTACACTACCATATTCAAGCAATGGCCTGACCAAAGTTCAAAATTCTGCATTTGTTGGAGAGGGTAATGAGGGGATGTATGAGAGATGTAAAGGAATTGGGTTACAAAACTTTGGTCAGGCCATTGCTTGAATATGGTAATAAACCTTGTAGCGAGGAAGTCATACTAAAAAGTTTGAGTACTTTAAAAGCTAAAAGCCGGTATGGAAAATTTAACACGCAATTACACACTTTAAATTCCTGAAGTCGCATTTTTGGTAAGATATAGAAAGTCATATTATAGCAAGAAAGAAATGTAATTTTTTGTTACATAACTTATTAAAGTTTGGGAAAGCTCAGTACAATTTAAAGGTTGCTTTTCAAAGATTATATAGTAATGTGAGACACATGGCACAAGAAGAAATTAAGCAATTTAGAAATACACATAATTCATGGAAGAAACACATATTCGGGATACACTATAATTTGCTAGGAACCATTACCAGTAAGTCTTGTTTAGATGTATGTAGTATTGTGATTAGGATGGGACAAAGTATAGATTTTTTAAACATGTCTGAATAGCTAGAATTCCTTGTTGCATCAGTCAGAATAGTGTTCACTTTAAAAATTTATAATAAATCGAAGAAAACAGGTACCAACTTCAAAATCGATCAGTAGTCATCAGAAAGATATTAGCAGGGTTGAATTTGGATTGCACAGACTTTCGAGAAAAATGTTAGAAAGTAGTAAATATGACTTGCATAGCATCAAATGAGCCTTGTAGCTATAAAATTGTATAAATTAGAGGCAGTTTTGAGTCAAACAGAAAATGATTTTTTACAGCTTAATGGTTGAAGATACAAAAATTTTCATAAGGATCAAAATTTACATTTACTTTTAAAATCCTAGCTACTGGTAATGTTTTAGAATGATAGGAATATTGGGAGCCAAAAATGAAAAATTATTGTGTAAGGTCGGCACATGAATACATAGTTTTCACACCAGCTGACCTTTGGACATGGAGGAATTGTTCTAGAAGACAGCGAGTATATATACGGTGAACGGGAACTATATGGTGTCTATTGCTGGTGAACACTGGAGCGGAGAGGTTGTCGGTGTGTGTAGTGCTTTAGAGCGGGAAGTGCTGAGTGGCGACGCATGTGCGGGGGCAGCCATCTTAAAATTTTGTAGTACAGTGAAACAGTTTAATATAATTTCAATGTGACTTATAAATTTTTACTACGGGGTTTGGTCTGGTCTGATTACTTTGCATAACTTGCAGTCAATGAACTTGGTAAAGATTTTGCGATGACCTGTCGATTGTTTGGACTTAATTTTATCGAAAATATAGAGAAACTTTTAATTAGCAGCAGTGACTTTTATTACAATGTGAACCTTACCTTTCCTAATTTGGGGTTTATCAAGTTAGGTGGCGGCCGAAAGAATTCCAATGGCACATGAGTAACATGATTGGAGTTAAAGTGATAAAATGTTTATCATAACCCCATGAACAGTTTTGTGTCTTACAATGGGAAAAAATTCAGCCGTACCTATTTGCAGGAATGATCCTGCCATTCACACAGAGTGATTTTGGGTAACTGTGGAAAACCGAAATCTAGACGGCATGACAGGTATTTGAGCCCATGTCCTTCCAAATACATATCTATTTATCTAAATGTATAAACTGAAAGTTTGTGGTAGAAAAACTCAGAAACTACTGAGCAGATTTTGATGGGGTTTTCACTGTTTTAAAGGTTAGAATTTCAATTGATATGTTATATGTTTCAATGTTACATAACACCATAGCATTAAATGAAATTCTGAACTATGGTGACAAATACCAAAGATGCAACAACTACATGTTGCCTACTCGGCACTAAACACACAACTACTATGTATCTGTCCATAACCTTAAAAGGAATAAGTAATAGCAGTTTACAATTATAACTATTTTGCACACTAAAAAAACTTGAAATATTATTTCCTTTAATTTGGTATATTCAATTCTTAAATGCCATAGATGGCCATATTGAATGCGAGAAACAAACAACATAAAAATGACAGAGATTTCTTTGAACACAATCTCTGCCAGCACAGCTACAATGTCTCTGGCTTTCATCTTTAGAATTCTCTTAACAATAAAATGGTGCCACAGTTTGTAACTCCCTGAAACAAATCGAAAGTAAAGAATATTATTTTTTCATATCTCGTTTAGTTCTGAATACTTGATATTCAATTCCAAATACCCGATATTCAACTGTACATGGAAGGAATATATTTTAATTTTGAGCACCAGTGGCAGATGAAGTTGCATAATGAGAAAATGTTTAATTCCTGCTGCAGATCGGTCAGCATAATGAGACATATCTAATGTTTCCATTTTTTAACCCATCCTAACCCCCAAAACTCGCTCATCCATGACTCAATGAACTGTAACATGCTCTATCGAAGGGGGTGCACCAAAAAAAAAAACTATGTTTTATGTTTATCTAGCCTTTTTATGTGTTGGCACCATCATTTGTGAAAAATAGTGGTTTCTATATTTAATTTAATATGTTTCATATTATGTATGTTGAGAAAATAGTATCATAAAGTAGCTTTGTGGCAATGTGTGTCTGATAAGATAGGCTGCTCCTGACAGCAGGTAGGACTTACTCAAACTGTGGTAAACAAGGATATATGTGATGCAGTAACTGAATCAAGCAGTAGGGAAGGAAAACCCATCAGTTGCAAAAAGTTTGGGAACTGCAGTGGTACAAGGAAAGGATATACACGATTACATAATAGCTCGCTAAACTCATTACTCACTGATGTGCAAGTGTTGAGTTTAACACACAAATGAACATAATTTGGTGATATAAAAAATAGTTAGCATAGGTAACACCAACAACAGCAAGAAATGTGATACAAATGCCTACTTATTTTGATGGTGGTTATTTTGCAGTTATTTTAGTCTTCATAACTTTCATTTTGGTTCACAGAACTACAGTAAACCATTTGTTTAAGAATTAGAACTATGTTCATATGCTGCTGATAATAAGGGAGCTTATTTTATGTTTACTCACTTAGAAGTGGCACCGTGTTGCCAGTGAATGATAACTGTATTGTTACGTATGTCATACAGAAGACGTGCAACAGCAGTGAAACGACGCACAGTGTCAGCCGCTCACTACATCTGGCGGGCAACGTCCACGACACGATCGTCATAATGCACAAAACTGAAAAAGAGAACGAGCGCTACACTCAATACAATTTTTAAATAACTGCTAGCATCCATTTCCTTTTGAAAATCTATTATTAGAAGGATTCAGAGTAAAAACGGCCTTAAATCTTGTCGGTAGGTGTCACTGTACTAAGAGAAGGAGGCGAGTAGTTTGAAAGCAACTGTTAGCTCAAATTTGTTTGCAGTATCAATGTTTTTGTAAACTCTATAGTTTAGTGGCATAAATAATCATTAAGTAAAGTCCAAGAATCTTAAATGTGATTGCTAGCTATGCCTCTTTTTCTTTCAGTCGTGGAAAGATTTTGTAACATTATTTTCTTTTTCCTGCACCATAACCTAAATTAGAGAAGATAGAAATCCTGTAATTTATCAAATTAACTAGGCTAGCTTTCACAGCAGGATCCTATATTATATTGAGGAGAAACCTTGCATATTTTGTGAAAACTTGACAAGCATAGCTATACAAATCAATCTCTTGGAGAAGATAGCCCAAAAAACAGGTTAAAGAATCTCCATGGAAAAAATAAAAAATGCTCTGGTAACAATTATTGATCAAATAGAGAGGGAAAAATAGCTTTAAATATTTGGGGGAAATGATTTAGAAAATTTTTCTGTAGAAGAAAGGATGCACCAGATAGGAAGAGAATATGTCAAAACTAGGGATATCTACAACAAAAAGGATTTATCTAAAATTCTTAAAATACAGCTCTACACCACAATAATCAAACTGGAATGTCGTGACACCAATGAATGTCTAATACTGAAAAGTTGGACAAATTAGAAGTAGTAGAAAGAAGAATCATACAAAAAAAACTTGGTCTCTTAAGACCTACAGAACAGTGGAAATTAAGAAAACAGGTCCAAAAGAGACTGAAGAGAGGAAACAAATATTTAGTGAGAAGATGGTCTGCTAACAGAAGAAGAAGGAAAAACAAAGCACTGAAACTGGCTCACCATCATTACAAGATCCGTTTCTTAAGGAAATTTTAGTACACACAATAATTGAATTTCTTATGGTGTCACAGCAGGAAAAAATTCCGTAACCCACAGAAATTTCCATTTCAACTTTAAAAGTTGATTTATTCAATTTTAGACATCTCTGGTAGACATTTTCTATATTAAGAAAACTTTCTTCTTCATTCTTAAAAAAAGATTCTTCCTAGACATTGAGTGGTGGGAATTTGTTGTCTTGTTCTACCATATCCTCTCTGCTCCAATTTTTCCAGTGTGCATTTCAAATGCATTCTACCCAACCACTGAACTAATGTCACAAGTGTCTTACAAGCATTTCTGTAAGAGAGTCACTACATCTCAAGAACACTATATATGATAATCAGCTATTAAAAGGTTATACCCAGATGCTAAAGTATTTTTTGTTTCTTGAGCTTGTATTTGATCAATGACAGCATCTTTTTTACTGAAGTCTGTTTATACCTTTTCCTCATTACTTAGTTTTTTCTATGTTTTACATTTCAGGGGGAGGAGGTATCACTTATATAGTAGTACCATTCCTGTTATCAGTTATAGTAAAGCCCATTAGTTCAGTGGCAACTTCACCACCTATGTATTGCTGAGCAGTCTGGTTGCTCATTGGATAAAGCACTCACCTACAAAAGTCAATGTCCCACATTTGAAGCTCACTGTGGCCTGAATTTTATGGGCTTTACTTTGTTTGTATGAGCTATGCCAGAATGGTCCGTGCTTTGGATTCCGCATTAAACTGTAGGTTGCGGGGTAAAGCAACTGGTTGTACTGCCTCTAACAAACTGGCTTAGTACATCTCCTTCAGCAGGATTTGACCAACCTTCAGATTGTGGAGTAAGCTTAGTTTTGTTAGCGTTACAGTAATAAACTTTCTTTTTTGAGTACTTTGTGTGAACACAAAAACAGCAAAGGAATCACCAATTAACTAAATTGTGGTGGCAATTTACCTAAACCTCTTTCTTCCTGTTTCATGAGGGTTATTTTTTTAAAATTAACTGAAGCCAATTTACCACCGACTTGACAAGCTTCAGTTTTAAGTTCTTTCAGCCTTTGCCCTGGTAATTTAATCTGGTCCCTGGGCCTGTTACTCACTTCCTCATGCCTGAAATCAAGTGCCACGGTCATGGTCATCCTAATAGTCCCAGCAATATCCATCACCAGTCCCCAACACTCTCTTCACCCTGCTCCTACCTTCCAATGACTCCAATAAACTCCTTTACCATATCAGATAATACTACGTCAGATACTGAATTCTTACATACAGCCCATCCACCTGCTGAATTGGAGGTCCCTTGGCTATTGCCATGTGACCTCCTTCTTCCTTTTCAGTCCCTCGTAAATCACCTGAATACGTGATAGCCGTGGTCTCTCTCTTATTCTTCTTTCAGTACTTTCCAGTTGCACTATTATATTTAATCATCTATGGTTCTGATTTCATGCCCAAACCACTGTCCTTCTTTTACTTTATCTGTGATATTGTATTATTCTGTGTCACTTTAAATTTATAGTGCTACTGATACTGAAAATTCTTCAAGATCTTCTTGAATGTCCCTATCTATCACCTTAAGCTTTTTGCTACTTTTTTTTTTTTTTAGTAATTTCCTCAACATTTACATCCATACATTGTTATAGAGTCAATGATGCAGTTGTAAGGCATCAGTTTAACTTTCCATCCTATCTTTGCAGACCAAAGTAATGTTTGAATGACTGTGCTTCCCTGTGCTGTTCCATGTTATGTATTTCAATTACATCTCACATCCTGCAATAATGTACCACTGTGGTATTTAAATTTCTTACTGGCCCTGATGTAATGGCCATCACTTTCCATCTTCTCCACAACATCAATATTAGAAAACTGAATTTCAGTCCACATTTATCACATTCATCTAGTACTCTTTATAACACAAAATAAATTTCTTCTTAATCTTGGTCATAATAACCTGGTTATGACCAAAGAAATACATGCATAATTTTAGCTTTTATCTGTATCCCTGTTTCACACATTTTTTGTATTGCAGATTTAATTCTTAGTGGGTCTTGAAAAGTGTCAGAGATTAGTTCTTTAGTAATGTTGAAATTTTCTGTACACTCTTTCTGCACTTTGATTTGACATTTGGCTTATCTCTTTAATTTAAGAATCAAATTAGGATAGGAAAATGAGCCACCACTTACATTTAGATGATCGATGTGGGGCGCAAACACACAAAAAGACAAAAACACACATGATATAGCAATTTTCAGGTCTAGCCCAATGTCAGCAGGAGAAGCTTATAGAGGCCAAGGGGGGAGGGTTTCCCCTACAACATTCACCCCCCCCTAATTTTCTCCTGTTGATAAAGGGCTAGACCTGAAAATTTGCTGTGTTTTTGTCTTTTTGTGTGTGTTTGCACCCCACATCCACCATTAAAGGTAAGTGGTGGCTCATTTTCCTATCCTAATTTGTAATTCCTTTTCGCTAGTTAGTGCCTTTTATTTGATTGCTACAAATACCTTCCTTAGAAGTAGTTCTCCATTTACATTTTCAAGCTCCACAAATATTAGATGATTACTTAAATTCCTTTCCAAACTCTTGTCAAAAATCTATCTTGAAAGATATTGCCTATAACCACCGTCCTCTTTAAATAATCTTTTCTTCTATCTCACTTATCTTCCTTGGTCTGCACTTAACTTTAAATTACACCATGCTCCCTGCTAATGGGGCTTATGACACTTCATCTTCAACCGCCCCTTCCCACTGGTTTGGTGGTCTTCTTCCCCTCTGTCTCTGCTGATCTCTTGGGCTCCACTCTAACTCTGTTTCTGTCCATCTCTCCTCTGAGCAGCGTGACTCGCCCACTGCCACTTTAAGTATCTCACCTTCTCCGAGATGTCGGCGACCTACGTGACTGGTCTAATGCCAGGTGCTCTCCTCTTGACTTTTCTAGTTAAACCTAGCATTCATCTCTCCACAGCCACTCTGGCCTCGCATTCGTTTCGAATCCCTGTCTGGGCATCCATCCTGCCTCTAACGACCTCAACGTCAATGAAGCATAAAGCCATAAGTTAAAAAACGTTCCATAGCTCACTGGTAAATTTGTTCAGGGTCCAGGTGTCAAAGCTGTAAGTCAGCACAGAAAGAATGTACTGCATGTAAACTATTTTCTTTGGATTTGTGGGCGTATTAGATCTGAGGATACTTGAATGCCCCCAAAAGATGCCATTGGCTTGATGTCACGGAAAAATTCTAGTCTTATATCTCCTCTCGCATTCACAAGATTGCCAAGAGTAATATACTCACTGATATTTCCTAAATATATATTGTTTAGTTGGCCCTTTTGTTAGACAGAACTTTTAGTTTTGAAAGGTTCATGCTCTCGTCAACTGCTTTGTACTTGAAGAGAAGATCAGTAACTAAGGTTTGGAGTTAATCAATGTCATTAGCCACAGGCGCAATGCCATTGGAAAATCTGAAATTGTTAAGTCTTCTGCTGTTGATTCTAATTCCTTTTTGTGCCCATTCTATCTTTTGACATTTCCATGTGGAACACAGCTGGAGAGATTGCTTAGCATCTCTTTCGATGCAGAAATCTGTAGTTGGATCCACAATGATGGCAAAGGCTGAGGAGGTGCCATAGATGTGTCCACATCACGTTTGGCCGAGGCTTGCAGGACAGCCTTCAGGCTGCACAAGGCAGTCTCTGGAATTTGTTTGCACGGCTAATTAGTTCTCGCAGGGAAAGAATATGGTTAATTGTGCTAAAGCTGTTGCAGAATCCTGTTTCCTCTGTGACTGGACAAAATTGAAGATAGAACTGATTCTGTTCAAGAAATCTGTGTAAAAACTGTATAGAACAGACAACAAGCATATAGGTTGATAGTTTTTGATGTAGTGAATACTTCCTTTCTTGTGTAACAGATTGATTTTAAGATAAAGGGATTTTTCTGTTGCATAAGCAGGAAGAGAAAACTTTATCCAAGTGATTGATAGTTCAGAATATCAATAGAGAGACCATTGCCCCGATCAGCCGTTCCTTCTTTCACGTTATAGCATACCTGACTTATGAAGGAAGTGTATCTGGAACTGTGGGTATATTAGAGATGATGGGGCATAGCAGAGTTCTGATGAATTATACAATTTTGCTTCGCTCTATTTAAACCTGTTTTCTTCTCTACTTACTTATACATTACAAAGTCTACATCATACTTCTCTATAATACCCCTCATTACAAAGTCTACATCATACTTCTCTATAATAGCCTTCATTACAAAGTCTACATCATACTTCTCTATAATACCCCTCATTTTTTCCTCAAAATTTTACACAGTTCATAATACTCTATCATGTCATGATTGGGCCAAATCTTCATTTCCCAATTCTTTTTTAATAGGTCTTTGTAATATCACTGAATTTGCTCTTTTGAATGTTGTTTTGACAGAAGCTGTCGACTTCTTGTGCACTCATCACTGTCACTGCTGCCATGCCTTCACTTTTGTATTCGTTAAGTTTTCTTTGGAAATAATTTTTACTTCCCTCCAAGTTTTTCAGATAAATAACTGTTTCTTTTTTCAATCCTTACTCTTGCCATCTGGTGGTCACTGCTAGTTTTAAACTTGTTCAGAACTGAGACAACTTTAAAAACATGAGAATTATTAAAAAGTAGAAAATCTATCTCATTTTTAATACTGAAAATGGGGCTTCTTCACACACATTTTCTGGAAGGATGCTTCTTGAAAAATGTGTTAATGATAGGCATTTTTGAGTATTCAGTTTCTTCCCTCTGCCATTTCCTTCATGAATCCCTTGACTGCACACTACTGAGTCACTGTTTCCATGAGCTGACCTTGGCATTAAAGTCAACAACAATCAGTTTGAAGTGACTCTCTCTTCCTTTCTCACACTTATCCCACAGTAATTCCCATATATCTTCTTGGTTCCTTTCTAGTGAATGTGGCTCAAATATAGCAATTTCCATGCATTTGGAATTTATTGGTCATATAATTAATATTATTACATAAATTACAGAGAAGATGACTTCATATGAAGTCAATGTGATTCTCAACTAAAATCTCAAATAATGCTGTGATGTCTGAAAATAAGTAAATATGAGTTATGTAATTAAAACAACATATTTAAAATAAACCTACAAGTGCCAAAATCTATTCAAAATACTAAATTTCATTAGTTATACAGCAATCAAATGTGCAAATAATGGAAATTTAGATGTACGTACACACAATCATTACACTGTAAAGAAATATACACATCTCAATGTAAATGACTGCTGTAATTGAGTAAATTAGCTTTGTTCTTTAACAAATTATTATCTGCCAAAACCTATAACAACTTAAGCATTCATCAACAACAACAAAAAAATAATAGTGACATACCAATCCCAGTAGCAACAAAACGTATCTCATTTTCCGCTTCACGTCGACGTATCGTGAACCGGAATCCGAGGCTAGGCCAGTTTTCGTCCGGCAGACGGAAGGCTTCCGCCTTCTCCAGATCCCACGTATGTTCCTTTTCAAAATTACTCAAGTCAATCTGCAACACCACATGCACACGTAACTGTAGGCAGACACGACACCTGAGACACGGGTTGGCTGCAGTTGATTCCCTGGTTTTAGATTAGGAGCTGGAACTTTTAACAGGGAAGAGCTGAAAAGAACATGTCTCATTCATTGATTTTGGATCAGCTGCACAGACTTAAATCTAGAGAAGGTTTCCTGAGCAAGATGTGCTACAAAAAGTCACCCAACCTTATAGGACAGTGGCTCTCTGTGTCAGTGGGATGGAAAATATAGAGATTATTAGTCAAGAAGAGAAGCAGCAGAGGCAGAAGAAAGAACAACCCAGTAGGGCAGAGCTAACTCAAGGAGCCAACGAAATCCTTTCAAGGTGAGGAACAGAACTGACCAGTCTACACTGTCCACAGTGCCCAGTAACATTCGCTCTCCTTAAAGCAGCTCGAGGTAAAAGTAGCTGATTAAAATTTAAAAAGAATCACGAAATATGTCTAGAGAAATTGCTATTAGGGCATATGCTCCATCCAAAATAATTTTTTTTTTTTTTTTAAGAAACTTGGCTATTTTTGGCTTACTATAATTTGAATAACTGGAGATTAATTTAAATCAATGTTTGTTTCAATTTGTGTTACGTTTTGTATGTCTTATCAGCTGTATGGGCAATGCTGTTTACACAAAATAAATAAATAGACTTTTACCTAGCTGTTGTAGTCACATGATTAACTAATTACATGATCCTACTTGATCTTCATGCTATGGATGGGGAAAAAATAATTACGACGTTACGTGGTTCGTGGCAGCCGGGCTGTCGTCTCTCAGAAGTGTGTTGTTGACACATTTCAAAATAACCGTACGTAGAATTAGATGATATGTGCATGTACAAACAATGAATACCTACAAAGGTACAATATAAAACTGTGAATAAGACATAGTGAAATGGTTGCACAGTCAGGGACAGAAATGAATATAAACAGAAGTATAAGAACAGAATATGGTTTAATAGACAAGTGGAAAAATGTTAAATAATGATTTACATATATCATACGAAATTCCATGTAAAACAGGAAACTGTAAAAAGATTAAATTGTTGAATAATTAAAAATTTTGTCACTGGCAAGATACTTTATCAGCATCTCCTAATTGTAGTATCTTTAATTAATCAAAATTCTTTTTTCCCCCATTAATTCAGTTTAGTATCTTTTCATTTTCTACCTGAACTGTATTTAGGATTTATCCATAGGACACTATGCAGGAACTGCAACAATTACCTTTCCTACAATGAATTAAGCTTATGAACAGTGAAGAAACAAAGTAATTTGGTAATTTGTTATGAAAATGTAGGATTGTTTCACAGATATGGGGCATTTTCTGTTGTGTACCATCAGAAATGTCTATAAGTTAATTGAATAAACTGTATAAAAATACTAAGTGTGTTACAGTACATGCTAATTAAAGAACTTTAAAAGATCATTTGAGGCCAGACATCATACATAAATTTTAACTTCGATAATTTGCAGTGTTTATTTCGAATGAATTTTGTGACAAAAACTTGAAAATATTGTGTACTTTTATTTGAATGTGTTTGCGTGTCTTATTAATTGAGTGTTTTAAAGTAGCTTGTATTGTTTGCCACATTCCTTGGGATTCCAGCCGTTGTCCAAGCCCAGAACATTTGCTAGCATGCATAATCACAGCTGAGTGACCTTGCTTGCTGAAGACTTGAAATGTAAATATCTTGGCATTACATTTGATAACAAGCTTAACTGTGCAGTACACATTGGTGAGGAGGTAGGAAAAGGTTTCAAAATTCTGCACTTGGAGAGAGTGATGAGGGGATGTGTGAGAGAAGTAAAGGAATTGGGCTACAAAATATTGGTCAGACCATTGCTCGAATATGGTAGTGTAGTATGGGACCAACATTTTGAGTGTCAAATACAGGAGTTGGAGAGGGTGCAAAAAAGGGCTGCTAGATTTGTTTCTGGAAATTATCGCAGAATGCAATCAGTAAAGGCTATAATAAAGGAGCTGGAATGGACTTCATTGCAAGACAGGAGGAGGATGAGGAGGGTCATGGGAGTGTACAGGGCATATATTAGTTATGCGTGGAAAGATATTGGTGTAACAATTAAAAGTAATGCATGGAAGGGAAAAGATGACCATGACCACAAGCTGGCACTAGATTTCAGGCACAAGGGTGTAGGAAGATTTTCTTTTTTAGGTAAAGGTGTTAGGGATTGGAATAAGTTACCAAGGGAAGTGATGAATAATTTACCAGAAACGTTGAAAAAATTTAAAGCTAAAATTTGCTGAGCGCAAATGTAGGTGCGTGGGTGGGTGCAGGAAAGGGAGAAGATGGATGTGTAGGTAAATTGCCACTGGAGCATGTGCTCCACCACAATTTAATTAAATATTATTATTATTATTATTGCCAAAAATGGTACTAACAGATTCTGTGGCAGTTTTTTGCCTTGGCATTATTCATAAGGAAGTGTGTTTGTATATTTTTTCAACTGTTTTTTCTGCTTCAATTAAGAAAAAGAAAATTTACACCTTGAATTACAACTTTGTAATTTAAAGCTGCCTGTCATTTGTATTGACAAAGTTAGTGAGGAAACTCATTTGTTCTAACTTACAATGCTTTGAGTCAGAGCACAGCAGCAGTGGAGTAAGAAGAAATGATGATGATGATGCTCACCACTCACCAAAGTACAAGGGGTGAGCGCAGTCTCCACCTACAGAAAACACAATCTTCCCACATGTTTCTATTTTCTTGAAAAAGACCATGGTCTGAAATAGTTTTTTATGCTTCCCTGGTGAGTTTACTTTATTTTCCCTTTCCATAAATGCATAATTATTCTGAGGATCATAGTAATACTTTATTTTGCTGTTGCTTGCAGTTCACATTAAGCTATCTAAATAATATAGGAAAGGTAAAATGACTCATCATTCACCAAAGCTGAAGGCAGCAATGAGCGAAAAACATATATGAAGAACAAAACTATATGATATTAAGGAAAAAGGAAATTACTTTTAGGCAATATAAATAACATAGGATAGGATTTAGCACCTTATTCGTATGATAGGGAATGGGCCAAGAGTAGGGTGCTAAACTGAAATATTGTATATATTTTTGTTTGTCACTTATGTTTTTCACTTGTTGCAGCCTTCAACTTTGGTGAGTGATGACTTATTATCCCTACACTTTGTTATTTATATTATCTAAAAGTCGTTTCCTGATTCCTTAGTATCTTTACATTAAGCTATTTGGCAGATAATCAAAACTTGAAAAAATTAATTAAGTCAGTGTCATATAGTCTTCCCCCCACCCTCTCACCAACCAATAATAAAAGGAAAAAACTTTTTCTTTATTTGGCTTAGAGAACAAATACGAATCTTCTTTTCAATATGGAAACAAACAATAAACCAGAAAGTAAACCTTTAACTTACAAAAGTTTTAAATGGGAATGTAGCTGTACTTTTTCATGTTTGGTAATTGGTGTATTTATTTTCCCTATCTCACATTGTAGTTGTATTTGGAAATGGATTACATAACATGCGCTCCATTGCAATTAAATTAAATTCAAGTTTTGAGAATAAACTCAATCACACGGGACACGTTTGGCAGATGGTAGGGAGCGGATTCACATTAGTGGGTGATAAGGAGATGCACCAGAAAAGCGAGAGAATGTGGTATGATAGGATGGGACCAACTTTATGAGTAACAAATACAGTATTTGAAGGCAAAACAAAACAGGGCAGCTTCATTAGTTAGTGGAAACTGCTGCAACACAATCAGTAACTGAAAAGACAAGCGAACTGGATTGGGATTCAATATATGACAGGAGGAAGGTAAAGGGAGTGTGAAAGGTGTATATTGGTGATGAGGCGTGGAATGACATCGGAAGAAGAATTAGCTGTAGAACATAGAAAGCAAGAGATGATGATCTGAAACAAGCACAAGGGAGTTTAAAAATTTTGTTTTGAATGAGAGTGTGTCAGAGAATGGTGTGGAAATGTGAAGGAATGTACTGAACAATTTATCTGGAACACTGAAATGATTTATCATTCAAATTTATAACAGTCATTAGTGGTTGGACTGGGAAAATGCACTCAAAAGATAATCTTACATATAAAAATCAATGTCTGGATGTTTGTCCTCTATGCGCTCCTAAACCATTCGTCCGATTATGGTGAAACTTTGACGAGTTGTTGATTGTGCGTCAGAAATGGTTCATAACAAATAAAATTTCCAAAAAACCACCTCCTCCACCCATTTAAAACCCTTAATTTAAACAAACCCACAGATTTTATCCAATTTCAACCAAAATTTGCACACATATACTTTAAAACAAATTGAAAAATATTGTCTAAATATGATTTCAAAAAACGCAACCCCTCTTCCCCTTACAATCACCTAATTTAAGTAAACCCACATATTTTTATCTGAATTCGATAGAAATTTGCACATGCATAGTATAAAACAATCAGAAAAATACTTCCTTTATATGGTTTTTAAAAAAGCAACCCTTCCTTCCCTTTGTATCCCCTTAAATTTGGAAATATTCTTTAATTTTTAATTTAATTTAATTTAATTTAATTGCAATGGAGCACAGGCTCCGGTGGCAATTTCCCTACACAGCTATCTTCCCCCTATCCTGCACCCACCTACATTTGCCCTCTACAAATTTTTTCTTTAAATTCCTTCAAAGTTTTCGGTAAATTATTCATCGTTTCTCTTGGTAACTCATTCCAATCCCTGACACCCTTACCTAAAAAAGAGAATCTTCCTACACCCTTGTGCCTGAAATCGAGTGCCAGCTTGTGGTCATGGTCATCTTTTCCCTTCCATGCACTACTTTTCATACCTACTGCAATATCTTTCCATGCCTCATCACCAGTATATGCCCTGTACACTCCCATGACCCTCCTCATCCTCCTCCTGTCTTGCAATGAATCCCATTCCAGCTCCTTTATCATATCCGTCACTGATTGCATTCTGCGATAATTTCCAGAAACAAATCTAGCAGCCCTTCTTTGCACCCTCTCCAACTCCTGTATTTGATACGTAAAATGAGGGTCCCATACTACACTACCATATTTGAGCAATGGTCTGACCAAAGTTTTGTAACCCAATTCCTTGACTTCTCTCGTACATCCCCTCATAACTCTCTCCAACAAGTGCAGAACTCTGAAACCTTTTCCTACCACCTGTCCTATGTGTCCTGCCCAGTTAAGTTTGTTATCAAAAGTAATTCCAAGATATTTGCATTTCAAGTCTTCAGCAAGCAATTCTTTCCCCACCTTATATTCATAATTAACCTTTTGTTTTTTATTTGTGTATCTAATAAGCTGACTCTTCTTTGCATTTATCTTCATTCCATGTTTACTAACCCAATTAGATATCCTGTCCAGATCACCCTGCAACTGTTTACAATCCTCTATCGTTTTGATTCTTTTATACAGCATTATGTCATCTGCAAACAATCTAATTTCAGATAGTAAACAGGCAACACAATTATTCATTAGAATAATGAATAGCAATGGTCCCAATACGCTACCCTGTGGCACACCCATTTTTACTTCCACTTCTTTTGATACTACATTTCCTACCCTAACTTTCTGTTTTCTACCTTTTAAAAATTCTTCTACCCAGCAAATGACTTTCTTATCCACTCCAATGGTTTTTACCTTATTTACTACCATTTTATGGCTTACTCTGTCAAACGCCTTAGACAGATCTAGTGCTACACTATCAATTTGGCCTCCCTTGTCCATTTCATCTGAATTTATCAGATTTCGATGGAAATTTACAAATGTATACTTTAAAACAAACAGAAAAATACTGTCTATGCTTGGTTTGTCAAAGCCCAACCTTTCCCTTTTACCCTCTCCGCTCTTAATTTTCAATGATCTTTATTGGAACCCACAGTTTTTATTCTAATTTGATGGAACTTTGCATATGTACCCTTTAAAACAAGGAGAAAACTACTGTCTACATTTGGTTAACTAACCTCTCTACCTCTTTCAATCCCCTTAATATTTGTCAATGGATTTAAAAAAAGCTGCAATCCAACCATTTTGAAAGTTGGCACAAATATGTATTTTTTTCATAGAGGTTTCTGACCACATAAAAAAACCAAAAGCCACACTCTCTCCCCCTTTACACTCCTTAATTTTTATACAAGTCACTCCTTGATAAAATTTCGATGGAACTTTGCAGACTTTAAAACAAAAAGAAAACTACACATTAGTTTCACAAAAACCTGATCCTTCTCTCCTTTTCCACCCCCTTAGTTATTGTGAATGTTCTTTTATACAAAGCTACAGTTTCTATCCAATTTTGAATGAAGTTTGCACATGTATACTTTAAAATAAACAGAAAAATACTGTTTAATTTTGATTTACCAAAGCCCACCACTTACCGCTTTTACCCGCTCATCTCTTATATAGAAACCCATAGTTTTTATCTGCTTTCGATGGAACTTTTTATATATACACATTAAAACAAGGAGAAAAATACTGTCTACATTTGGTTTAAAAAGCCAGCTAAACTCCCTTTACCCCAAACAGCTTAATTTTTTCCAATGTTTCTTATACATACCCACAGTTTTTATACGATACGGATGGAACTTTTCACATGAATACTTTAAAAGAAACAGAATAATAAGGTCCATATTTAGTTTGAAAGGACGCAATCCCTCTCCTCCTTTACCACTCCCTGTTATTTTGTGCCAATGTTCTTTATAGAAACCTACAGTCTTTATCAGATATTGATGGAACTTTGCATATGTATACATTAAAATAATGAGAATTATTTTCCTAATACACAATGCCTCTCCCCCTTTAAATCCCCTTACTTTTTACTTATATTCTTTATACAAAGCTACAGTTTTTATGCGAAGTTTAAGGTACTTTGCACATCCATGTTCCAAGCAACGCTGGGTACTCTGCTTTTGGAGAAGAGGGAAAGACCACAAATACTGTATATCCCAAAGCACTACAATAATTTTTTGCCAATTTAATTTTTGGACAAAAAGCCATTATTTTTTGCATGTAGGTGAGTATGCCTTGTGTATGTGAACCAACTTAGAGTGAAACATAGGCATTGCAACGCATGCAATGCAAAGTTAGTATATATTATTTCTAAAAGGTTTTTTCTTCTTTTCTGTTACAAGCCATTATCTCCCAACATACCAAAATCAATAAATCAGGAATCAATTTAAAGATTAAGATATCTGCTTTGGTCACATGATATATTAAGAAAGTAATTTTTTCCAAATTTGGCCCTTAAATGGCAAAAATGTCAATATCTCGAAAATGCATTTTTTTATATATCACGAGCACTTTATCTCCCTGGATAATCAAAATTGATAACTTAAGAATCATTTTAATGATTAAGATTTCCACTTTGGTGATATCATATATTAAGAAAGGAATTTTTCTGAATTTGGCCCTTAAAAGACAAAAGTATCAATATTTCTACAACATACTTTCGTGTAACAAGCCATTTATATCCCTTGATATCTAACCAATATAGATAAATCAGGTATTATTTTAAAGAATATTTTAAGAAAGGAAATTTTCAGAATTTGACCCTTAAAGGGCAAAAGTACCTTTATTTTCATAAAATATTTTGTTTGTCACAACCCATTTATCTCCCTTCATTCCTAACCAAAATCAAGATATTAGGTATTATTTTAGAGATTAAGGTCTCCACTTTGGTCAAATCATATGTTAAGAATTGAATTTTTTCGAATTTGACCCTTAAAGGATGAAAGTATCATTATTTCCATAACAAGTTTTTTTATGAGCATTTGTCTCTTTTGATATCTAACAGAATGAGGTCTCCACTCAGGCAACATTATAAATTAAGAAGTAAAATTTTCAGAACCTTTGAAGGACAAAATTAACAACTGTGATAGTTGCACTTTTGAGAAAGTTTAATTTAATTTTAATTTAATTGCAATGGAGCACAGGCTCCAGTGGCAATTTCCCTACACCCCCATCTTCCCCCTATCCTGCACCCACCTACATTTGCCCTCTACAAATTTTATCTTTAAATTCTTTTAACGTTTTTCGTAAATTATTCACCATTTCTCTAGGTAACTTATTCCAATACCTGACACCCTTACCTAAAAAATAGAATCTTCCCACACCCTTGTGCCTGAAATCGAGTGCCAGCTTGTGATCACGGTCAAGTTCAGAGCCGAGCTACTAGATAGCAGCATCATATATCACAGTGATATTAATAAACTGCTTCACTGGCGTCAGCTTTTGTTATGTACCTATTACACTAAACAAATAAACATTTAATACAAATAGGTAGTTCTTCTTTCATCCTATTACAAACCACCAATCTTACTATTCATTGTTTTCATTAAATTTTTGTGCAGGTCATATAGTTTAAGATAATTTTTTAAATGTGAAATTATTTTGGTAGGGAAATTTCCATTCTGGCCCTACGACCCACCGAAATTTGTCGTAAGAATCGTAGCAGTCTTCTTTTCCTACCTGGTAACTACAGGATTGAATTCTGTTGTCTTTATTTCCCAACAGTAATTTTATTTTTATTCTAGTTAGCATCATTCAAGTATGTCAACTTTTATCAGTGTTCATTCTGAATAATAGTTGCATAACGTGGAAGACACTGTGATCCTTTGTGTGTTTTTACTCTCAGCAGTGAAATCTGACTTCCTGAAGATTTTCCTCTTATTCTATTCCAAAATTCTTAAGAATTTTACATAGTTGAATGTAATAAATATTTCCAAAAGATTTCCTAGCTTCAAGATACCATAAATGTGACAAAATTGAAGTATACGAGCAGCCACAGAGAGATATGATTAGGAGTAATTAGCATGCCCCTGCAGTATCAACTTGAACTGGTACTGAATTAGAATCTACCTCAGCCTTCCTCCAGAGCAGAAGAAGTATTTGACTTGCACTACTAAACACAAACATGCCTTGGTGAAGTTCCATGCATATCAGCTGAAATGTCATCATTCAATACCAGGACACAGTGATATGTTAAGAGTGTGGAAACAATTTAGCCAGGCTGCAGAAAGCCTTCGATTGTAAACATCAGGTGTTCATTTTATATTAACAAGTTTCATCGAATTTCCACAATGCATTTAATCCAGTACATATAATGATTGCAAAACAATTAAAATTAAGTAAAAAATATAACAGTTAATATTTAGAAGAAAGAATATTATCAGACTAAATACAACAGTACAGCATAAATCACCAATTTTCTTTTATTTGGTCTTTGTCTTTTCTCTCCTGACTAATAGGTAGCCTGTGTAGTGGTAGGATCACGTCCTGGACACGCAGCCTTCCTTCGCTAAACTGGCCGTGTCGTTGACAGTCGCCCCACCTGTGCTCTGAGCGGATTGTTACGTTTGTAGCCTGTGTTTCTGAACAGCCATTAATGCTACAGATGTTGTATAGTTTATAATTGTTATTAAAACAGTTAGTTACTCTTCTTACTCTGTTCCTTGTATATTGTGAAGTGTGTTAATGTGAAACATGACAAGTAGAAGTTCAAATTATTCAGAGTCTGATGATGGTGATAGATCACATAAAAGAAAATGGGGTATTCGTAATGATTGTAATTATAAGTGACACATATAGAACATCAGGAAAGGCATACAAGAACTACAAAAGTGACTTCATCCCACCAAAATCTGCTGGAGAAAACTGTGGGCAAGTGGAACAAGCACATAAACCCGCCATTTTTCTAATATTATTGAATAGCTAACAGTATATTTCAAACATGCACTGACTTATTAATTTATCTCATAAACATTGTTTGGACAAGTTTACGGAGCAGGCTCTTCGACAGTAGCCAAGAAGTTTAAGTTGTTGTGGAGCAACACAGCTATTGAGCTTCCTAACACAAAAGCTTTAGCAGGCATGAATCCCATTAATGGCAAAAAATGATGACATTAGGAAAATGCTACAATATTTCCTGAAGAACATATGCCATTCTATGATCTTATAATGTTGTGGCCATCTGCCAAGAATGATTCTGATGTGGATTAGTTACGTAAAGTAAAATATATAAGTTGGTGGATTTTGTGCAAAACTACAATAATATCAATGGTAAGTTAAATGTAATTTTTTAAACTTTTAGTATACATGTACTGTTCGAACAAACAAAATATCTGTACATAATAAACAAAATGTGAAAAAAAGTATTTTTTTCCCCTCGGTTTATTACGAAAAGGACACATGTCCGGGTTATTTAAAAATCTACAGAAAGCACATAATGTACTCAATAAATTACAAATGTATTTCAAAAGTGTATTTCATGTTACTTTAACAGTTGCAGGCAAAATATTTTTTTTAAATTAAATTTAAAAGACTTAGTGTGTTTTTAATGATTCATGTAAACTTTATGAAAATGGACATGTGCCCTTTCAAAAATAAGTGATTCAGTTATATTTGCATGTTTGTCACCTCTCCTTTGGTCAGTGATGGATTTACTTTCCCTACTCTTGTCATGTTGCCTGACATATTTATGATTTTAGATAAGACGGGGAGGTTACCCGATACTCGGATGTAGTGGACTGTGCATTACGTTTAAAAAATAATGTTGTCAGCTAGACCTGTAGTAAAGTTATATATTAGAATTTAATCACCTTGACACTTGTGTCTAAGCTGTTATTTCATAAACAAAGATTTAATGCTCATTTTCTGTGTGCAAGGAGATTTCCTTCTCTCCCATATTCCAAGGGCTTTGACTGAAGAGTTAATGTAATCGTGTACGTATGCAATCATTTTCAAATAGTCCAAAGAAGACTAGAGGAAAAGGATGATTAGAACCAAGAATTAATGTAAGTTATATTTTCAGTCCCATTTTCCAGCCTGGAGTAATAAATGCTAAGAAACTTATTTGAAATCAAACGTGTTTTTAATACTAAATCTGGACCATTGTGAAAGGACACGAATTTCAAATACAGATGTTGACGGTTGGGACCGAACGAGAGCTCTCGTGACAGTCGTGCTAGGACACGGCAGTACGGCACTGTGTTCGGCCGACTCACCCCCGTGCCACTGAGCGTGGTGTTAACGTGGCTGCCGTGATGGGCCCAGGACGACAGCCAGAGCGTACACGTGTGCACGTCGTAGGGCCAGTTCCTCAGGTCGACACTGCACTGGTTACCGTAATACATATCGGGCTGACAAGTGACTTTTCCTGAAGACTCCACCTCACACTCCGTTGATGGAAATGTGTCGAGTGAGAATTGTGAAGAGCTCCTGCAAAGAACATTTGCTGGCATATCTATTTCACAGTGACACATTAATAAATCTGATGCACAAATCAATTGTAATTACTAAAAATATTCAGTGCTCATAGGAAATCATTATTTTTTATTTTTTTAAACTGTATTGAAATCTACATTTAAAAAAATGTGTAGGGATAATATGAGTATTCTGGAAGATAAATAGACAGAATATCTATTGAAAAGAAATACCAAACACAAAGTGAAATTCAATAGTTTTTAACAGTTTTTTTAACCGGTCTGCTTATACACATTACTTTTTTACAAAAATGTAGACAAAATGTTTGAGTATGGAAACCTAAAAGTATTACTCACACATTATTGAAATTTCATTTTACCATGAAGGTTTCATTATAACCATAAAGATATAAAATGGGAGTAGTACTGTACTGCATCTTAAAAAGTAATAATTAGAGAGGAAAAGAAACTAAGGGAAAATGGGCAACCACCTACACTAGATGTGCTATATTTTTCCAATAATGAATACAAAAATGTAAACACAGAGTTAACAAAGAGCCTGGTTAATTCAAAGAAGAGGGAACAGTACAAAAATTAACTTTGCTTCAAGCTGTAAAAAAACAACAAAATCATTTCTCAAATGTGTATATTCTGCTGTATCAAATACTTTTAAAATAAACAAGTGTCTATTGGAATACTAATTTGTACAGAGACACAGTCCATACTAATCCAGTTGCCTGCTGTATGAAATGACAGTTACAGAGATACAACTAATCTGGACTGAAGCTAAATTGTTTCAAAAAATTCAGCTTATTAGGTGTACAGATGGTAAACTAAGGAGTTTTTTTATGATTAATCTTGGATGGATACTCAGCTTATAAAAAGCATAAAATGTTGATATTGTGAAATATAAATCAAAACAAAGTTAGTTGTAAACGAAACATTGCAGTGGTTGTAGGGAGAGATTTTAAAGTCCTACATCTATTAGAGAGGGTTATAAGGGAATTAATAGGGAATGGGTTATAAAACCTTAATGATGACATAGCTCTTGTATGTTGGCACCTGCGTTATGGGTACCAAATACAGGAGAAAAGGTTGTACAAAAGAGGGCAGCTAGATTTGTTTGTGGAAATTACAACAGAACACAGTCGAGAACTGAAATGGTAAGCATTAGATTTGGAGAGACGGGAAGACGGGAGATGGACAAGGAAAAGTGAGGCATTTGTTGGCTATGAGGCCCAAACAAATACATGGAGAAGTGTTAGAACTGGGATGTGAGAGATGACCACGATTGTAAACTAGTATAACTTTGTATCCATTCACTAGGTCCTGCACTTATCTCTTCTCTGTTTCATATATAAATATATTTATAGCTAATGCTTTTATTATTATTTTTTTTTAGAATTATTATTTGAGTTAATATGGAGAGAAAAAGATAATTTAGCTCCATCACTCACCAAAGTGAAGGGAGCAGGACAGCACCCACAGATATTATCTGAGTTGTGATTTTTCACTCCTTGTTGAGTTTTGTTGAGTCCATATCTTAATTTTTTTTATTGGTAACTGAATAGCTTTGTTTGACACAAAAATTTTAATGTCGACCTTCAGATGCATAGGCTTGTGGACTACTTCTAAGCCCTTCTATTTGTTCTTCCATTCCATGACCTATCCAACACAATAAAACTGGTCTCCCGTATCCAAAACCCAGTTCACTTTTCTCAAATCCCAAAACGAATTACTGTGTTGCCATGGATATGACTTTTTACATGCCTTTGAAGCTTCCCACTACATCTCAAAAATAGACACGTCTACAACTATCTAAGCATTCCTCGCTCGCCTCCTCGTTCCTTCGTTGTGAGATTTCCAGCCTGCGCCCAGTTGTGCCACCACTTGGGAAACACATTCTGTCTGCGGTGGTGCCACCTGGACAGCAACCTACCTCAGTATACAATCTGGAGCCCCTGCCTGTGGCGCATTTCAGCTCCCACAAGTGCCACTACGTCAGAAACTGCTTCACACCTACACTCCCCGATACCATATTCAAGACAGCCGGCCTCCCCCTCCTCACATTCGATGCATTTTTGGTTGCTGCTTATTCCAATTTGATCTGTAAGGGAACCAATACTGTCTTTAAAATTGTCCGTCTTATTGTATCGACGACAGTAGTCTTCATAATTTTCTGCTCGTTCTAGCAAGTGAGAGGTGAGTGGCGGTCACGTACACCGCGTGTGATACGTCAGAGTGGAGCGCCTGCAACACGGCCTGCCGCACTCGGCCCGGCGCAGTGATATCCGAGCCCCGGCAGCTCGCCGCACACTCGGTACCGTATGGCCGGAGCCACGTGCCCGACCCGGTCGTCTCTAAACTGAACGGTGCAGTGTGCAAACACGTCGAGCGCCTGCTGTGACGAGCTGCAGATTACCCCATTTCGGCAACGACTGTCTAAATTCGATAATGTAGGTGTGCACGACAGTTACGTCCTTTTATGTGTTTACATCTGTAAAAGGGGCTATATCTGCACGCTATTTTAACGAACTGGGACTTTCTCGTGTAATAACTGTTCCTTTCAATAAACGGATATCCTAACCGTATCGTGATCGATTGTTCAGATCGGAAGAAACCATTTTATCCCACTCGAGAGCAGAAGAATGTGATGGAAGTCAATTAAGCGTCAGAAACAACTCGAGAAAAGCTGTAATTCTTTGCAAGTTTTAAGTCTTTAATACAAAGTATAGGACCCACACCAATCATCAGATCACAGATCTCCCACCTGCCGTATTCAAATATATTTTCTCACTTCGTGACCTCCGTGTCAACCTGCTATGAACCCATTAGTTGACAGGAAAAAGCTTCTGTTTATACCACAGGCTACGGTAGGTAAGTAATACCAACAAGAGTTAATTTACTAGGTAGAAAAACAAAAAAAGTTGTTTTGATTGTAAGTTTGGGGGAGGAATTGTTTGTAGATGAGCTGAAGTGCAATCTCATTGGGGCAGGACACATTGATCAGGAGGTACGGAGAGTATTCGAAACCCTTTATTTAATGGAGAGGATGATGAGGGAATATACCAGGCAAGTTATGTTACTGGGTTATAAAACTTTGATCAGACCATTGCTTGAAAATGGTTGTGTAGTATGGGACCCACATATTTATGATAAAGGATCTGGAGTGGGATTCACAGGAAGACATCAAGAAGATGAAGAGAGTGTTCAGAGATTATAAGCTTTTTATTGGTGATGATGGTTGGGAGAATATTGGTAGAAGAACTAGGCATAGTATGCAGAAGGGAAGAGATGACCATGGCACAAGCCGGCTGTCGATTTCAGGCTGAACAATTAGGGAAAATTTTGTTTCGTAGATAATTTTCTTTAGTAGGTAAGGGAGTAAGGAACTGTAATAAATGACCAAGGAAGATGGTAATCAATTTACCAGAAACATAAAATAAAATTTTGTAAATGACAAAAATTGTTGGCTGCTGGAGATCATAAATTATGACAAAATCGGAAAGTAGTTTTGAAGGAAATTTGCCACAGGTGTGTACACTCCATCGCAATTAAATTAAACACTGCAAGTGCAGTCACCCTCCATAGAACGTATATTATTTTCTATTTTGTGTGAAGAAGTCACCAGAAACATATTTTTTATTTACTTTATTTGTCCTGCCTCAAACTTGGAAACTGAAGGGTTTAATTTCTTCATACTTTTTAAAAACTTTTATATTAATAATAGTGTCTCATGACTTATTTCTTTCCCTGTTACCAAATGAGGTATTTAATATATATGCAGTCCATAATGGAGAGTAAATAAATAATCATTTAACACACCTTACAGCAGGGTATCACAGTCTGAAAAAAATAACTTCCATGTGGAAACACATGTATTGCAAGAGAAAATATTAAAGAGGAACTAATGGCAACCTCAACAGTCAGTTTCCATTTCTATCTACACATATCCTACGCAGATGTCTTAACTACACTGATACCAACTGAGATAAGATGTTCCAAAGAAAAAATATTGTGCTTTTTATCTTATTTTTTTAAATTTAATTGAAGTATACTTGGCTGTATCCCTGAAGTATATGGTATATTGGATTACTCCACACATAATCCTGAGATATAAATATCTTGTACATTTATGAGAAAAGGAAATATAACTCATCCCCAACACTCAACACTACCCATTATTTTTCTTTTTTAATGTAAAATTTTTCTCTTCTTTTAAATGTCTCCTTTTTCTTTTCTAGAGTTTTTTCCTTGCAATTAGTATTTCTGATGATGATATTGATGTTTGCTCCAACAACCCCAATGGCCAATCACATTCTGCGTGGGGCTGTGTTGAGTTTTATTTTGTGTTGCTGCTGTCCTCCTCCCTTTGACTTTGGTGTAATTTATCTTCCCTTTCCCTTGCAGCATTTCTTTCCACTCCACTGTTGCTGAGATGCTTGAAGAATTGCCTGTTGTATTGCGGACCAAATGCATGCTGAATAAATTAGCTGTTTTTTGTTTTTTAACCAGCATCTTTAGAAATAATTCTCAATGATAATTACTGACAAGTGCAAATGTATCACAAAGTGACTCTGTTCTTCAAAAACTATTTTATTAGCAAAACAGTAAATGTATGTGCACAAGTAGGTACTGTATTTTGTCTTGTAGTTAGCATCCAGCTAATTAAAAATATGTATGACAAATAAGCCTGTGTTGGTAATGTACTTACATGCTTACTAACACTATGTCTGGTGTCCATATCTCATCACTGCTTATAGTAATTTTTTCTGTGCCTTCATAACTACTAGGATTCCATGTTAAAAGTTGATCTGTCCACTCCTAAAGCCAAGTAAATTTTAATCATTTGAGTACTGACAAACATCCCTCTCACAATTATGAACATGTTTAAGTGTAACAAAAATAGTTTTGCTATCTTAGACTTTAAAACTGATAAAGATGATACATAACAATCACAAACTAAAATTACTGGGTTTTCTAGTTTAGTTTTGAACCATGACATCATACTATACTCACATAATAGGTGGTACCGCTAACATCAAGCTGAGCCATGTATTCGCTCTGAAACAAGTTTAATGAATATGTTAATGTAAACCCTAATATTCCTGTTGGTTAAAACTAATTAGGTATTCAAAACTAATTAGGAAATGTTATAAAAATATCTAATGTTAAATTTCAATTTATGTGGGGTTATTACAAATTAGTGTCAGGAATCAGTGCACATAGTACAATCAAGACAAAAATAAGAATCTTCATTTACTATGTAGCAAAATTCAAAAGTTTTATTATTATTATTATAGATGCTTGATATGTGAATCCTTTGTCACTCTCCACACATATATATGGCATTGCATTTCTCCCCACACACGATTCAGCAAGTCAGAACTGTCATTTGCAAATGCGGCTTTGATAACTGCTATTAGTCATAGACAGAGTGCGGATAGACTCGATCCTTGACGTAACGTACGAAAAAGTCTCATGGTTTTTAATTCCACAGAAGGATGTGGCCAATATCAGATTTAAATTTTGATATCATAAGTGTAAGTTATGTTTGTTGATTACTTCCGTTGTAAAAATTATACTTTTAACTTAATAATTTCTAAAAATATTAAGATAACAACTTTTTAGCAAATATATCATAATTACAGTATTTTTATCTGCCTGTTAATTACAATAACTTGACTGAGGATTAAAGCTTTAATATAATATTATTTTTTAAATTTAAGCACATAGTTTAAATTTTAATAAATTACTCTATCAATTAAATTAAGATTATAAAATACTGTTTTAATTACTTAATTTAGAAGATACTAGAAGTATTTGGAAAAATCATGCCAGGAAATTGTAGCACCTATCACAGGTACATGGCGAATAGTGTGGGCGTGTAGCGCAGAGGGAACGTGGGTTGGACCACCTTGTATTAGGAATGAACAGATCAAGCAGATCAGCGTTTTACTTACTTACGGCTTTACTTCTCGTCGATACTGAGGTCGTTAGAAGCGGGATGGGAGTGGGGACAAGGAACGGGAAGAAATTCGGCATGTGCTTTTGAAGGAAGCATCCTAGCATTTGTCTGGACTAATTTGGGGAAACCACGGAAAACCCAAATCTGGATGCCCGGACAGGGATAAAACGATAAGGTTACGATCTTATAGAGGCAGAAAGGAGAGGGGGGGTATGGTAGTGGTGGATCTAGGAATTTTCTGAGGCAGGGAAAAGACTGTGAGGTGCCGCCCCCACTGTTGCCAATCCGGTTTGCCCCCTCCCCCCACTCTGGCACCTAATGTGGTTTCAGGGAGGGGGTGAGAAGGGTAGTTGGGAGCTAATTGCTGATCATACGGAAAAATGGTTAACAGGATGAAGAAGAAAGACGCTGCAGAAATTGTGGGGAGAAATAAGTTTGACCTGTTACCAAAGTCAGGATGGGAAGAGCAAGCCTTGCATACGTAAGGTGCAATGGGTCTCTAGAAATAGGGATGTGCAAGGAAAAGAATAGGGAAAAAATGGGTTCTGCTCCTAGGTACCAGACATGGGGGAGGTGTAGGCCTTCTTCCAAGGGATTGGCTAGGCACAGGCTACCAGTTTGCAAGTATTTTCAAACCTAGTGCAGCATTAGGTCAGGTACAGAAATATATTTATTTATTTATTTTCAAATAGCCTATGGCTAATATATATATATATACAATTACAATTCATACATCATATTAAACATAAAAGAGAAAAAACAAAGAAGGTGTTAATTTCAAAGAACTCCTTCACAAGAAATATTAGTGTGTCTTTCCTCTAGCCATTTACCCAGCTTTTCTCTAAAACTTGCAACACTTCTGGTCCTCTTTATTTCATCAGGTAATTTGTTAAATATTTTTAAACCTTTGTGCAACACAGTTTTCTGTGCTTTACTACTTTTATTATAAGTCGAATGGAAATGATTTGCCTGCCTTGTCTTATAATTATGTACATCATTATTGTTATATACTAATCTAGTCACATATCTTGGTAATAATCTACTTTCCAACCTATATACAAAAGTCAGTACATCTCTAATTACAGGGTGTGGTAGATAAGTAATGAGACTCAGTCTAGAAAAACAAATTTATTTATCCTATTTGTACAAAACGTTAATATTCTTCAAAGTACTCGCGTTGGGCGTCGACACAACGTTGCCAGCGCGTTTTTCAAGCTTCATAGGCCCCACTGTAGTCCGTTTGAGTTATCCCAGTTAGTGCCTTCGTGACAGCACGTTGGATGTTCGGAATATCGGCGAAACAATGACCCTTCAGGCATCTTTTGACCTTCGGAAATAGGAAGAAATCAGGGAGACTCAAGTCAGGGCTGTATGGTGGCTGTGGCAGAACTTCAACTCCAATTCGGGTCAAGTAGGAGGTCACGAGGAACGCTGTGTGCGCCGGAGCGTTGTCGTGGTGGAGACGCCAGCGTTGAGCAAGGTCCTGTCGCTTCCATTTGACGGCTCTGTGCAATCGAAGGACTTCTTTGTAGAATTCGGCATTGACAGTCTTCCCCTGAGGGACAAACTCTTTGTGAATTAACCCCCGCTTGTCAAAAAACACAATCAGCATTGTCTTGATGCGGGACTTTGACATTCTTGCTTTCTTTGGCCGCGGGGATGCCGGTGTGTGCCACTCCGAGCTCTGGGCTTTCGTCTCCGAGTCGTACTGGAATGTCCACGATTCGTCGCCTGTTACTACGTTGTCTAAAAAGTCTGGATTATTTTCCAATTCATTCAACATCTCACGGCAAACGTCCACTCGTCGTTGCTTTTGTTCGGCGGTGAGCACTCGGGGAACCAATTTTGCGCAAACTTTCCTCATCATCAAATCTTGCGTAACAATTTGGTGAACCGTAAATTTATTCACGGAGACCTCATCGGCGATCATTTTGAGACTTAAACGACGGTCGGAGTCCAGGAGTTCTCTCACTTTGGCCACCGTTTCATCCACACGACTCGTTGAAAGGCGTCCAGATCGTTCCATGTCTTCAACGGATTCCCTCCCGTTTTTAAATTCATTAAACCACCGGAACACTTGAGCTCTTGATAGGGAGTCTTCTTTGTAGGCCTCCGTAATCATAGCAAAAGTTTCCGAAGCAGTTTTGCCCAAGCGAAAGCAAAATTTGATTGCATACCGCTGTTCTATCGAGCGATCCATCTTCAGCGTTTTCACATGTGTCACGGGCACACAAACAACGTAATACGCGAAGCTCGACCCTCACTGCACCATAGCTCCGACGCGACTGCGAACCGGTTCTATTGTTAGCTCAGATCCCCCACCACGTGACGTACAGGTGGAGACCACGGCGGCCAGTCTCATTACTTATCTACCACACCCTGTATTTTCTTTTCAATATGTAAATATCCTAAGTCCTTAAGGACATTACTAACATTTTCAGTTCGTCTCTTATTTAGAACAGCCCTCATTCCCTTATTAAAATTATTTTGCAATTTCATAATTTCTCTTTTGCTTGCATGATTAATACTGGGGAGCAGTATCTTATGTAAGGCAGAACAATTGCTTTAAACAATAGCTGTTTACCTGGTTTAGATAACACTTTTCTTAATAAGTTCATTGATAGTAGGAGGTGTGGGAAATAGTATCGATAGGAATGCGAGTTATAGTATAGAGAGCGAACTGATGAAGGTGGTGAAGGAGGCACAGCACACCAGGGTGGAGCTCATGCAGGTACTAAGTCGCCATGACCGGCCACAATTGAAGTATGCTGTGAGGCGGTTGAAGACGGTGGGGTTTCACTAGGCATTATCTGTACCTAAATATGAGGGGCAATGAGGTACTTTCTGAGTTGTTACTAAAGCTTTAATGGAGACCACTTACAGTGCTAAACTGTACTAGGGCTGTGCCTTATTTGGGTTAGAGGCTGCTGGTGTTGGTATAAAAACAAGTGATCAAAGGGATGCTGATCTTAGATCCACGATGGGAAAAATCACTAATGCTAAAGATATGGATTTTTTGATTGAATTAATTTGATTGCAATGGAGTATATGCTTTTGTGGCAATTTACCTATATACCGACTTTTCTCCTTTTCTATACCCACCTACATTTGTCCTATACAAATTTCAAATTTAAATTTTTCCAGCATTTTTTAAAATTATTCACAATTTCTCTTGGTGACTTGTTCCAATCCCTGACACCCTTACCCACGAAAGAAAATGTTCCCACACACTTGTGCCATTAGTCGAGTGCCTGCTTGTGGTCACGGTTATCTCTTCGCTTCCATTCTTAAACCAATATCTTTCCATGCCTCATAACCAAAATACCCCTCGTACACTCCCGTGACCCTCTTCACCCTCCTCCTGTCATCCAATGAATCTCATTCCAGATCTTTTATTATATCGGTTATTGATAGTGTCTTGTAGAAAATTCCAGACACAAATCTAGCAGCCTTTCTTTGCATCCCCTCCTGTGTTTGATGTGGGTCTCATACTACACTGCCATATTAACGCAATGGTCTGACCAAAGTTTTACTTCTCTGCTATATCCCCTCACAACTCTCTCCAAGAAGTGAAGGATTTTGAAACCTTTATATACTACAATAACAAATGAAGGCAGAACTGAAAAAGTGAAGGTTAGTGCTGAAAATATCACAAAGCTAGCTGTAAGAGTGTTATTGGTGAAATATAGAAATGTATGAACAAACTAACACACTTAATAGAATTACATGAACTGCCAGTAACTGGGGGGTAGAGGGAGTACTAGTCAATGAGGTTTACAGAGAGTACCGCAGAGACAGAGGAGGATTGGGGGAGCGTCACTGGTGTTTATAGATCATGACAATGAGTTACTAGGGGTAGATTTCTGGGGAAATAGAAAACAAAAAATCAGGTGATGGCTGCTTACCATAGTGGAAGAATGAATTATAAAGATAAGGTTCTTGGAGAAAAACTAAATTCATATTCACAGCTCAGAGATGACAATAAAATGGTCATTACTGGGGGAGATTTAAATTTACCAGGTGTCGACTATTATAAACAATTTCAAAAACAAAACAAAAAACTTTGAAAATTGATAATTACATCAATAAAGTGCAAGCAAATTCTTAACAATATAATTAGACAGGGCAAAAAGAAAATCATAGATATATTTCCTCAGCTACAAATAAAATGAAAGCCATGTGGAAAGTTGTAAGGAAGAAGTAGGATTGAGACAGACAGATAGCCATAAAATTCAGTTGCAGGATGATAAAAAAAATAATAACTGGTCCTCTAAAGTTATATAATAAATTTAATACATATTTCTCAAACTTTACTGATAATCTGATTTTTTGAAAAGATGGTAAGTGCACCATCAATGTTCCAGAAAATGTCAGCCATAATAATACAAAAACTCTTTTTATTCAGTCCACAAATGAAGAGGAAGCAGTAAAAATTGTCAGTGAGCTAAAACCCATATTTTCAATTGGAACTGGTGATGTTCCGGAGTTTGTTTTAAAAATGTTCTAAATTAATAGCTTGTACTCTCTCTCATATATTCAGTAGCTCTTTTTCTAGTGGAATATTTCTAGATAACGTTCAAACAGCAAAAGTAAACACCCTATTTAAAAAAAGGAAATATAACAAACTATTGTCAAATGTCAGTATTCTTGTGTTTCTCTAAAATCTTAGAAAATTTTTGTGAAAGGAGATTTTTCCAGTGTATAAATGCAACAAAGTCTTTTGAATACCATGTTGCTCAGAAAATTTGTTTAACAATAGACTCATTAACTTTTAGAAAATAATAAATTATTCTCATATACTCATATACTTTGGGAAGAATAAATCAACTGAAACAGCTCTTTTACCATTTTACATAGAAATATTACGTATTCTAGATGTACAAGGACATGTGTCTCCAATATTCCTGGAGTGTCACAGGGTTGTGTATTAGGACTATTGCTGTTCATTATTCTAATGAATGATTGTGTTGATGGGTTATGGTCAGAGTCTATGTATTTTACAGATGATATAATGGTATACAATAGGATCAGGTGCAGAATGTGAACAGCTGTAGGGTGACCTGGGTAGAATATCTAGATGGGTTGGTCAGTGTGGAATGAAGATAAATGCCAAGAACAGTCAGCTTATTAGGTACACAGACAAAAAACTCAGTCCACCCCAAACCCACCAACTCACAGCAGTACCTACATTTCGACAGTTGCCATCCATATCACACCAAACGTTTCCTCTCCTACAGTCTTGGCATCCGAGGCAGTCGTATATGCTCCAATCAGAAATCCCTAATGGAGTACTCAAACAATATCTCAGAAGCAACTATCCCCTAGCTTTGGTTCACAAGCAACTTTCACTAGCCAAATTGCAACCTGCTCTATCTATTGACTGCTCCAAACCCCCAGAAACCAACCACAGTCCAGTCCCGGTTACACAATATTTCCCTGGCCTCGAATCCATCAACAGATCCTTCGGCAGAGTTATGATTTCCTACTAACCTGCCCAGAAATGAGATCCATTCTTCCTAAAATCCTCCCTGCCCCTCCTAGAACTTGTTTCAGCTGGCCTTCCAACCTCAGCCAACTCCTAGTCGACAAACGCAGTCTTCCTCGTCCCATCAGACAGCCCCAAGGATCCTTCCCATGCAATAGACCCCGCTGTAAGATGTGCAACATTCACCGTGCCTCCACCACTTTCACTAACCCTATCAATGGCGAGAGCTTTCCTATCATAGTGTTAAGGTTCTTTGGGTGGTTTTATTACTGCATTAATTAAAAGTCCACCAAAAAACTAGGTTATGTGAAGATGATCGTTTATTTTCAATCAAAACAAGTCTGCGACATTCACAAGCATAGTTGTTACAATCCAAAGATGCAATACTGACTTACTGAAAACTTGCATGAATGTCTCTGTAACACTGAATTAATACTTAATGCAAACTAAACTTCTCTGTCCAGGCAATCTGTTTATATAGAGTCTATCGAATTTACGAGAATTCTTCAAAGGCATCCGCCCGATATTTCTCGATCATTAACAATCACTCAAACAATCAAACATATTAAAAACAATCGGAATTGATACAAAATTAATTAATAACATTACAAAATGATTAGAAATGGTAATTAGAGATACTTAAATACAAAATTATTTACAGAAATCCTTTCAAATGGTGGAAAATTGTCCTGTAGACATCGTAACATACATTAATACAAGTAATTACAAACTTTTAATAAATTCTCTTGCATCATTCGGTTCTTAAACATATTAAATGGTCTTTAAATAATTTTCTTACCTAAAACAAAGTCTATATACACTTATTTACAAGAATTTACAAAATATATATATATATATATATATATATATATAAATATATCAAATCACTTTCAAGCAAACTTTAGCTCATTACAAATATTTCACACAGTCCAATACTATCCAAAATACAGGTATTAGGGCTGTTACAATAGGACACACCACCTGTGAAACCTCCCACATAATACACCAGCTAACCTGAAAACACTGCCTGGCTTTCTATATAGGTCTGACTAGCAATCCATTAGCCATAAGAATGAATGGCCACCATCAGACAGTTTCCACTCAGAATCCAAAACATCCAGTAGCCATCCGTGCCATCTCCCATGACACTAATAATTTCAGTTCTTGTTTCATGGTCCGTGCCATCAGAGTCCTCCCAAACAACAGCAGCTCCTCTGAACTGAGAAGGTGGCAACTCGGCTACCTATACAAACTAGGCACAAGGCAAACTCCTGGTCTCAATTTGAGATAATACCCAGTCAGCACTTCTCCTTCCCTCAACCCTCTACTTGCCTCCACGCCCACTGTCTACAGTATATTCAACCACCACATACCAGAGGTGACGTTTAACTAGATAGATTTTTATTATTATTATTTTTGATTATTCTTTTTCCTTATTTACTTTTACTTTCTCAAATTTATTTAATGTATTAGTCTGCAGTTTTTGCAACATTTTGAATTGCTCATGTACTAGATCCAATCCACTGTCCCCCTCTCCCTGTCCTTTCTTTGAATTTACCCCCACCATGTTCCTGACTAACATTCTTTCTGTGAGACCGTATCCTGCACCACCCTCCCTCCGTGATGTTCTCCTGTTGACGAAGGGCCAAGTCCCAAAATATTCATTGTTTTTGCAGTTCTTGTACTTTTTTATGTGTTCACCCCATGAAACCATCATCTAAGGTAAGGGGTGATTCAATTTGTTATCCTTTTTTTGTAAACCCATTCACTACTTAGCTCATATTATATATATATATAGAGAGAGAGAGAGAATGGGAGGGGGGGGAGAGTGAGAAAGGGATAATTAGATGACTAGGGGAATTGCCACTGGAGTGTTAGCTCTATCACAATTATAAATTAATAATAATAATAATAAGATCTGTCAGTGGCATTTGATGTAATTGGAAATAATATATTACTTACAAACTAGAATTTCTAAGAGCTAGAGCAATTGGTAAGAACTGGCTAAAGTCATACCTGCATGATAAGAAACATTGTGGAATGTAGTTTTGAGACAAACAATAGTGTATACTATGTTCACTCAGATTGCAAACACATGAAATACGGAATCCTGCTAGGATGAATTCCTATACTGTTCATAGTAGGCCTATGTATAACTGATCTAGAAGCAACAAGTAACTGCAAAAAGTATATTAAATTTTCAGATGAAACCAGCATATTAATGAAAGAATGTACTAAAAACAATTACTAAAAAACTGAACACTGTTCTGAAAGTGTCGTGAACTGGTTTTTTCAAAATAACTAATAATAAACACCAAAAAAATACAGGCCACACACTTCCAAACAAAAAAGAATATATCTACTCCAGTAGCGACAGTAAAACTCTGTGATGAACTGCTTAAAAATATAGAAAACATAAAATTTCCGATGCAGTAAACCCCTCTCGGGTATCCGTCGGGACGGTGTTTAATAAACACGACGTTTCGGCAGCTAGCTCTGCTGGCATCATCAGGTGTCAGGCCTCTTGCTGTCGCAAGCTGACTGCCACCTCCTAGACTGGCACAGTCCTCATCTTCTGTCTGCGCTAGGCTCGTGTAAAGTTTAAAGTTTCAGGACTTTCGTCTGATAAGGTTTGTTAGAATGGCTGTCTATTCAAGTCTTGTGGTAAGTGATAATGATTTTTTTTTCAGATCCTGTAGTAACATGTTAGTGTCAGTATTGGTCAGTTGTATGTTGGGTCGTATGGGTCTTGTCCTAGGCTTTGATTAATTTCGTGGGGTAAAGATTGAGCTTTTGTGTAGAATTTCGTCGCTTTGTCTTTTACATAGTTTATCAATGTTGGTATGCCTAGGTCGTTATGGAGTCATATGTTGGTCATGTACCGAGGGGCATTTGCTATTATTCTAAGGTATTTGTTTCGAATGATTTGTAGCTTTTTGAGATAATGGTCTGGTGCCATTCTATATAGCTCAGAGCCATATAGAATTGCTGGCCGTATTACTGCTTTATAAATCTGTAGCTTCGTTTTCGTGCTGAGGCTGGCCCCCTCGAGGAAGATTCCGGCTTTGCCTAAGTTGCGTGCACTTTGAATGTGGCTGGTCCATTTTAGTTTTTTTATCGAAGGTGACACCTACGTATTTGACTGTGTCACTGCATGCGAGGTCCTTTCCGTCCAGAGATACACAGTTATTTGGTGTTGATCTTTTTGTTGAAAACATTATTGCTTGAGATTTTCCTGCATTTATTTTAATTTTCCACATATTACCCCATTGTGTAATTAGTTCTACATGGTGAGTTAGCTTCCTGGCAATAAATCTTTGATTGCGACATGACCTGTATATCGCTGTGTCGTCTGCAAAAAGTGCAATTTCTCCGCCTGGCTGGTGGGGAATGTCATTAGTATAAATACTGCACAAAATTGGGGCTATTATCGAACCTAGGGGTACGCCTGCTTCAATTGATTTGCACTGGCTATTGATTCCTTCCATCACAACATAAAATTTCCTGTTGCAGAGATAGCTGTCAATCGTTCTAAGTAAGTGTTCACGTCAGCGATATGTGTTCAGTTTGAAAATAAGTCCACCGTGCCAAACTTTGTCGAAAGCTTTATCGATGCCTAGCATAACAGCGCCTGTACCGATGGAGCGTGCCCGACATATCTTTTCAACCAGTCAGACAGCTTGGTGGGTGGTATTATGTCGCGCACGAAAGGCGAACTGCTCAGGAATGAAAAATTTTCCAGTCTTTGAGGAATTTTTCGATGGATGTGTTGATGAGGATTTCGAGGATTTTTCCAAGGATGTTGAGTAGGGAGATGGATCTGCAGTTTTAAGGAAACTAGATTTTTGTTGGTTTAGGAAGAGTTATGACTTTTGCAGTTTTCCAGGCTGTTGGGAAGTAGGATAGTTTTAGACAAGCGTTGAAGATGGGGGTAAGATGGGCTATTGCTGGTTGTAGCTGGTTTTTGACATGTGAGGCTCTGATACCGTCAGGACCCGGGGATTTTTTTATTACCAAGTGCCCTTATGATTGAAATCACTGTGGACGACTCCACTGGACGGAAAGAGCCGCGTGTTCTTTGCCTCAGAATGCAGGGCACTTCTCTAATTACTCTTTCCTCGTGGATATCACTATCCTCATCATCAATGACTTGTTCTTGGAACTGGCATTCCAAAGTGTCAGTCATGGCTTCCACTTTTTCCGGCGTTGTGTATACTAAGCCATTTGGCCCGTGTAGTGGTTTTGAACACTGGGGTGGTTGTTTGCGTGCTTTGATTAGTTTGCAGATCAGCTTGGGTTGTTGCTCTTCGCGACGGAGAGTGTTGTTCCAACATTGGGCTCTGTGTTGTTGTAGGTGTTGCCTCACTTCATGTGTAAGTCTGTTAGTAATCCTGCTGTCTATCGGGTCGCGATATTTCTGCCAGCGTTTCCGATGGTGGTATTTTAGTTTAATTAGTTCTGATATATGTGGTGGAAGATCTTAAGTTCCTGGATCGTGGGTGACTTTTATTGTCGCTTTCTTCGCGCATTCCACGATGGTTGTGACAAGGATGTCTATTTACCTTTCGATTTCCTGTTTATTAAACTGAAATAGCTGTTCAGTTATGTGAGAATTTATAAGTTATTTGTATTTTTGCCAGTTAGTGGTTAGAGAGAAGTTTTTACTCTCAGTTCGACTTACAGCTGCATCAATACATAGTACCACTGGGTTTTGGTCGGAATCGAGGTCATTGTATACAGTGGATGCAGCAGACCAGGTGATATTTTTTAATAGAAAGATGCCCAAGATATCAGGCCTGAGTCTGGAGTACCAGGGAATAAAGAGTGCGGCCAATGCTGCTGGTTGCGTTGCATCCCCATGTGCGAGATTTAGCGTTAAAGTCGCCCCCGATGATTGTTCTGTCGGCTGTGGCCAGTGCTACCAGGTCGGCCACAGGCAATTTCCTACCGGGCGGGTGGTACACTGCTATGAATCTAATTGCCTGCCCATTTATTGCGACCTCAGCAGCCGTAGCTTCTACACGCTCGAGCGCAGGTAAATCAATTGATCTGTGTGATAGGCGTGTTTTTATGAGGATTGCTGTTCCTCCCCCTGGTCTGTCAGTACGGTAAATAGCATAGTTTCTCAGCTGGAATCTTTGCCCAGCATGCAGGTGAGTTTCGCTGAATAGGGCTGTATCTATGTTATGTTCCTCTAAGAATAATTCTAGCGAGTGTTTTTGGCCGAGAATACCATCGGCATTCTATGTCGTAATGGTTGGGTTTTTTAATTTATTTTGTGTCATCGATAAAGTTTTTGAAGGTATTAACAATGACCATTATTTTTGCTTCTGTGTTTTGGGCTTGTCTGAAGTCTTGTATAGCGGATTTGAATGTCTGAAGTAATCCTCTGCAGAAATCAAGTATTTCCCAGAAGTCTGATAGAGGGGATGATGCTGGTGGCGCTTGCGAGGAGGGGAGTGTGGTTTCTCCTCCTGCAGGCGGGGTGGGCGAAGTTTCATTGTTGGTAGAATTTGCATTGGAGTTGTTGGTAGTTAGAAGTTCCTTGCTGTTTACGGCCGATGGAGGCTGCTCGGAACTGGTTGTGCTGTTGGGAAGAGGTGGGAACAGGGCCGGCGTTAGGGGGGGTTAAGCGGGGAAAAAGTACCCGGGGCCCGGGCCACCAAACGGGGGTCCGCCGGCCTGGATGCCTAAATAAATAAAAATCAAACACAAATTTTAAAATCTGCACCAATAATTTTGAACATTTTTGTATAAAAATTTTCTGAATTTATATATATATATATATATATATATATAAAAGTGTAAGGGGGCATGCATAAATTACCTGAGGTGAAATAGGGGGGGGGTTCCGGCGAAATATCACCAAAGGGGGGGAGGTCTTCGGAAATCTCACGTGAGGTTTTGGAGGGGGTCCGGAAAAACACCTTAAGTAATTTATGCATGCCCCCTAAAGTAAAAATATTTTCGGGGGGGGGGGGGGAGGGGCCTAAGATCGCTTACCCGGGGCCCGAGAAGCCTAGCACCGGCCCTGGGTGGGAACTGAGAAGTTGAAATTTATTGGGTGCTTTGCTGGCGTCATTGTGTAAGTCAGATGATTTTTTTTGTTCTTTTGTTGTTTCTTTGGTTTTTCTCTAGCTTTCTTGACTTCTAGGCTTTTCTTTAGAATTTCCTGGTAGATAGGACATTTTATATAGCTCGCGGGGTATGAACCATTGCAATTAGCACAATTAGGAGGTTCCTCAGGGGTTTTTTATTGCAAGTTTTTGTAAGGTGAGCACCACCGCACTTTACACAGCGAGGTGCAATGTGGCAATTTTTAGACCCATGTCCTAAATTTTGACATGAATGGCATTGTATAGGGCCATTTGGTGCTCCATAGGCCTCTATCCTCAACTTGAGGTGGCGAATGTATTGCACATTGTATATCTCTGACGCTTCTGTGGAGCGGTATAGCTGGACAAGGAACAGTGGCAGCGGTTTTCTAATACCTTCAGGGGTATTGGTAGACATTTGGTGCACGTCGTGCATGGGAAGCTTTTTTAAATCGTCGTGAATTTCTTCACGCGAGATATCGGTAGGCAGGTATCTGATAACTACTTTGGTGATTTTTAAAGGATCCTCGTCATAGGTGTGTTACTGGATGTTTCTGATATTCATAGCTTTCAAAATGAATTTAAAGCCTTTTAGGTTGGAAGCCTGGTATTTAATGCTTTTACCGCGGTAGGCAAATCGCCTGTTAGTCCTTTCTCAATTTCTTTTATAAAAGCCATGTATCCAGTTGTCTGATAACAGAATATGGGGGGGGGGGGACTCTCACACATTGACCTTGTGATGGGGGAGGGGGAGGTACTGTTTCTGGAGCATCGCCTAGTGATTCATATCTGTTTGAAGTAGGTATGTTGAGGATGGATGTTTCATTGGAATTTGTGTCTGAATCAGACTCGCTATCATTTTCTGGTAAAGCAAGAAATGACCCCTCTGGTACTGAACTCTGGTCTGTCTTATTAGTGTTTTGTTTAGTCTGCTTAGGTGAAGACTGCGATTTTCTCTTGTGACTGCAAGACCCCATTTTGGAGCCACCGCAGCGGTCCGATTTTTGTCAGTCTGTCGGTTTTAGGGTGTGTTACACTGGCCTTTCGTTGGCACCGGTAGGTATCAGGACCAGATGCAACCCTACACAGCACACTTGGGGGTTCCGCTCAAAGAGCGGGCCGTGGGGCGGTAAATCCCTAGCACCTCGGTTTAGTCTGTCTAGAGTCTGTCACCCTAGCCGTCTGATGACAAATTTTGCTTTGTAGCGCCTTGCAACGCTTGTATCCTATCGAACTTCTTTTATACATCCAGGAATGGCGCGCAAAATCTTGGGCGGCTCACTACGACGCCCGCTTCCCGGCCGCCGAGATGTGCTGGCGGTGTAAGTTTTTTTTTTTTGTTTTTTTTTTTTTTTTTGGATCGCTGCCTCACCAGCGTGTTTATGTCCCGCTACCTAGGTAGCTCTACTGCTATGTGTCACTTTGTACAGGATAGAGTTCTTTGCGCTTTGAGAGGAAATCATGGCTGTGAAAACCCTTACAGTTTTCTTATATCATATTAGTGCTACTCTGACTGATATATGATATTTAATGGTACTCGATGGGAGAGCCAGTGCCTTGGCCTTGTTGTGCCAAGTGTATGGAGCCTCTCGTCAGTTTCTCTGAATTTATTGATTCGTTCGTAGAACTTCTCTCATCGTGAATCGCCAGCACATCCGGGCGGCCAGGAAGCGGGCGAAGTAGTGAGCCCGTGATTTTGCGCGCCATTCCTGGATGTATAAAAGAAGTTCGATAGGAGGCTAGAGGCCTGACACCTGATGATGGCTACAGAGGTAGCTGACGAAACGTATTGTTTATTCAACACCATCCGGCTGGACACCCAAGATGAATTTATTGGACCAGTACGCCAAAAAAGGTTTCGCTCACACATAAAATTTCTGGGTATATGGAAACAAGATAATTTAAAATGGCACACACAGAATGAATACCTTTGTAAAAAAAAATTAAATACCATCTGATACACGATGAGAATATTAGTTTTCTGCATATAAATTGAAACAATTAGGAATATTTATTTTGTATATGTGCACTCTTCCTTCCGGCGGCTGGCTGAAAGGGTGAACTCTGTGGTCAATGGCCGCAAGATATCGGCGGAGCTAACCATCTGTATAATCGTAGACAGAGTTGATTGTGGACCTCTGGTTCAGAGCCGTATCGAGGGGCTGAACCAGAGACTACGACGTATCTGTGATGATATTGGCTGCAGATTTCTCGATCCTGCCCAGAGTCTTGTAGGGTTCCCCTTAATAGGTCAGGTGTGCACTACACACGTGAATCGGCTACACGGGTGGCAGCGGCCATGTGGAATGCACTGGGTGGTTTTTTAGGCTGAGGGAGGAAGACCCAAAACACGAAATACAGTTACGGACAACCCAAGCAGATGCAACACCGGAATGTAGGAGCAACGTAAAAGAATCTCGACAGTTAAAAGTTCTCGTAATTAACTGTAGAAGCGTTTGTAACAAACAAACCGGAACTTCAAAGCGTTATTTGTAGTACAGAAGTGGATATCGTTATCGGTACAGTACGTTCGCTGAAGACAGATTACATTCTCATGGAGGTGGGGTATTTATAGCTGTGAGTAAAATTTCTCCCATGTAATGAAAAGACGTCGATACGATCTGTCAAATCATATGGATTAAACTCAATGTTGCTGGGTCAAAACTCATCATAGGCGCCTTCTACCGTCCACCCGATTCCGACATAGCTATCACCGAGGAGTTAAGAAATGTAAATAGTATAGCTAGCCGTTTTCAGGATCATGCTATGATTCTAGGAGGAGACTTTAATCTGCCTTATATTGACTGGCGCAATTACGTTCACATTACAGGTAGCAGGGATAGGGCAGTTTCTGAAGTAATTCTCGCTTTGTTGTCAGATAATCATCTCGAGCAGCTAGTTAATGAACCTACGCGGTGTCATAGCGGTAGCGAAAACATTTAAAATTTGCTGGTTATCAACAGGCCAGAATTATTCACCGACATTTCAACGACCACAGGAATAAGTGATCACAAAGTGGTAATTGCTACTATGAAATTAATGACCAAGCGAAAAAGGAAAAAACGGTGGATTGTATACAGATTCAGTAAGGCCTCAAAGGAGTGTTTTAGAACCTACCTTAGGAATAATTACCATAACTTCAAGTCAGCAAAGGACACCGTTGAAGAGATGTGGCATCGATTTTATACATATAGTCAGGGAAAGTATGGAAATACGTATAGCGAAGCGGACAATAAAGGGGGAGAATGATCCACGGTGGTACACATGTGAAGTCAAAAGATTACTAAAAAAAAAAAAAAAAAAAAAAAAAGTGAAATACACGCACGCTCAAGAAGGAATGAGTGTCGCAGCGATTTAGAAACCTTAGCTGAGTTAAGAGGACGTATTAGAATGTAATGCGAGAGGCCTTCAACGATTTTCATTCCAACTCTCTCTCTCTCTCTCTCTCTCTCTAGAGTCTCACAGAAAACCCAAAGAAATTTTGGTCGTATGTACGAAAAGTTAATTGTACCAACAGCAATATTCCAGCACTAATTTGTGAAGGTTCCGAGGTTAATGAAAGCCGCGATAAAGCTAACATACTAAATACTGTATTCAAAAAATTCATTTACTGATGAAAATAAGGATAATCTTCTCGTTTTCCCACGCCGTGTTGAATCGGTGATGGAATCATTACGAATAGATACTGCAGGTATCATTATGCAATTAGAGCTCCTGAAACGGAGGGAAGCACCGGATGGAATTCCAGTAAAAGTATTTCCAGAGTATGCGGCGGAAATCGGCCAATTTCTTTTTGATATATTCAGTAAATCATTAAAAGAGCGAAAAGTACCTTCAGACTGGAAAATCGCGCAAGTAACTCCGATTTTCAAGAAAGGTGGTCGAAGTGATCCTGGAAACTATCGTCCCATATCTATAACATCTGTTTGTAGTAGAGTTATGGAGCATATTATATGCTTGAACATTATGAATTTTCTAGATGCGAATAATTTGCTTACAACAAATCAACACGGATTTCGGAAGAAAATCTCATGTGAAAACACAGCTTGCCCTATTTACACACGACGTAATGAAAGTTATTGATGCAATTTTTTTAGATTTTCAGAAGCTTTTGACTCTGTGCCACACAACCACCTTTTAGCGAAGCTTCGAGCGCACGGTATATCAGATCAGCTTTGTGAATGGATAAAGGATTTTCTAACTGGTTGGTCGCAGTATGTAGTCGTTGAAGGAGAAAATTCTTCTAATCTAGATGTTACATCGGGCGTACCTCAAGGAAGTGTAATAGGACTACTTCTTTCTTAATTTTTATAAACGATCTCGGAGGCAATGTGAAAAGCCTTTTTAGATTGTTTGCTGATGATGCGGTTAATTATAGGGAAGTAAGAAATTTGGCCGATTGCTTAGAAATTCAGCGTGATCTGGATGTTATTTTGGCATGGTGCGCTGAGTGGCAACTTACTCTAAATTGTAAAAAGTGCAAGGCAATGAGTATAACTAAAAAAAAAGTATCGAATTGTTCAGAAATACGAGTTAAACAATACAAGTTATTGATATGGTCGATTCTATTAAATATTTGGGAGTAACAGTACAAAGGAACATGAAATGGGACATACACATTAATTCGTTAGTAGGCAGAGCAAATTCTAGGCTGCTTTTCATAGGTCGAATCTTGAAAAACTGTAATGAACAAAGGAGATAGCATACAAATCTCTTGTGCGTCCACATTTGGACTATTGTTGTGTCATTTGGGATCCGTTTCGTAAGGGGTTGATCGAAAGTATAGGAGGAAGGTACAGAGAAGAGCCGCTCGATTCGTGACCGCTTGCTACAGTTATTATGAAAGCGTCACAAACTGATCAGTAGACTAGGCTGGGAGTCTCTGGTAGATAGACGACACACGTTTCGTTTAAACTTATTGGTAAACATGCGTACTCCCACTTTCACTTACGAGTGTAGTGAAATACTTCTTCCACCAACCTATTTGAGTCGGAAGGACAGGAAAGATAAAATTAGAGAAATAAGGTGCCGGACTGATTCTTATATGAATTCTTTTTCCTCGTACCATTAGGGATTGGAATGCACAGCAAAGAGATTAGCTTTGGTGCTGAGCACCCTCTGCCACCCACAATTTTGTGAATTGCGGAGTATATATGTAGATGTAGATATCGGTCAAAGAATTAGGAATAGTAATCGAACGGAAAGACGACCATGACCACAAGATGGCTCTTGATTTCATCAATAAGGGAATGGGAAATTTTGTTTTGTGGTAAGGGTGTCAGGGACCGGAAGAATTACCAAGTTAAGTGATTAATAATTTACCAAAAAACGCTTACTGACTTTGAAATTAAAATTTCTAAATCGGAAAATTAAATTTGGGAGGAATTTAATACTTAAATTATATAAGATAGTTTTAAAAAGTACATAAAAGGGGAAATTAGTTGAGTATGGGAATTGACACTGGAGCGTTAGCTCCATCGTAATTAAAATTAATAATAAGAAGAAGAACTTTAGATTCTTGAGTATTTTTGCTATCATTATGTTATCCAATATTTTGCATTAGAAATTCGCGTAAGAAATGTTTGCCAAGGTTGAATATAAAGCTAATATCACCGCACAAAAAAGGATCAAACAGCAGTCAGGCATGGCAACAGTCAGAGAAAGAATCCGTTGTTTCCGCCGAGAAGGCGAGGAAATTGATTCGCTTCGTCTCAATTTTCTTCCACACTGCTGGCCTTGGGCACAACGTGGGGGGTATACACATCAAGCCGGCAGCAGCAAACTCTGACTCACTTCAAGGGAGAGCACACAGGCTGCGACTAGGCTGATTATCTGTTCCGTGAAGCAGGTCACTTACGCCCTTCCAAGTGGGGAAGTAAAAGAAATCTGTCATACACGTCTCCCAGAAACAACATTCCAGAACTAAAGCTGGATGATACCAATCCAACGGACTGAAAACACAGCATACTGGCGAACGATGTGAAACCACGTCTAGCCTCTACAGTTTGACAAACATTCAATAAGAGGTCTAAACTCCTGAAACCTCTCATCATCGTCCTCTTTTCATCCGTCTCCCGAGTGCGTGTAACAACCTTCACCACACTTGTCTGTCCAACTACGTTTCCTCTTCTCGGACTCTATAGATCGATACAGATTTCTCCTGCAGGTCAATTTTCACGAGATTAAGCCATCTCCTCCTAGGTTGGCATCTTGGTATTGTGGCGAGACAGAATTAGGTCAGCTATATGCAGAAAAAGTAGATAGGCAGACGTAAATTTAATGTATTTTGACGATATTGAGGATTAATTAAATATTTTGGAATTATGAGATAGTCAGAGAAATACATAGAATTAATTATTTGTATAGGGCGAGTTGTTCCACGAAGCAATGCCAAGCGCGGAAGCGCACAGCGTAGTGAAGTGATTGTAGTAAATAGTTCGCAGCCGGCGGTCGCGAGCGGTGGCGTATGTGACAGGGACGCGAGCCAGGCTTCCCTTCATTAAGCGGACACAAAGCACCTTGATGCTGTAGCTTCTGTATTTTAGACAAGTGATTCGTGAAGAACTAACAGCCGGTAGAATTAGTGGTCTGAACAGTGTGTGTGACGTTGTCGGGCCGAAGTGTGGTCAGAATCTGTCATTGTAAGACAAGAAGTATGTTAAGCTTTATACACGGTCAAAGGTCAAAGTAAATAATTAAACCAGTGGTGGTGACAGAAAATATGTATGCGTTGTGTGAATAAAACCAGAGTGAACGTTAAAGCGAACCGTGTTATAATTTCTGAACATATTAGAACCTGCAAGCCTAACAATCAACAACAGAATCACATATCAGCATCGCAAGCAGAGCCTCGCAAATATTTTATCGCCACAGTATTCAGTTCTTTTTGCTGTCATATCATCGCTGCTCTCGTTAGATCCATCCGCTTGACGTGTCCAAGCCATCGCAATCTTCCTTTGGCAATGTTTTCGCGAAGGGTTTCATTCACAAGGATCTGTTTACGGATCACTTAATTCTTGAGCTTGTCTCTTCTGGTTTCTGTGCCATTGATCTCGTGAACTTCATCTCTGACGCCTGGACTTTGCTTTCACGTCTGCTGATAGTGGTACATACTTCTATGTTTTACGTTGTAAAGGGTAAAAAGTATGCATTATACAGTGACAGTTCGGCTGTAATTGGATTGTCCCACAGAAGGTGCCTAACTTTATCATAGAATTGGGCTCATTTTTGTTCCCTGTTGAAAGGGCGTATGCAGGATCAGAACCAGAGGGGACAAGAGTTGAACAATTGGGGGGGGGGCAACTCATATTGGTTTCCAGGAAGTGAGCTTAGTGACTGAAACATGACGATTTCTTACAAAATAAATCTCACACCTATTGACGGATTCTCAGAAAATTTTTCAATAACTTTGTTTGTAAATATCTCACGGTATTCTTTCACGAAATTTCGATGCACTCATCAGGCATAATCCAGTCGATCTTTCCTCTCCCAAAGTGCTCCTGAGCCAGTTTTTTACTCGTCGCAGCGTACTGAAGGCAACTTGATTTTTCTTCTAGGGGGGCTGCTGCACCCCCTCCCCGTCTTGTCCCTCGCTAGATACGCCCGTATCCTGTTGGAAACTTCGTTCTGGGATCGACTATCAGAGGTCACTTTACTGGCCAGGTACTGAAAATTATCAACCTGATTCAATTTTTCACCCCTGATTAATATTAGGCTTCATATTCTGTGTGCTGATAGCCATTACCAATGTTTTTGTGTCCCTTATTTTAAGACAAATTTATTTAAAATGCTTATTCCAGATGTCTGTTATACTACTTCTTCTGTATATCCTCACCGAGCGTGGTGGTGTAACGGATAGCGTTCTGGCCTCGCATTCGGGAGGACGGCGGTTCGAATCCCCGTCCGGGCATCCAGATTTGGGTTTTCCATTGTTTCCCCAAATCACTCCAGGTGAATGCCGGGATGCTTCCTTCAAAAGGCCATGGCCGAATTCCTTCCCATTCCTTGCCCCCATCCTTTCCCGTCTCTAAAGACCACGTTGTTAAAAAGGGACGTTAAACTGTTAAAAAAAAATGTATATCCTCAAATCACATCATCTGCAAATACAAATGATTTAGACATCAGGGTGGTGGTGTTCTTTTATTCTCGTCATAATTTCGTCAATTACAATGATGAACAACAGCGGCAATAGTCATGGAGGAAGGAATATATGGAGACAAGATAACGCGAAATCCGTGAAACCTCGTGAAAAAACTGTGCCTGCGCGGTGGACATCGTAGGAGTACCAAAACATTGGGCTGTTTGAAACTGTGTCAGCTGCTGAGAATATTTCATTTTCTAATATTCTAAAGTTTTCTATAATGCCAAGTTGTGATGTATATGGTTGCACAAACAGACGAGATAGGAAAAAACCTGGAATAGCGTTTCATAAGTAAGTCACATTGTAATTATCGTTCTTGAAGTATCTGACAGGCAACCGCAACATTAGTGCCATTCGCTATAAATTTATTCATTGCTCTCAATAGGATCATATTATTTTCAAATTTTTGTTGGTGTAGTGTAGACATTAGCATATGTTACTATTTTGCACCTGAAAAGCTAGAATTATTGTAGACAAATGTTGGAAATTTAATTTAAACGGGTCATATTTACATCGCGACACAGTGAATATGGTATTCTGCATGCATTACTCACGTTTAAGTTTACACTGAAATTGCACGATAAAATTAATCGTGATAATTTGTGCTGTGCAAACTACTAAACGTGATGAAATAAACTTTGTTGGCGGAAATGTAGTTTGCGATGCATTTCTTGTGTTTAGATGTGTCTACATAGTTTGGTTTTGTAGCGGCAATATTAATGGAAATGTTGGCAGGTTGAAATGCGGTGTATACCTGGAGAGAACAAACAATTTATTTATTATTAGCTGTTAGCTTCTGATTTTTGAATGTACTGATTTTTCTAGCAAAATTATATAGGCCACTACCAGTACAATATCTTCTAAGTAAGCTCAGAAACTATGAGGTTTTATGAAATATTAATTTTTTTAAAGCTCTAAACATTGACTTAGGCTTTTTTTTTTAATTTCAGATATGACTTGTTTCTGTTTGTAAATATGTCTACAAGTATATTTCTAGATTTTGAAATCTTCCTTGTCAATTACTGAAATAGAATGTGAAAATATAACCTATTTGAACATCAACTAAAATTTAAGGACTGTAGAAATAAACAGTTTGTTATTCAAGTTCAAAAGAATTACCTGCTCATTAAGTTACGTCCGAATTCATCATCAAATATGGATAAGGCTATAGTTTTTTTTCTGGTCCAGGCCGCATTTCAACCTAATCACGTCAATTTTAAGGTACAATATCTCGAGAACTAAGCGAGATATCAAAAAAATTTATTCTTTACTTTCAGTTTCCCTCATCGAGTTACATAAGAATTAGTCATCAAATTGCGGCGCCACAGTTATCGTTGAATCCCCTCATAACCTAACCACCTCACTTTTGAGACAGTATATCTCGCGAACTAAGCGAGAAATCGAAAAATTTTATTCTTTATTTTCGATTTGTATCGTCGTGTTACATAAGAATCTATCACCAAATTTGACTTTGGAGACACGTTTCTTCTGAATTTCAACCAGAAACTCCACTCTTTTGAGACAATATATCTCGAGAACTAAGCACGATATCAAAAAATTTTATTCTTTATTTTTGATGTGTCTCGTCGAGTTACATAATAATCCATCATCAAATTGCGGTGCCACGGTTGTCTTATGATTCCCTTGAAGTTTTTGTGCATATTTCCGTGTTTCTCTGGTCAAGCAATATGGCGGCCTCTCCTCCCCACTTGTCTCCACCCGGTTTCACTCCAGTATGTGGCGAACGTCCCTTGCGTCGTCTCCATATATTCCTTGCTCCATGACAATAGTGCACTAAGTTGCTAAACATCTATGGTAGTCACAAACCAGTCTCCAATTTGCATCCAGCTTTGGCAATTCTCACAAAACATTTTAACTTTGGTGATCATGTTCGTTGGTACCTTCCGTTTGGATAGACGTTCCCAAAGTTCATTATGCTGTCATTGGCCTCTTCAATATCTAAGAAAATAAAGATGACATCTCTTTCTTTCTTTCATGTTTATCCACGATCATCTGAGCAGTGAAAATGAGATCTGTTGTTGATTTCTTAGGTCTAAATCCATACTGCTCTTCATCTAGTTATGGTCCAGTGACTTTCCTCAGCCTACCTTCTACAATTTTTTTCCATTAGCTGGAGGCCATGGGATAGAATTGTTTATTCCTCTGTAATCGTTACACTTTCATCGGCTACCTTTTTTAAGATTGGCACTATGAGTCCCTTTGTACAGTCAGAGAAAACTTTTTCTTCTTTCCAGATGGTATTCTTTACTCTATATCCATAGATACCTGCTGCTTTTATCATATCCGCATTTAATTCATCTAGGCCTGGTGATTTGCCTTTAGCCATGCTTTTCAGGGCTTTTTCGACTTCTAACCATGTCAGACGGGACTCTCGACCTCCACTATTGTTTCATGTTCCTGAACTGTTATCTTCTTTGCTTATTACAGATAGTCAAAATATTCCCTCATCTCTTCCCGTAACTCATTCCCTTTTCAAAAGATTGTTACATCTTTTTTTTATGAACTTAATGAATTCAAATGTGCTCCTTTTGGATTTTACAATTTTGTGTAACAGCTTTTTATTGCTGCAACTATCCTCTTATATTTTCTTTGCAAATTCTAACCAGCTCTTTCATTTTTCTTCTTAGTTCCCTTAGTTTATACTCGCTTCTTCCCAGATCCTTGTGGTTATCTTGGTCTCTTTCTTTTGTGGCACTTTACGCATGGTATTCCACCAATGTGTTCCTTCATCTTTCAATCTCTAACTAGTTTTGCCAGCTACACCGAGAGCTGTTTTTACAAGGCTCTCTCGCAACATTTTCAATTCTTCTTCTGCGAGTCCTAGTTCGTTTTTGAGAACGAAGTCAGATTTTCTTTTATTATTCTGCTTGTTTTTCTGAATTCTTGAGTTCCCAAATTTTTATCTTACACTTTTTTCTTGTTTTTTAATTTCTCTTCTCCAACATTTCAGAAATTAGCAATTAACAGACAGTTAACCTACATTTTATCCATGGATAAAGGAATATTCCTTCCTCCATGATTTTATCCATGTAATACTTTTACGTCTGTGATGAAGGCTCCTGCTTCTCGATCAGAGGCTATTAACTCTATGAGAGACTTCTGTTGTCTATACCAGCAATATATAGGCCTAGTAATTTTGTGACTGCCCCTTTTTTTAAAGTATGTATTTTTGATGGTGAGGTTGTTTCTCAGACAAGAATCTAGGAAGCATTCCCCTTCTATGTTCCAATTTCCAAAACCAAATGACCCGAGATCTCTCATACTACATTAATCTGCCATACATATAAAATAGAATAGGGAAAGTAAAACCATCAGTTAAACAATATGAGTTTTTTTTAATTGCTTAACGTCTCTCAACAGCGAGGTCTTTCGAGACGGGAAAGGATGGGGGATAAGGAATGGGAAGGAATTCGGCCATGGCCTTTTGAAGGAAGCATCCCGGCATTTGCCTGGAGTGATTTGGGAAGCCATGGAAAACCCAAATCTGGATGCCAGGACAGGGATTCGAACCGCCGTCCTCCCGAATGCGAGGCCAGAACGCTAGCCGTTACACCACCACACTCGGTAAAAAACAATCTGAAGGCAGGAAGATTGCGACGATACAAAGAAAGATGAGACCTGATATTGCGTCGACCCTCCAGTGTGCGAGGGAAGCAACACGGGCCACGCTATAAGGCTGCGCGCATGGCAAGGCGAATGACCTGAATTTGCTGTTTACACCTGGAAACACAGAATGGCGGGTGAAGATCAGGAAACGAGAAAAAAAATTTGATGGCGACACAGAAAAATAAATAATAAAAAGGACTGTATGCGCCAGAAATTTTGCACATTTAAGATATTATTTTTAAAATAAAATTAGTTAGAGGCATTGCTAATCATCTACAGAAAAGGAATAACTGATTTTAGAATTCGTGTTTTCTGTTTGGATGAACAAGATTTGCGCGGAAACAGGTGGTATTTGAATAATATACAGCACATGGCTCTGGTGGTAAAACAGGACACTTTTCATATTGATCTGAAGTCAGAAAGCTGAGAAATTTGGGATAGAAAGTAAAGAAAAAGATTAGTATTAATGTTGCGTTGAATGCTGCTAGGTAGTAGCCACAGGAGCAGTGTGTGCCCTCTTCTGCAGGATCGGTTATGCACAGTCTGCCAGGTCAAACATAATGCAACATTAGGTCAGATTATAGAGGATATTCGTACACTGTGTAGGAGTTTCATTAAAGACGATAGTGATAGTGGAAGGTGGGAGGAACAGTGTTGATAAAAACGCGAGTTATAGTATAGAGAGTGACCTGAGGAACAGCATACCAGGGTGGAGCTCATGCAGGTCGTAAGTCGCCATGACCGGCCACAGTTGAACCACGCTGCGAGGTGAGTAAATGTGGAAACCGAAGTGCTGCTTGGGAATGGCATTATTTCTGTCTTGGCGTTTGTGCCTGTAGACGCCATTGGTAGCTGGGATTTCACTAGGCACGGCCTACGCCTAAACAGAAGGGGCAAGGGGATACTTTCCGAGATGTTAGCTCAGGTTGTACGGAAGCCCATTTCCAGTGATGATGGGGTCGGGACTGTGTTTTTTTAAATTTAGGGATTGCAGGTGAGGGGATGGAAATAGATAATCAAAATGATACTGATTGTAGATCCATGAGGAAAAATCAGAAATGCTGCAGAAATTTATGGAGCTGCTGAAACAATAACTGCCTGGGGCAGAACAAGGAAGGAGCAGGTTGATGCTAAAAATAAGACTTGCTGGTGAAGTGTGGAAGTATAATGAAAAAAGTAATAGAATTTGCAAATTTAATAGAGATACACAACTACAAGTGTAGTGTCTTGGTTAAGAAGAAGTACTAGACAATGAGGTTTTTCCTGATGGTTTCAGAGTGTAAGGCAGAGATAGAGGAGCAAATGATTGATGGGTTTTCATACTGGTTAGAAAAAAACTATTCACTGGTGGTCATAGATGATCACCATGAGTTACTCGGGGTAGATTTCTGGGGTAGTAAAAAAGAAAATAATAAGGGTGTTGGCGGCTTACTGCAGTGGAAGAATGACCGATGAAGAAAGGCCCTTGGGGGGCATCCACAAATTACGTGAGGTGTTTTTCCGGATTTCTGGACCCCCCCCTCCCCCTTGGTGAGATTTCGTGAGATCTGGCCGGACCCCCCCCCCCTCTGGTGAGATCAGGTCCGTGAGAACCCCCCCTAGAAATCGCACTCGAAACTTTTGTAGACCTTTTTTTTTTTTTTTTTTAGGTCACACCCTAACTTTTTGACGAAATACCCTCCCAAAATCGACTTAGGCGCAAATTGTAGACCTTTTTTTGGCTCTACTATCCCCAAATTTTTCGCAAAATCTCACGTGAGATTTCCGTAGACCCCCCCCTCCCCCCTGGTGAGATTTCACCGGACCCCCCCCCTCCCCTATTTCGCCTCACGTAATTTATGGACGCCCCCTTGGGGAGATTTAAATTCATACTCATATTTCAGTGGTGAGAATAGAACGGTCATTATTGGTGAGGATTTAAATTTATCAGGTGTAAACTGCGTAGGAAATATGATTAACACAAGGAACAGAGATTAGCAAATGCCATAATAAGGGAAGGAGGATTTACATAAGTGGTAGAGCAGAACACTAGAGGACAAAAATATTCTGGATGTTTTCCTAATAAAACCCGATGATAACTTAGTGGGGTGTCAAGTAACCGAAGTAATATGTGATCATGAAGCAGTTCTGATGGATATTAGAGAATTCAATGCACCGTAGCCAAAATTGAAAGGGGAAATAGGTTCAATTATAAAAAAGGTATAGATTTTGAACTTGAAGAGATATTTCAGAGAAAGTTTCTGCAAATGGAAGGATAGCACAAGTGCAGTAGATTCAAGTTTTAAAGAGTTCAAAGAGATTGTAACAAAGGGGAAAGAAAAAGTTATTCCAAAACAGAAAATAAAGACAAGTACAGAACCTATGTACTATAATAGGGAGGTGAGGAGGTTAAAGAGGTTGGTAAGAAGAGAACATAACAGAGTTAAGAAGGCAGGGTAGTAGGGAATATTTGAAACAACTAAACAAAGAATTAATAATAGCAAAGAAGGTGGCTAAAGATGGGTTTATGAAGAGTATTGTCAGCGCAAGGGGACTGATGGGAAGGGAGAGTGTTGAGACAAATATAGATAAGGATAGAGAAGAAGTTACTGAGGATTTTAAAAAGGCGAAGATTTAAAGTAGCTGGTTTAGTGAGACCATTAGGGACAATGAAACGGGAAGGTCTAAATCGAAGAATGAGCTTAACAGCACAATTAGAAATAAGCAGTCCACAAAATATGAGATTCATCCTGAGGATATCATGAAGGAAATAAGAAAGCTGAAAGAAACATGAAGGGCTGGTGTAGATAATATTACTGAAGATATCATAAAGATAGCTGGCTGTCAGCTTCTCTTCATATATTATTTAAATTGAGTCTGGATACTTGCTGCTTACCAGAGAACTGGGAAAGTGAAATAGTAGTGCCAGTACATAAAGGATGGGTGAGAAATAGAGTGAAAAATTATATGCCAATTAGTTTGACATCAGTGGTAAAATAAACGGAGAGACCGATATGCAACCACATCAGAAATATATGCAAAGAGTGTAAGTAAATGAGGTAAAAACTATTGGAGTGGACAAGAAAATGATGTGCTGGGTAGAAGAATTTTTAAAACGTAGAAAGCAAAAAGTTGGTGTAGGAAATGCAGTATCAAAAGAAGTGGAAGTAAAGATTGGCGTGCCACAGGGTAGTGTATTGGGACCATTGCTGTTCATTATTCTAATGAATGATTGTGTTGATGATTTACTATCAGAAATTAAATTGTTTGCAACTGACTTAATGCTATATAAAATGATCAAAATGGTTGATGACTGTAAACGGCTGCAGGGTGACCTGGACAGGATATCTAGCTGGGTTGCTAAACAGGGATTAAGATAAATGCAAAGAAAAGTTAGCTTATTAGATTCACAGATAAAAAACTAATGGTTGATTATAATTACAAGGTGGGAAAAAAATTGCTTGTTGAAGACTTGAAATATAAATAACTTGGCGTAACATTTAATATTAAGCTCAGCTGGGCAGCTCACGTTGGACAGATAGTAGAAAATGGTTTCAAAATACTTCACTTGTTGGAGATAGTGATGAAGGGATATACGAGAAAAGTAAAGAAATTGGGTTACAAAACTTGCTTGAATATCGTGGTGTAGTATGTTAGGCATCACATACAGGGGTTGGAGGGGGTGCAGAGAAGGTCTGCTAGAGTTGTCTGTGGAAATTACATATAGCACAATCAGTATCAGATATGATAAAAGAGTTGGAATGGGATTCATTGGAAGATAGAAGGAGGGTGAACAGTGTCATGGGAGTGTACAAGGCGTATATTGGTGATGAAGTGTGGAAAGATATTGGTTTAAAAATTAAAAGTAACGCGTGGAAGGGAAGAGATGATGACCATGACGACAAGCTGGCACTCGGTATCAGGCACGAGGGTGTGGGGAGATTTTCTTTTGTACGTAAGGGGGTCAGGGATTGGAATACGTTACCGAGAGAAATGATGAATAATTTATCAAAAACACTGACACAATTTATAGTTGAAATTTATAGAGGGCAGGAATAAGTGGGTACAGGAAAAGGGGAAATGGTTGTATAGGGAAATTGCCAGCAGAGTGTGCGCTCAATCACAATTAAGTTAAATTAATGCAATTCATACAAAAACCACTGGTAGTATTTTGATGGCATTTTGAATAATCAACAGCTCCTGTTTGTGAGGTTAGAACAGGGTAAGTTTAGTTTAACGTGAATTCAGATAGCTGCAAAATTTAGTATAAAAGGGTTAAAAAAAAAACTTGTTTTTGCGCGAAACCTGTTCAACTAAAAATTGATGGCGATGGAATTCTGAAGATGTATTAAATGAAGTACGGACCACACTCCCGGTAGTAAAACTGAGTATGTTTCATTTTGAAGTAAAATGTGAGGAATTTGAGATTAAAGAGTCCACAAGTTAGTATTTATTTTTTCTACTGGTCAGATTCACTTAATTCTTGCATTTGAAATCCTCATGTGTTTTGAGCATAAGAACGGCATTGTGCTACTGTGAGAAATTCAGTTACATTTTCTCCTGGTGGCGATGTGTTAACTGTACCACGAGAGGTCTAATCCGTACAGCGACAGTGCACGTGAAGGAAGTCGTGGGCCAAAGCTAGTTTAAAAAATGGAAATTAACAAGAGACACTGATCAGTGGTTAGGTAACACTGGACATTTACACCAAGAGCAAATCTGCTGTCAACACTGTGTTCAGATAAAACTGCCCCACGTGTGAGAAAAGGTAGTTCCAGAAAATGAATTCTGAAGCAGTTGTTGGTCGTGTCAGAAGTGGAATGACAAGCCATTGGCTGGCCTAGGTGCTACAGGTTTAGATTATCTGGTCAAGCTGCACGTGAGATCGTTAATCCCGGCGGACATCTGTACTTCGTGGTGACCGTGTGGGGAGGTATAATTTGATTACGAGGGGGAGATAACGTGTCCAACGACGAGTAATGTTTTCCTAGTGGTGAACTGAAAGTAGGCAGCTGGGCCAGATGCACGATGTAAATTTTAGATGATCCACAGCAGAGGGATGTGGCAGTTTAGAAGAGTCAGCAGATAACTATATTTGGACCAAGATATTCTCAAGGTGGGGTGGACTACTGAGCCATGTTCAGTTACTGCGGAAGGATTTTGGAGTGATGGATACACATTTAATGTTAGTAACAAACTCCACTTACAAGGTTTAATTTGGGGATGGGGGAAGGTTCAGCAACTCTCTAGCCATGCTGCCAGTGCCAAGCAAATAGCAAGCGATGAGGGTTCTTAGGAATTATTACCATCCTACATGATATTAAAGCAACTGAAGATTGGAAAACTGTGTGGTAGAAATGGAATTTATTTTAGATTTTGACTGAGGGGTGGGACACGACATAATAGATTTCTTTTAATACGAGATCCCGGGGATATTTGTGGGAAATGCAAGGTTGTGGGATTGATAGGGGAAAGATTCTTCATAGTAATATACGGGTCTGAAGAATGGCTTGGCTACAAGCAGTGGTACATAACTTTGGTTGGAATAGCAGCTACTGAAGTGGAAGTATTGCTCTAAATTTGTGAGCATGATATGGACAGGAAAGCAACCTTCCAGTTGGAAATATTAACATGCATGAAGATATATAAATGGGAATATAGCTATATGAAATTAATGGTCTATTTGTCGACTAGAGAATTGAAGCAGCAAGGGAGCTAGTTTTTACAGTGGGTACAGATCAGGAATATATCATCAATTTATATGAACTCGGAGTGGTACAGGAATTGTCCTTGCTAATGGCCCAGGAAAAGGTTGGGATTAAAAGGGGCCATGTTAGCGCGTGTGACTGTTCAGGGCACCTGCTATTGCCAGGGCAGCTGTTTGGAGAACACATTTCTGGGAAATGTTCTATATCATATAGAGATCGTTAGTGATTGTAGTGGCCTAAAGGAAAGTTTGCTGATGGCTACTAGAACTGGTACTACGTACCCGCAAAGACAGTGTGGAGTAATGCACAGGAGAGGTGGCTCGCTGAGTTATCGCGTGGAAATGGTGAGCTCATTCAACTAGTTAGTCAGAGCACAATATCGATGCTGGAAAGACTTGACTCTCATATCTAGTGCCTTATATTAATGTCACAATATATTTTCTGATTAAACATCTTGCAGGTACGGTATTTACACTCATACTATTGACATTGGTGTGAGCCAAGTTTCTGCCATGATCGGAGTAATTCTCAACTACATTGTTCTTAGTAAAAAAAATCTAGAACTAGGATACAACTGATGCTTTATGGCGAGTTTCCCAACGAACCTATGTATTATGTGAATTCTTACTTAGATTTTTTCTGTTTTAGGTAATCTGTTCCCACTTCCCATGATAACTTGCTACAGTCCCCCAGACCCTTTCCTACACACTTGTGACTTTATGATAATGGTGCTATTTTTCTTTCAACATATTATTCCAGAATCTTTGCCTAATATCTGTTCAGGCGTCACGACCTGTGTTTACCCAATATATACCTACCAGTCTACGAGCAAAATGCAATCGGGTCCTTTATCACATCAATTATTGAGTGTGTTCTGGGGTAGTATCCACATACAATCCTAACGCCCTGCTCTGTGCCCCTTCCATCTCCTGTATTTGCTGCAATTAATGTTGGTTCCATACTACCCTGCAAAGGCCCGGAAGACTTCCGTACCACCTCATTCACGTGTGGGATTACCATCGAGTTACGTACCAAGAAAATAACATTTTCTGCCTTTTGCCAACAATTCCCTATGCACCTTATAACCATTTACTTTTCTATGTGTGTACCTAACACGCTGATTCTTTATTTACCTTGCTTGTTGACTTCTCACCTTGATACCTGGAAAGGTCTCAAACAATCTGCCATTGTCGAAATTATTTAACAGAGATTTGTGTTATCTCCAAACAACAAAATTTCTGATTGTAAACAAACAGAATTATTCTACAAAATAATGAACAGTGGAACTACTGTTTTTACTTCTCCCTCCCCTGGTAAACCACTTTCAACTACATATCTTTGCTTCTTGTCTCTTAGAAATCCAAGAAACATCCAAACTCCAACAGTTTCAACATTACTTGTCACCATTCACTGCGCCAAAATTTCATCGAAGAGAACAGCTCAACTTTTATCAGTTCAGTATAGCTCAAACAGTGAAATTTTGTAAAAGTCATAAGCTCCATCACCACAAACAACAAACCATGTAACTACTTATAAACAAAAGGAACTACTACATTGATTATTTTGTTTTAGAGAGCATTTACACATCACAATTCACTACTGCCAAAGGGGTTGTTAAGGTTTATACAATCTATCAAAGCTTAGCGTTAGCCACAGGTTAATCACATGCTTCAGCCCTGAGGCCTTTCCAGCTTGTTTCTTCGTGTTGTAGTACAGCTGAAAGTACGTTAGCTGTTAGTCTAGGATGAATCTGTTACCCTGTTTGCCTTATCACACTGAATTCAATTAAATAAAAATTAAATTGCCATGGAGATGATTACAGTGTTATATAATTTTAGTGTTAATTTCCTCCCCATCTACATTATTGATTTAGGAATTTTAATTTTAAATTCCTTCAGCATTTTTGGTAAATTATTAGTCACTTCCCTTGGTAGCTTGTTCCAGTCCTTGACACCTACAAAAGAAAATTTTTCACTCCCTTTTGCAAGAAATCAATTAGCAGCTTGTGGCCACAGTCATCTTTTTCCTTCCATGCATTACTTTTAATTGTTGCACCAATATCTTTCCATGCCTCATCAGCAATATATGCCTTGCACACTCCCATGACCCTCTTCACCCTCCTCCTGTGAATCGAATCCCAGTTCTTTTATTATATCGGTTACTGATTGTGTTCTGTGGTAATTTCCAGACAAATCTAACAGCCCTTCTTTGCATCCCCTCCAACCTCTGTATTTGATACCCAAAATGTGGGTCCCAGACAACACTACCATATTCAACCAATGGTCTGACAGATCTTTTATAACCCAATTCCTGTACTTCTCTCGTACATTGTCTCATCACTCTCTGAAATAAATGAAGGATTTTGTAACCTTTTTCTACCTCCTGCTGAATGGAGTTTATCATCAAATGTTATGACTAGATATTTACACTTCAAGCTTTCAACAATCATTTTTGCCCCCAACCAATAATCATAGACAACCCATTGTTTTTTATCTGTATACCTAATAAGCTGACTCTTCTCGGCATTTATCTTCATTCCATATTCAACTACCCAGCTAGATATTCTGTCCACATCACCCTGCAGCTATTTACAGCCTTCTCTCGTTTTGATCCTATCGTATACTATTATGTCACCTGCAAACGACCTAAATTCTGGCGGTAAACAAGGAACGCATTGATTCATTAGACTGATGAATAGCAGTGGTCCCAATACACTACCATGTGGCACTCCCATATTCACTTCAACCTTCACTGATGCTGCATTTACTACTTCAATGCTTTGCTTTCTATCTTTAAAGAATTCCTCTACCCAGAAAGAAACTTTTCATTCACTCCAATAATTGTCAACTTATTTAATACCATTTTATGGCTTACTCTGTCTAATGCCACACTATCAACTTGGTCTCCCTTGTCCAATTCATCAAAATATCTTGCATATAGACCACCATCTAATATTTACATGAATATCTCTGCCTAAGACCATGTTGTCAATCTGCAAACCAGCTTCTCTCCTCACGGACATTTCTGATGTAGTTGCATATCAACCTCTCCATATTTTTTCTATCACTGATGTAAAACTCTATTTGTCAACCTTAATTTATGAACCAGTATTACTATCACTCTTTTCCAGTCCACTGATGAGCAGCAAGAATCTACTCATTTTAAATAAAGTTTCAAGGTAAGATACAATATCGTATCCCACAATCTTTAATAAATCTGTAATAATGTTATCAACACTGACCACTTTGCATTTTTTTTTATCTTTCCAAGTGCCTTCAGCATTTCCTAATGATCCAGTTGTTCAAGCTTTATAGTTTCCTCATTTCTATTCAAATGGAGATGCTTCCATCCCATCCCTGGATGTCTCATTAAACCATACACTCAATATCTCTCACATTTCCAAATCCCAGTAACTTCCATTCTTATCAACAATTGCCTGAATACATTCCATTACCCTAATTTTCTTAACATAGCCTTAGAAATTTTTAGATGCATCATTCAGTGAAACTGTCAATATGTATTTAGTTTCTCCCCAAGGCCCTCAACTTCACTATTAATTCTTCCACTACGGTAAGCAGCCAACACCCCAGAAATCTACTCCAGGTACATCATGTGATGATCTATGAACACCAGGAAGCTGTAGTAGTCTTTGTTAACCAGTATGAATACCCCTCCACCAACTGCTCCTCTATCTCTGCGCCACACTCTGTAACAATCGGGGAAAACCTCTGTCTTGTACTCCTTCTTTTAACCAAAAGTCAACTCTTATAAATACTTGTGGTTTGTACAACTCAATTAAATTTTCAAAATTTTATTACTTTGTTCATTGTGCGTCTACAGTTCCAGTAACACTCTTATTACTGGTTTTGTGATACTTTCAGCATAAACCTTCATCTTTCCAACTGTTATTAATTCAACCGCTTTGTCTATTTCGTTAGCATTAGTGATTTTATCCATTGTGAATCTACAATACGTATCCCTTAGATCACTTATTTTTATCCTCTCATCAGCAGCCCTTTAACTAAAAAAGGGCACAGTCCTGACCCCTTCATCTTCGGAAGTAAGTTTCCTTATAGCCTCAGCTAACCACTCCTTGTCCCTTCTATTTAGGTGTAGGCCATACCTAGTAGGGCACGAACCCCAAGGTGGAACTTCTTTCCCCAGGACAGCATCTCTGTTTCCACATTTACCCGCCTCACAGTGGAGTTCAATTGTGGCCGGTCATGGAGACTTAGGACCTGCATGAGCTCGACCTTGGTATGCTGCACCTCCTTTACTACCTTCCTCAGGTCACTCTCTATACTATAACTCACATTTCTACCAATACTATTCCCCGCACCTCCCACTACTCTATCGTCCTTAGTGAAACCCCTACAAAGTGAACCTGTATCCTCTATTACCTGACCTAATGTTGCACTACGTTTGAAAAAACTTGTGACCTGGTGACCTGGGCCTACACCTCTCCCATTGCTACTACCTAGCAGCAGAACCTTTTTCTTCCTACTTTTTCCTTCCGTGCCTGTATTCCTAAAGGCCTGCTGCACCTTACCTATTCCTACATCTACACGAGGTATTCTTTCTCCAACTGACTCCAATAACAGGTCATACATATTTCTTCCCACAATATCTGAAGTATCTGGCATCTTATTCCGGCTAATCCTATATCTCCCATGACCTGAGGCCAGCTCCGAACCAGCCCCTTCACCTATCCCACTAATCCCACCATCTATCCTTTCCACATCTATAGGGCACAAATCATTTCACTCATCTCCTTCATAATTTCATCCTGAAATTTTGTATACTGTATACTATTCTTAATAAACTAAGTACCATGCTTTTGGCTATTTGTAGATTAATCAAACTTGCAATAAATAAATCAGACAAACTTCATGAATTTGAAACTGTTATTTTAAAGGTAAATATAAATAATTCTTCTCGCTAGTAATAATCCTAATTTAGTTGATAATTTACAGAATTTAAACTAATATAGTCAAAAAAAACTTAGCCAATGTTGCAAAATTGGTTTCATGAGCAGCTCTACACATGCACACACACCTCATGGTAACTGATTTTTTTTTTTAATGAAATCAGAAGAATTGTATAAAACATGAAAGTAAACAAGTGCTTGGTGACCTTTGTCAAACTTGCAAAAATCCTCAATTTGTATGAACTCAGGCTTGCTGAATAAAGAATGTTCCATGTAGCCAGTAAATGTTTCTAGTCTCCCTATCTTGTCACGTTTCTGCCTTACAGTAATTTTTACAATGTATAGAAGGAATTAAACTGAAGCAAATGTTTTTGTTTTTGAATTTCTGGCTGTGTCGACTTTGGTGAATCAGATGTTACCCTCATTTGACAGAAGGAATAACTTTTAAACTGTTATCCTAATATTCACAGGAAGTATTATTTATCATTTTTCTCTGTCAAAAGAAATACTTTGCCTACATCTTTACACGGTTTTGCTGCAACTATTTACTGTGCAATGTTACTTTAATTGCAGTGGAGCAGGCAAACCCCAGAGCAATTTCTTTCACATTTCGAGAATTTCTATCTTAAATATTTTAAGTTTGAGGTTACGGTAATTGGTGACATTTTCCCCGAGTAATTTATTCCAATCCAAGATTCCCCAAGCTACATAAGAAACTGTTCCCCACTGCCTTACTACGCCTTGTGATATTGCAAGGCAGTTACACTTTGTCTCTTAAGCAAGCAATGCCTCCTCCACTGTACGGTCATACAGATCATATATTTTCATCTTTGCCCACCTAACGAGCTGACTTTTTCTTCATTCCACACTAACTTACCAGGTAGACATATTGACTACATCCCCCTCTAGTTGATTCTCGTCGGTTTTAAGAAATATGACGCGGCGCCACCCGGATAGCCAAGAATCAGTCGACTCTGGCCGCAGAAGCCTACGATTACATCCCCCTCTAGTTGTTTACAATACTCTCCCTTCCTCAGTCCTTTCATATAATATTACTAGCTGTCACCCTTGACTTCAAATGCACGAACTTAAAATTGTGTAGCTAGAACTGGATACAGAAAACTAAGTTACGTAAAAGGTGTCCCAGAAATACGATGGGAGAGCCATCACCGTACCGTGCTACATCTGAACCCATCACGTGAAGAGATCCAAACCACGAGTGGCCAATATAACATTACGGAGACTTACACGTACTCTCTGTCTGTCATCTTTCTGTTGATTTTCAAAATTTCATCACAAAATATTTTATTTATCCCAAAAAAAGTATCCTATGTCTTTTACAATGACGCAAAGTATCTCTTTGTCAAATTTCATCAAGACCGGTTGAGCCGATTAGTCATGAAAACGTAACAGTCAGAGGGGCATCTACTATATAATTTCGTAAGGTCCCCCACTCACCTTGACAGCTATTGGCTGGAGAACGGTGTCACGTGTCAGCCTTCGCTCACAAAACGGCGACCAGAAATACCATTAGAAGGAATTCGTGGTTATGTCTACAATTTAATAGCTATGCAACTGCTACGAAATTAACTGGCATAATATATTCATTAAGTTTGCTTTTCATAGCGTTTGATTGTTTAAAAAATTTTAGTAAATTTTGCGGCTCAAAAAACATGAATCTGTTTTTCAGTAACATGTTACTAATTAAAGCAACTTAAAAAAAAAAAAAAATTACTCATAGTCTCTGCTGAAACCACGAATGCAAATTGTCATTTTGGCTTAGGATAAATTTCAGTTTAATTACAACTTTCACTAATGTTGTTGCTGGACCAAAGTTTATGCATTACGGTTTATTTGCTTTTTTAGGCATTTTATTGACCACTTTAGTTATTGGTCTTTATTCAAGTTCGCTGTATGTGATTTATTAGGTTATTTTAAGTGGAAATCAGACCAAATGTGTCACCAAATCGACTATTCTGGCAACTTATTTCTGCAGAGTTGCTCAACTGTTTTATAATATGGAATGTGCATCAATTTCTCTGGCCGTCACAGATACTATGACCAATTATACATTATAAGTGTTTGCCCAGTCTCAATAATAAACAACGTGATGCTTTCGAAGCAAATAGGATTTTTTTTTTTTTTTTTTAATTTTGCAGAGTGAACTTTAAGGGTCAAATAGAAGTCAAGTTCGTATTTAAGCAATTTCGAGTGTATGACCTTTGAAACAGTTACAGGCTTCTGAGTTCTTCAAGCTCAAGAGATTTTATCCATCATAAGGGTGAAACACAGGTCAAGCTTATATTTGGCCAAATCAGATCAACCTGTCATAATCTTTCATTGTAAAAACTGGAACTATTCTAGACCCGCGACGACATGCAAAAAACAGTCACGGGCTTACAGTGGTCTACTACATAACTTCCTAAGCTCACTCACTCACCTTGAGAGCTATTGGCTGGAGCGGTGTCACCTGTCGGCCTTCAATCACAAATCAGTGATATCATTAGAAGAAATTCGAGATTATGTTCACAATTTAATAGCTAAGCAATTGCTGCCAAATTAATTGCCATAAGCCATTCATTAAGTTTGCTTTTCATAGTTATAAAAATATCGATAAACTCAACATAATGCTAATGAAAGCAAGATAAAAAAAAAACTTTAAAAAACTTAAATTACTCACGGTATCTGCTGTAACAACGAATGCCAATTGTTAATTCTGGCCTAGGCTAAATTTCAATTAAATTAAAACTTTCGATAATGTTGTTGGTTAACTAAAGTTTATACATTAAAATTTATTTGCTTCTTATGTATTTTACTGACCATTTTCATAAATGGTCTTTGATCATGTTCGCTGTACCTGAGTTGTTTTTAACTGCTTGACGTCTCTTAACAGTGAGGTCTTTAGAGACGGGAAAGGATGGGAGGCAAGGAATGGGAAGGAATTCGGCCATGGCCTTTTGAAGGAAGCATCCCGGCATTTGCCTGTAGTGATTTGGGAAACCACAGAAAACCCAAATCTGGATGCCCGGACGGTGATTCGAACCGCCATCCTCCTGAATGCGAGGCCAGAACGCTAACCATTACACCACCACGCTTGCTCCGAGTTGTTAGTTCGTTTAAAGTGGACATCGGACCGTATATGCTACCAAAACAAGCATTCTGGCAATTCATTTCCTCGGAGTTCTTCAACTGTTTAATAATCTGGAATCTGTATTAAGTTCTCTGGCCGTTATAGAAACTATGAATGCCATTTCTAAAAAAAAAAAAAAAAAAAAAAAAAAAAAAGTGATGCTTTCCGAAAAAAACAGGAATTATTCAAAATTTTGCAGAGTGAACTTTAAGGGTTAAATACAAGTCAAGTTTGTATTTCGAATCCTTTGGAACAACTATACAATAGCGCAATCCTCACTGTCTGTGTTTAATAACTATGTCTATTAATACTTTTGAGTTCTTCAAGCTCAACAGATTTTTGCACCCTAAGAATGAAACACAGGCCAAGTTTGTATTTGGTCAGATCAGGTCAACCTGTGATAATCTTTGATGCTAAAAACTGGAACTATTCCAGACCCGTGACGACACACAAGAAACGGTCACGGGCTAACACTGGTTTATAATATTAGTGCAGACGTCGTGTGTAATCAACTTCTGAATGTAAACCGTCAACCCTATCATTCATTAGAATAACAAATAGCTATGGTTTCAAAACACTACCATGTGGCGCTTCTGTTTTCAAGTCAACTTTTAACCTCTTTTGATATTGCAATTCTATCCTCTCTCTTCCATTTTCTTTCTTTAAGAATTTCTTTGCTCAGCAAGTGAAATCCTCATTCACCCCAATTGTTTTTACTTATTTACCAGTATTTTATGTCTCACTCTATCAAACGCCTTTGACAGTTTGCATTTCACTTTAGCGAAATAACATAAATATCCTCTCCTAAGCAAATGCTGGTGATCTGTAAATCACAGACACATTTTAGGTGGTTGCATATGAATCTCTCCATTAATTTACCTGCCACTGGTAAACTTATTTTCGAACTTATTTCATGAGCCAGTAACACTAAAAGACGCTTAGACTCCTGTGGTAAGCAGCATACAAATAACATTTCAAAGTACGGTACAACACCGTATCGGTGAATCCGTAGTAATATTATCCACACCGGCTCCCTTGTGAGTTTTTAACTTTCCTGAAGTTTGAGATTTGTGCTGTTAATTCACAGATAAACTGTCAAAGACATTTTGATTGGGTAGGAAAGCAGAGGCTACAATTATTTTCTTCTTCCTAGGATTTACTCCTAAATTTATATTGTATGCAAAATTTTTAAAAAAGTTTGCACGCACCATGTGTTTCTACCACTTCTTGAAATTTGCACTAATTTGGAAGATTTAATGGTCACAGAACACACACTTGGGTATCGTTCGCATAGCTTCCCTACAACCGACATTTGAAATGGTGCCGTCTGGTGTGTTCGAACGGATCAACTTTTTTAAAATTTATTTATGGCTTTATGCTTCATCGACGTCATTAGAGGTGGGATGGGAACTGGGACAAGGAACGGGAAGGAATTCAGCCACGGCCTTTTATCGAAGAAAGTGTCCCGGCTCGCCTGCAGCGTTGAAAACCCGAATCTGGATGCCCGGATAGGGATTCGAACCCACGTCCTCCCGAATGTGAGGCCAGAGCGTTACTGCTCACCCACCAGGCTTGGTCCCACTTTATTTACAGATATACAAACTATGATTAAAAAAAAACACCTAACTGAGACACAAAGTCAATCCATTATCTTTTGTAAATTTTCACATATTGACACGATTTTCAGTGATAAGGTTTGAACAAGACAGTATCGAATAGACGTATTCCATTATGGAACAACTGAATTAGTATTCCACTATTTTTATCTATTAGTACACGGCTGTCACATGAAAAAATAATATAAGCTATTGCCATGTATAGTTTTAATTTTAATTTAATTGCAATGGAGCACAGGCTCCGGTGGCAATTTCCCTACACACCCATTTTGTTGGAACAGTTGGTATTTCCTCAATCCGTGAACACAAATAGAAAAACGTACGGTTTGTGCCCGTGTGTCGTGGATGAAAAGTGGTCCTGCTACTCAGTATACAAAGTATCCTATGTATCAACTGTTCAGATTTGATAAAATCTATACATTAGTTTTTGATAAGGCACGTGCACACAGACAAAGATTCAAAAATTCACGCTCTGTTCTCCGTATCATTACTGATATGAATAAAAATTATACTATACAGATATATCAACTGAGGTAAGTTACCACTATACACAGTGTCATTCAAAAAAGTTGGTACGTACACAGACGGACAAATCTTGAGCTTTTGGCCCTTGTATCAATGGGATTTATATTGCTGTCTGTATAAAAACTACAGTGTGTATTAACTGGTGACACAAGTTATTACAGTTTAGTTTAAACCCATTCATTAATTTTTGCATGATGCAGCAACAAAAAATTAAGAATTTATGTTTATTGGCCACTGTATCACCAGGAAGTATGCTGTTAATCTGGATAAAAACTATCCTGTAGCTTTGTTTATATTTGACAGTTTTAGTGTGATGCACAAACATGCAGGTAAACAAAAATTTCAAATTATACAGTTTTTGGTACCAGTAGCATACACTGCAATTATTCTTTCTTTCTTTTTTCAAAAATTAAATTTATTATACAGATACACTTCTCATTATAAAGTATCTGTTTCTCAGTTTCTCCTCGTGTACAGAAGCTGTTGTACCGACCGATACCTCCCGCCTCAGGTGATAGTCCCTAACGGTCTCATTAAACCAGTTAATTAATCTCTGCACCTTTTCCAAATTCTCAGTAACTTGTTATTCACACTTATCTACATTTGTCTGAATACCTTCCCATCCCTTAAGTTTCCTAACACAGACACAGAAATTTCTAGACGCATTCCCCTGCACCGATAATAGTCTTCATAAACCCATGTTCAGTTTCCTTCCTGCTACTATTAATACAGCTGTTTCTACGTTCCCTTCCGCCTTGCCAGCCCTCCTCACCACCCGTACTTTTGTCCGAGCATCCAGATTTGGATTTTCAACGGTTTCCCAAATACTCCAGGTGAATGCCGGCATTTTTCCTTCTCATTCCTTGTCCCCTGTCCATCCTGCCACTAATGACTGTGACACTGATGAGGTGTAAAGCCACAAGGAAAAACAGTGAGTTTTTTCACTAATGATTGCACGAATTACATATTTGTTATATAATTTATATCTGAACTTTACATTAACTTTAAGGAATTTAGGCACCAAGTTAATAATCTCTGTCTCACTCTGCTGTATTAAGTGAGATAAATTGAATGCAGCTCCCCCAGGACTCTTATACTGGCGCAACAAACTGCGGTTCAACCGTGCATGTTCAACTGCCACACAACCACAAGTTGTCACGGTATCCAAACGGAGAGAGAGTCGCTACAAGTTGGACGTCACGTTACGGTGTCATTTGAGGTTAGATATTGCTGTTGAGGAGATAAAAATAAGGGATACTGAATATAAATGAAGTTGGAGAAATTGTAAATACCAGAAAAACAAGTAAAAACAGGTGTCACAAAAAGGGTTGATGGATTGTGATAATATGTCATATCCAATTACAACACTGTTACTAGTAAACTGTAATTGCTGCATCATTTCCTGACACAAAAAGATACTTATAATAAAGGTACATAACTTTTAAAAAAATGTGCATAAAAAGTTGGAAAGAAGATAATAGAGGTATACATTTTAAAAATGTTGGAGGGAAAAAGAGGGGGGGGGGGAGCGGTGATGGTGGTGGAAGATTTGTGAAATTCTTCTTCAGATTTTAAATATTTAAAATGTTATCATATTATTTTTACCCAAATCTTAAGTTAGACAAATAAATACCAGTACCTTTAATGTGTAGGTTGCAGAAGATATGAAAGAAATTGATATCTTTCTGTTTAAATTACATCCAGCAAATTATACATAAAACAGGACTCCTTTACATAGTGTGGCCTGGACCCAATATGCCATATTATTCATCTTCTCACACCCATAAACATCACAGGTTTTCTCTTCCCCCCTGACTACAGAGTGCCTGCTTCTACCACATGTGTCGTAGGCTCTGCACCGAAGGGAGAATTAATGTGTCACTTCCTGTCTGCTGCATTCTGAATGACGAATGTGTAATACACGAAACTCTCGCCGCCCGAGACTAGACGCTTACGGCAAACGGATCGTGACGGGCACGGTGTGCTGGCCTTCCACCTGTTTGTTTAGTATCTTCATCCTTATTCCTAAAAAATAATATAAATGCTTCAATAATTAGCTATTAGTTTCATACATTTTTCTAGTCAAAGGCGGTAAAAATTTTTGCATTTTTTATTTCGTACAAAAATTCATACATGATACAAAAAAAGTGAAGCAGCCTATTAAAGGAATTTGATGGAGAGCAAAAACATCTGTTTGATAATATTCCATTCAGGCACTTCAACACTTCAAATCATAATGCTAAGCATTCAGAATTCTACAATACTATTCACTCATTCCAGCCTTCGATAACAAATACCTGAGACTGTAGAAAGTGTACAAACTGTTCCAAAATTTTATTACTCACAGAATCATGAATATCTGACTTACAACTACGCATCCCAGGGCTATAATAAATTAAATTATAACACAGTAAAAAAAACTTTATTGTCTCTCCCATTTTGCTGAATAAATCCCAAACCTATCTATAATAATAATAAATATGAGTTAAAAATATTCCTTTTACACACAGATCGGCATGCCAAATTAAAAATTGGTTCTGATGCAAGTTGATTTTTAGAATAGCCAGCTACTACATCAAATAAAATATCAACAATAGTCACTCCAAATTTCATTTAGAATAAGACACACTATTAATAGAAGGAAAGGCACAAAGTGTTTGACTGAAAGAGGCTAATTAAAACATTAACATTGTGCTTTCAGCCTAGAGTGGATAAACTTTTTTTTTTCAGAAATAAGTACTCGGCATGAAAATTTACACTCAATTTGTTCTTCGTCATTAGAAAAAAAAAAAAAAAAAAAAAACACACACACAAAACCCATTACAACTAAAACAATTAAGAATAGTTTGATGCCAAGTTGCTTCCTGTGATATCACATGTCCAATAGTATAGAGCGTACAATAAGAGATCAAAAGAAATATGAATGCTGTATATCATCCAATTACATTTAATGATAGCTTACACAAATGTGGCAAATAATGGACTGTAATTTGTGACAATTTCACAAATGTAATAAACAACAGAAAATGTTGTCTTAAATAAAAATTGTATAAATAACTACATATACTACATATTTAGTAAAACAACAAAAAGTTATTAAATCTCCCACTCATCCTTCACTCGATACACCAATGCAACTATAAATGGATCAAATTTTATAAATTCAATAGGCATTTCAATCGAGATGCACAAGTTTATTTCTTAATAAAATCTCCCCAAATAACAGAATTAATCACATCCTAAATAATCGAGCAACAAAAGTAATGCAAAGATGCTACATACAGTCCAAGAGAAATTGTGGGAATTGTTGTCACCAATTTCTACACTATTATCTTGATTTCAGTCCAACTGCACACTACTCACACATACGCCAGGCACTTGGTGACGTTTATCACACTACTCTGCAAAGTAAATATGTGGGCATGTGTCTAAATCAGACGTGCTACTACAAAGAATTCCAAGGAGATGTATGAAACAATCGAAAGGCACTTTGGTAGTCCTAGGTATCACAAATCCAGCAGCACTAAAGGGTTTAACAGAGTAAACTTATGAATTAAGTGTTTGATACAGAGGCGGGGATGACATTACCACCACTATGACATGACAAAACTAAGGGAAGACACCGATAGCTCTCAACCGTACTACTAAGGCACAAAAAACTGGCAAGTCATCTGCTCGATATCTGTAGAATGTGACGTACTCAGGTAAGTGTGAAAAGCTAAAGTATTTTATTTAAAAGTATTCAAAAGCGTAATTTTTAAACGCTGTCAACTCAATATAAATCCCCTCTAATCAATGTTACAGTGGCTTTGTCCCCTCTCCCTTTTTTCTTTATTTGCTGCTTTAATGAGCAGTAAATCACCATACAAAAATTTGCACAGAATGTTTCAAATTCTTGTTTATAATGGTAAATCTACAATTTAATGACAGACCAGTGTTTTTCACAAATAAATCAGTGATTTGCAATAGCAAAAAAATAACTGACAATAATACGCTAAAAATATTTGAAGAAGTGCTAATTACACAATTGTTGCTTGCCATATGATTAGTGAGTTTAATCAAATTTTTACAAAAGACCAGTTTTTCAAACCTGATCGACGAATTACGTCTGTCATCCGTCGGCAGCCAGATAAATCGTTAAATGGTGCGGCCTCTTAGAGTGGTCACGAGTTACATACGGCAGTGTATGTACTACACTAGTGACACACAAAACGTGAACAAATGATTGAATCCACAATCAATCAATATGAGGTCAACTGTTAAAATAAAGTGGCATTTCCCCAGTGTTACATTTTAAACACAAGTGTCACATCCTTTCTCACAGTAGTTGAGTGTGAGAATCTACACAGATCTTTCTGTTTAAAATAACTATTCTATTACTTTTATACAACTTTTAATTAATCTGAAAAATATCCAATGGAAAAGTATTTTCAGTATTTATATTTTTCTATAATAATCAAAAATTTTAAAATGAAACAGAGAATGTCTAAACTGAACCCCAAGCGGTGATGTTTAACTGCGTATATATTCTTTTATTTGATTTTTTTTATAATTATTATTATTTCCGATTTTATTTTGTTTACTTATTTACTTTTGCTTACTCAGATTTATGTTGTGAAGATTTTAATGTATTATTCTGTTCTTTTTGCAACATTTTGCATTGCTCGTGTACTAGCTCCAATTCAATGTCCCCCTCTTCCTGTCCTGTACCCCCACCATGTTCCCGACTGTCCCCTACACCACCCTCCCTCTCCTGTTGACACAGGGCCAAGACCCTAAATATTCAGTTATTCGTGTTCTCGCAATGAAACCATTATCTAAGGTTCATTTCACTATCATTTTTTGAAAATCCTATATATATGACAAATCTGGCAATTTTCTGTGCCCCCATTTTGTTATAAAAGGAGGATGCGTTCCTGTCTGTTCCACCTTTTCCTGTTTCTTCATTGTCTGTCTCTCACTCCCAGGACTAAGTGAAAATCTGTGATGTGATGCTTAAGCCAGTGGTGAGTAAAGGAACGACAATGCTGTTACTGAATATAACAGCCACTGTAAACACCACAACCTTTATGAAACCAGCAAATCTCTGAACAGAAAAAGTGAAACTGACCGCCTAAAGCACTAAAATTTCTCCTTTCAAGGATTTACCTCTGTATTTTATTAACTTCTACTAGCCCCCTCCCCCCCACCTCTGAACGCATTTCAGAAAAGTGTTTCTCGAAACAAAAATTATTCCGACACAAAATGAATTGATTTAAGAAACATTTTCTACTTGAAGGATGATTAAAAATCACAAAAACTTTGCTGGGAGACTGGAGCAAACAGTGAAGCACAGAAACGTTAGATTCACTACACATAACCATTCACGTGCTGTCACTCACCAATGGTATCTGTTGATAGCAAAAAATTTCAACACATGCTTGAAGATCTACACATTTCTGCAGGAGAACAACCCAGATTAATTCTATCTTTCAGCAGGAAATTTTAAGACCAAATCCTTAATTAGGAGACCTCACAGTATTTGCCCCTATCCAAGGGCATGGCGACATACCTTTAGCCTCTGCCTTACCTCCAGTTGGAACTAGTTACTCGTCTGGTAATACATGCCCCCTCGTTTCAATTACAAGCGCTACTCCTTAAACATGTAGTTCTCAGTTATTGTCTTGTTTATCAGTTCACACATATCTAAAATTTTGTTAGGTTTTGAAAGCTCAAGGAATATTATTTTTTAAACTCAACAGTATTACATCGATCGGTCTCACAGAAGGTGATACAAGTTGCCCACTGAAGTACTTCCTGCCACGGTACTAGTAACCACAATGCCCAAACTTATTGACCAACTTTTCATAAATTTCCAAGACAAAACATTTAACTTCAACAGAACAAACATCTAGTATCATGATGCTAATAAAAATCAAACAAAGAAGAAGAAAAATCCAGAAACTTATTAACTTTATTCTTGCTCACCCAAAATATTAGTATTTTTCAACACCTTTGCTTCTTTGCTGTAGAATTTAACGTTTGCACTTTCTCTTTTCCATCATGCTACTTTACACGATATTTGATTTAAATATCGAAAACAACTTTGCCAACATGACAGTAATAACTATATTTCAACATAGCTTACAGAAACACTCATTTCAAAACAATGAGTCAACTGAACTCAGGAAAGAAAAATTATGAAATCCATTAAAGAGGCATGCTCTTGGTTCAAATGTTGATCACTAAAACAAATTCTGAGCTGAAAAAGCATTTAACCTTTTACTGAATAATGGAAAACAGATGAGAAAAAAAAATCACTCTTGCGGCAGCTGACCAGTGACCCAGCACTGCCCTCCCAGCCGGCAACAGTAAGTAACGCTCCTTCCGTCCGACACACTACTTACGAGACTAACGTACTCGACGTCTAAGCGGACGGCCACTACCGTCGTATCGTTCTGGTTTTTAACTGGTCGAGTGAGCTTCTCGTAATTTTCTAGGAGGTGCTGGCGCAAGCAATGGCTGGGATATGCTTCCGACACAGTCGAACCTGTGAACCAACAAACGGCTCTATTAAACACGATCTCAATACTTTAATCCTGAATAAAAAGAACTATCAAAAAGCTAGGGTAGGAAATGTAGTATCAAAAGAAGTGGAGGCGTATTGCGACCAATGCTATTCATTACTCTAATTAATGATTGTGTTGATGGTTTATTATCAAAAATTATATTGTTTGCAGATGACATACGAGGTAGGTCCGATAAGTACTTAGCCTCTCTTCCCGATGGCGCCACTGTCGCCAGAGAAATTTATTATTGTGTAGTACATTATCTTACACGGCTATTGTTAAAATTTCAGCCAAATCGGACTCGTAGTTTTGTTTTGATCGGGTGTGAAAGTGGGTGTGTCCGCGGATTTTAGAAAAATGGAAAAAGAGCAATATTGGTCGGTGATTCGCTGCTTGTTTTTGGAAGGAAAATCGCAAAGAGCGCTCGGATGCTGTGTACGGTGACTTATCTCCTTGCAGAAAAAACGGCCCCATTTGGCGAAGAAAAAAGTGCTCTTGCACCACGACAATGCACCGGCTCACACCTCCGCTGTCGCCACGGCCAAACTGGGCTACAAACTGCTGCCCCAAGCACTATATTCTCCAGATTTGGCCCCGTGCGACTTCTTTTTGTTTCCAAACTTGAAGAAGACACTCACCGGGCAGAAATTTTAGTCGAATGAGGTGGTTATCGCTGCCACGGAGGCCTACTTTGCAGATCTCCAGAAAACACATTTTTCGGACGGGTTAAAGAAGTTGGAGCATTGCCGGGTCAAGTGTATCGAGCTAAAAGGAGACTATGTTGAGAAACAAATGGTCACTTTTCCAAAATTTTCGTTTTTTCTTTTGTAGGCTAAGTACTTATCGGACCGCCCTCGTAATGCTATATAAAAGGATGAAAACAGAGGACTGTGAACAGCTGCAGGGTGATCTGGACAGGATATCCAGCTGTGCTGGTAAACATGGGATGAAGATAAATGCAAAGAAGAGTCAGCTTATTAGATACACAGATAAAAAAATAAAGGTTGGTTGTAACTACAAGGTGGGTAAAGAACTGCTTGTTGAAGACTTGGAATAACATTTGATAAAAAGTTCAACTGGGCAGGACACATTGGACAGGTGGTAGGAAAATGTTTCAAAATCCTGCACTTAATGGAGAGTGATGAGGGGATGTTATTATTTTATGTATCAATCTTGTTTCATGGTCTGAGGAAAGACCTCTGGGATGTCAAACAAGTCATGGTTAATACACATACATACAATATGAGTCATAAGTATGGTGAAAAACAATCATATGTTAAAAAGACAAATTAAGAGAATAAAAATACACATTAATTTTTTCAAACTGAATTTTGCAAAAGGTCATACTGAATACTATAAATTATTCTGTTCAAATTCCTGAATGGAGTAGGCGTTGCGAATAAGATAATTTCTCGGTTTTTCTTTAAATATATCTTTATTATCAGCAAACTGTTTTACTCTCTTAGGAAGTTTATTAAACAGATGTATCCCCGAATAATTAACTCCTCATTTTACTAATGACAGAGATGTTTGTGTTTTATGCAAGTTTTTCCTGTTTCTAGTATTGAAATTGTGTACCTGTGAATTAGATGTAAACAGATTAAAATGTTCTATGACAAAGCACATCCTTTTGTCACATATCACTTCAGCAACATCTTTCAATTTGCTGCATCCATATTTTACTGTAGCTTTCATTCTGGTTCACAGCCACCTTCTGCACTTATTATTCCAACGAGATATCTAAATGTATCTACTTCGGTCTGCTTCATTCCCTTGGTGTCCTTAAATCTAATTTCACTTGCTTGTTTGCTGCTAACCAGTACTTCAGTCTTCTTCGTGTTGATCTTAAGACACTCTATAGTTTTTCTAGTCACAGCCAGACTCTCTGCCGCAGGTCTTCTTCAGTGTCTGCTACGACTACTACTAGCATCCCCGATTTGCTAACTAATGACATCAGCATGAGCCGAGCCCTGATGAAATCCTACTTTCATGTTAAATGCTTTAGTGCTTCCATACTGTGTACTCACTGTTGTTAAATAGCCATCATACATTTCCTTGACTATACTGACCATCTTTTCTGTAACTCCTAAGACACCAGAACATACGGTATTCTGTCACACGTCTTTTCCAACTCTATGAACTTATAATGCAGACTATTATTTCCCTCTTTTTTTTATTATGGCTTTACACCTTGTCGATGTTGAGGTCATTAGAGGTGGGAAGGGACGAGATACGAGGAACTGGAAAGAATCTGGTCATTGCTTTTTGTAGGAAGCACACGGCATTTGCCTGGAGTGATTTGGGGACACCATTAGACCTAACAGATCTACAACACATCTCACCTTCAGCACTTGGATGATCTTTGAAAAACATTGGGAGAGGGGAAGATACGTCATCTTTATTTTCTTAGATATTGAAAAGACCTATGTCAGCATATCTAAGAGATAAACTTTGGGAATGTCTGTCCAAATGAAAGATACCAACAAACTTGATCAGCAAAGGTAGAATGCTTTGTGAGAACCGTTAAAGTTGCATCCAAATTAGAGGCTGCTATTCAGACTTATTTGTGACTATTAATGATGTTCAGCAAGGTAGCGCACTATCGCCACTGTCATTCATCATTGTAATGGACAAAATTATGAAGAGAGTAAATCAGTAACTCGACCTTGACGGCATTAACTCGTCTGCATTTGCAGATGATGTTGCAATTTGGGAATATACGGCAGAATAAGTATAACAGAAACTGAACATCTGAAATAAACATTTTAAGGAATTTGGCCTTAAAATAAGCCATACAAAACCGGTTGTAATGGCTGTCAGCAGAAAGAACATAAAGGCTATTATGAGGATTGGAACTTAAATAGTGGCAACACTGCTGTGGAGACACTATGCAATGGAATCTACTATTGTCGCTGATAGCACACGTTGTTGACATACCTAACTTACCTCCGAGCAAATGGACTCGCCCGTCCCTCGTCCCCGGCGTGCACACAATCGAGGGAAACGCAGTCACATGTCAGAGAGTGGTCTAACGTAACGGTGTCACTATGTTTTCGAAACAGGAACGACGGAGTTGGATCAGGATTGAATGTGCCAGAGGTCGTACAGCACGACAGTGTCATCAAGGTCTTCAAGAGGAGTGCGGGGAATCGGCATTGCCGTACAGAACAGTGACACGTTGGGTAAAAGCCTTCAATGAAGGTCGGAAAACTGTGGCAGACATGCATCGGCTAGGTCGTCCTAGCGTGTCTGAAGAAGAAGTGCATACTGCTGCCGCTCTAGTGGACAGTGATCGACACCAGACGATTCGTGAGATCGTCTACGAAACCGCATTAGCGCATACGACTGTGCTTTGCATCCTGAAGGAACGCCTGGGCATGCGAAAAATTGCATCACGGTGGGTTCCGCAAGAATTGACGGAAACGCAGAAATGGATGCGTTACCATGCTGCTCAGATGCACTTGGAGTGCTATGAGTGCGAAGGAGAGGCTTTCTTACACCGTATTGTAACACTAGATGAGACATGCGCCACATCGTAGGAGACAAAACTGAAACGCCAGTCCACCAAATGGCATCATTATCGGTCACCGCGAAAGTCGAAAGTGCGTCAGAGCCCTAGTATGGTGAAAGTTGTGGTGATTCTCGTGTACGACTGTGATGGTGTTATCCTAAAGCATTATGTTCCTCCACAGCAGACCGTCAATGCTCAGTATTACTGTTCATTTTTGGAGCATCACCTGCGACCAGCTTTGCGAAAGAAGCGGCAACACTTTCTGCGTAACCCACCCATCATTTTGCACGACAATGCGCAGGCGCATACAGCACAAGCCGTGGCTACTCTGTTCGGTCGATGGGACTAAGAAATACTGTACCATCCACCATACTCCCCGGACTTAAGTCCTTATGACTTTGATTTGATTCTGAAGATGAAGGAACCACTTCGTGGCATTCGCTTCAGAACTGTTCCAGAGATTCGACAAGCAGTAGACCGCTCCATTCGCACCATCAACAGAACAGGCTCTGCTAACGGTATACTACGCCTTCCACATCGCTGGAAACGGGTTCTACACAATGCTGATGACTACTTTGAAGGACAGTAACAGGTGCAAACCTGTAACACTTTTGTATCGGATGTGAATAAATAGTTGCCACTATTTAAGTTCCAACCCTCGTATTTATCTGGAGGGTGAAAAATTGAATCAGGTTAAGAATTTTCAGTACCTTGGCAGTAATGTCCGACAGTCGATCCCAGAGTGAAATAATCAACAGGGTACAAAAAGGAGCCCAGTTCTATCATGAAGTTAGGCTCCTTCTGTGGGACAAGCATATTCCAATTACAGCCAAACTGTCACTGTATAATTGATACTTCCTGCCGACTACAACGTACAGCCTGGAAGTATGTACCACTACCAACAGAGATGAAAACAGACTCCAGGCAGCCGAGATGAAGTTCCCGAGATCAGTGGTACAGAAAACCAGAACAGACAAGATCAAGAATGAAGTGATCTGTAAACAGAACACAGTCAGGGAAACCTTTCACGAAAAAATTGGTAAAGCAAGATTGTGGTGGTTGTGACATGTTTAGTGGATGGATCCAACAAGAATAGCGAGGATATAGCTGTAAAAAGAACTGAAGGGTCCAGCCCAGAAGGAGATGGATTAATCTCATGAAACTGGACCTACAGGAGAAAGGTGCATTATGGTCTAGAATCTAAGAAGAGTAAACAGACAAAGGTGACGATGAAAACTGGGAAACTGGAGACAGATGATGATGATGATGAAAAACCCAAATCTGGATGTCTGGAGGGGGATTTGAACCCACGTCCAACTGAAAGGCAGGCCAGCGTGTTAACCACGCACCCACCATCCTCTGTTTATTTCCTTCTACTGTCTTCTCTTTGAGTTGTCGCACAATAAACAAAGGATCAGTTGTATTCTTACCTTTCACAAACCTGTACTGCAATTTAGTTATGCTTACAACATTTCTAAGCCTGTTGTCCACGATTCTTTCAAATTCTTTCGAGAGATGTTCGGTAAGTTTTATTCCTCTGAAGTTGCGACACTCATAATGTCACCTTTATTCTTATACATGGTCATCAGTGTGCTGAATTTCCATTCGTTAGGTTAACAAATTTTTTTAAGAAAAAAAAATGTAAAATTCAGGTGGTTAACTGACACCCCTAGCTTGAATTGAATTGGAATGGAATGAGTCTGTCTAGCAGTTTCTTGCATTTGACAACTGCAGTATTTAGAGAGTGATGAGGGGATGTGCCACAGAAGTAAAGGAACTGGGTTACAAATCTTTGCTCGTATATGGTGGTATCAAATATGGAAGTTGGAACAGGGAAAAAAGAAGGGCTGCAAGATTTGTCTCTGGAAATTACAGCTGGAATAGGATTCGTTAGAAGACAACAGGATGAAGAGTGTCGTGGGAATGTTCAAGGCATATATTGGTGATGAGGCTTGGAAAGATATTGGTGTAAGAATTAAAAGTAATGAACTGAAGGGATAAGAAGACCATAACCTCAAGCTGGCTCTTGATTCAGGAACAAGGGTGTGGGAAGATTTTCTTTTGTAGATAAGGGGGTAAGGGATTGGAATAAGTTACCAAGAAAAATGAATAATTTACCAAAAATTTTTGAAGAATTTAAAGCTAAACTTTGTAGAGTGCAAAAATAGGTGGGTACAGGAAGGGGGAAAGTGGGTGTGTAGGGAAATTGACAACGCACCTCGAGCTCCACCATAATTAAATTAAAAAAATAAAATAAAGTCACAAATTTCTCGCATAATAGCAATCTCGGGTAGAGACAAGGAAAGGTACATGTGAATTAAGATTTTATTTCGCTAGTAATAGATAGTATACATCACGCCGAGAAACATATTTTTTTTCTTTTGGGTGAACCGTCCATAAACAAAGGCAGCAGAAGTAATTTTAGTTGCCACTATTTAGCGGCGCGTAGTAGTATTCGCGGCTAATGGTCGCTTCAGATTGGCCGTGATCTATACCAGTCAGTAGATTAATGTATGTATTAATCGACGTATTGTAGTTATTAATCGTTTACTGAGTAATAAAATTGCCTTGCAAACTCTCTCCATTTAACGAGAAAGGTCGTAGAAACTATTATCGAGTCTGTTAATCCCACATCCATTGATTTAAATTTTATTCCATTCCTCTCGTTTCTAAAATGGTTATTAAAATCATGCACACGAAATAAAATCTTTGCAAAAAATGATTTCGTCGGCAGTTCTATCATTACCGTGGCGCCAAAATCTGATGATGAATTCTTGTAGAACTCGACGAAACAAATCGAAAATAAAGAATAATTTTTTTTGATATCTCACTTGGTTTTCGAGATATAACATGTTAAGAATCAGTCATCTATGACTGATTCTTAACATGTTACCTATAGGTATAGTTCCTTCTGCTTTTGGTGTTTTTTCTTCTGGTCCAGGCAGTATTTCAACCTAGCAACAACCACTAGCAAGAAAATAAAACACCTATAGTGCATTTCCACCGTGCAAATATGATGGTTTTGTGGAAAAAAAATTATTCTGGTCCAGGCCGGATCTCACCCTAACCTCATCACTTTTGAGTTACAATATCTCGAGAACTAAGCGAGATATCAAAAAACTTTATTCTTTATTTTCCATTTGTATCATTGAGTTACATACGAATTCATCATCAAATTTGGCTATACTGAAAGTTTTTTCTGGTCCAGGCTGTATTTCAGCCTTATTACGTCAATTTTGAGATATGATATCTCGCGAACTAAGCGAGATATCAAAAAACTTTATTCTTTACTTTCACTTTGTCTCGTCGAGTTCTATAAGAATCAATCATCAGATTTTGGCGCCACGGTAATGATAGAATCCCCATTTTGTCCATAAGCCATTGCGTTTAGGGTGTAATGCAGCCTGGACCACAGTTACAGCATTAGAAACGATTTAAAAATTGGATATCGGCAATATCAAGTGCTGTGGTTACGTTTCACTATGGTACAGGCTGCATTCCGACCAAATTGCATATTTTTAAAATATGATTTCATCAACTGAATTTATATTGTAATGCAGCCTGGACTATAGTAACAGCTATACATACGATATGGAAATTGGGTATCCGCAATATCGTGCCGTTTCTCTGTGGGCTATGCTGCATTACGACCTAAATGCTAACGATGTCATTAATTCAATATTACGAATCGAGTTTACAAGATAAAAGAAATGAGTTTCAAAAAGAAATATTTTAAAGCAAAATAAAACATATATATTTTAACGTCAGTTATAGTATTTTGTACGAAACTTATTCGGTGCTAAACGATTAATGTGCGGCGAATAAAACACTGACATTAACGAGTCACAGCCAATCAGAAGCGTCCATTAGCCATGAATACTACTACGCGCCGCTAAATAGTGCCAACTAAAATTACTTCTGCTGCTTTCGTTTATGGACGGTTCACCCAAAAGAAAAAATATGTGTTTCTCGGCGTGATGTCTACTATCTATTACTAGCGAAATAAAATCTCAATTCACATGTACCTCTCCTTGTCTCTACCCGCAATCTCCACTAATCCCAACAATTGATGGAAACAGTGAAAGATTTTAAAAAATGTGAAATGCAAAGGTAGGCCCTAGGCAAGTAAGGAAATTGCAACAATTATAATGATTGTTCGCTTACAATGAATACCAATAAATTGCAGTATAGGGAGCATCCATAAACCACGGAGATCCATTTTGACATTCTCTGAAATCCCCACCCCGCACGTAGCTTTTTTCCCTTTGGAGTCCAGAAGATATTTTGTATTTTTGTCTCTTGTAAATTACATACTGAGATAATTAAATGAATGAAATAAATATTCACATGCTGTTTTGTGTTTGTACCTCATTTTAACTGAATGAAAAATGAATGGAAAGTTACGTGGCCTGGCTCAGAATCCTCCCCCACGTAGTGCAGCATAGCCTTCCAGCCAACCCTACCCCTGCCCCCCAGACCAAGTGACGTAGCAGAACATACAAGCTTATGGGACTGGTATCAAATTATTATCTGATTGCTCTGGTAACAAGTGACCGGATATAGGTTATCTTCCTCGATAATAACAAGTCAACACCATCCAATTATAAAGGCTACAATTTTCACTTTTAGTCACGGGAATTTCAGAAAACAAAAAAACTGGTGTCCAGTTAAAATGGTAGCAAAACTTTGTTAGTTGGGACAGATAATGGAAGAACTGTAGTTTAAAAAGAGATTTATATTTATTTTTTGGGGTTAAGTAAATACCATTAAACACTCATTTTTACTTGCAGAAGTATACAACACACCAAAGAACACATATCACTTATTTGGCTCTATGTATTAATACTACATTATTATTATTACCTGTATTTTGAAGAGATCCAATAATTTCAGCAGGTGTTTGCTCTGTCATTTACATTCTGATTGAATTGAAACTGAAGATTGTACCAAGATCACTGATTTCCTTAATCAAAAGTTTTCCATTTATTTCAATAGCAGAATGCTTATCTGACAAAGCCATTTCTGATAGAAAGTATTCAAATCTTTATACTTTCATATTCACCACACACATACTGAATTTGAATGAAAATTAAACTTTTTTCTTTAACAATATTTCACACTTTAATATGCATATGCCACTGATCATTTTAATTCCCTAAGACTTTTACAAATAGGCCCTCACAAATAAATCATCAAAATTGAAGAAATCTACAAGTCTTTGATATGTCAGTCTCTTTCTTCATTATCTTAGTTACCACATTAAGAATCATTGAACAGTCTTTTATCATCTATGCACATAGTGCAGTTTACATTTAAAAAAAAAAAAAAAAAATGAAAACTAGGAGACTGCTCCTCAACAAAAATTACAGCCAGCAAATACACAATACGACTGCACAAGTTTTGGAATGATTTTCAGAGGGTATAAGCCTAAAATATTTGGCCAACTGCTATTCTTACTGCTCTTTTTGATAATGCGTTGCAACATGAAAGCACTTATTCTCTTCTTTCAGTTTTCCAATACTATTTGACATGTGAACAGGAGAATAAATGAATTAGCAGTTTTATTCAATTGTAAATGCACCAGCAGCATAGCTCACAGAAGAATCAGACATACTACTACACTGACTCGACTGTGCATACTTCAGGAATTTGAGGTACATTCTGTGTCCATTGATTCCGGACGTTTGTAAACTGTTAACAGCCTGTAGTAAAACTCCAATAGGGTGTCGGCCACAAATGGTATTTCCATACTTCTTCAAATACGCTGTGAATGCAGATGGATCAAGAGATTCAATTATATCCATGCCCATCCTGTCAAGGGTTTGTATTGACTGATAAATATTGCCCCAGCTTTGGTCATAGTACGTGTATCTAAAGCGATGTCCCCAATGGCAAAAATCTGAGGATACTACAAAGAGATTCTGAGGATCTGCAAGATACTGTGAGATGATGCTTCCATACATTGCTTCTTTTTCCGGAGTTAAAGAACCAACCAAAACAGGAACGATTGTATAAGAACCTCTGTAATCTTCCATTACTTTCGCAACATAGGGAAGGTGCATTTCAATACTGTGTTCATCTTCATCCACTGACATATCCATCCATTCAAACTGTCCAGTGGCACTAAGTTCTGCATTAACTTGCGAATCAATTTTCAAGTCGTATAAGGGTGTACTGTATTTACTAGCAGTTGTAAGAGCACAACCACCTAATCGTACATGGTGAGAAGGGCCGAGAATAAACACTCGCCTTACAACAACAGGACTCACTTGCCTGTACGCAAACGCGCTGCATGCTCCGCTATATTGATATCCGGCATGAGGAGCAATAATTGCCCTTGCAGGGCCATGCGTTAGATCTGCTGCACTCAGCCACTCATCCAATTGCCTTCGCAGCTCTTCTGGGGAATCCGAATACCAGCTCCCAGCGTGCGAAGCACGTCTGATTGACATTCTTGGCTTGTTCTGAAGAAGTACCTAACCTCTATAAGAAATAAATCGATAAATTCCTATAACAAATATTATTTAACTTATAAATATTCGATGGACAGACCGAATAATGTCACACTATTAAAGATGAAAGCAAAGAGATGAAGGGATTTTAACTTTCCATAACCTTTCCCCTCCAGGCCAATTTTCACCTTTTGTTACACATTTAATGTCAAAGATTACAGCCGCACTTACAATCAAAGTAATTATTGGAACACAAATAGAAGTTTGCCTGCAACTACCTAATACCAGTCATTGAAGATTTAAGATATTGTTTCCAGAAGTTCTTGCGTGTTTCTTAAACACGCTATTTAAGAATCGTGCCTCATGGATATGGGCCTGGAAACAAGATCTTAATTATTCAAAATGGAACAGGAACACTAAATTAATTCAAATAAACTAAAAAAATTATCTTATTGGAAATTCGACAAAGTTGCATAAGACGTTTGAAAAATTCGTGGTAAATTTGAATATTTAAAATTTTTGGAACATATAATAATTTTTCAATATGACTATTATTCATCTTTTGTGTTTATGTATTAATCATAACATTCTCATCAAAACAGATAATCATATTTGAAAAAATTGCGATGGAGCGACTGCTCCGGTGGCAATCTCCCTACAACCCCTTCCTTTCCCCTTCCAACCTACTTGTGCCCTCTACTAATTTTTCTTTCAATTCTTTTAGTGTTTCCAGTAAGTTATTCATCACTTCTCTTGGCAATTTATTCCAGCCCCTCACTCCCTTTCATATGAAAGAAAATTTTCCCACACCCTTCTGCCTGAAATCAAGTGCCAGCTTGTGGTCGTGGTCAACCATCCTATCTCATAAAGAATCTATGGAGTAGGGAACCATGGAGGAAGGAATATATCCTCCACGTATCCATGGAGGAATGCACGTATCGAACAAGCATAGAGGAAGGAATATTCCTTCCTACATGGGAACAAGAGTGAAAAATAGATAAATAAGTTGATCGATTAGACACAGGGAGATATCAACTAAATTATAACATAGTTATAACAGTGATTCGGCGAACAAGAATGTAAAATATACCTGGGAGCTTATAAAGCTCACATTATTTTGTTATTATTAATTAATTCCGATTGAGATTAAGCCCCATTGGTAAAAATATCTTCAGTAAACCAAACAGAAGTGATAGGCTAAGTTAGCAGAAACTACAAATGAATATACTGTGAATTAAATCTAATAAAAGAAGCGCGGAATCTACTAAATCCATGTACTAGCGGTGGATCGTAGGTCCAAATGGAATTTTAATTTAATTGCAATGGAGCGTACGCTCCAGTAGCTATTTTCCTATTCAAATAGTGCAAAATTTAAGGATGACGCTACAATTAGTGATAAGTAACATAGCTCGAACCAACTTCTCACATAAACAGAAAGAACTTTTAAATTATGGTACAGAAGACAACTGAACGAGACCAAAAGAAATTACACTTTATACAGGGACAATAAGCTACACTAAACTCACTGGAACTCGAAAGGTCCTCCAAAAATTACAAAAAGGAGGTACAAGATTCTTAAAGCGTCTGTGGTCGCCACGGACAGTAATGCACGCTCTGCAATGTGCTTCCACGCTGGCTACAAGTTTGTGGAGGAGTTTTTATGAGAGGGCATTCTATTCTTCCACCAGCGTGATTAACTACTGCTAGATGGTTGTTGATGCATCTGGATTTAAATTGCGGGAACGGGCAGGCCAGTCTGTCTACCGAATATCCTCTCGTTCCAAGAGTTCCTTTTCCAGCACTGTTCGGCACGTTCACTGAATCTGCTCCCACGATTCAACTCCTCGTCGGACCAGTCCTGATACTCTCGACAACATCGCAAACGGTGTCCCCGATATGCGGAAGTTATCGGAATACAATGAAATGGTTGTGGGGCAAAAAGACCCACCGCACGCAGTCACTGTGCCAAAGAACCATAGATTGTGAGAGTGCTTGCCTTGCAGTCCTGTTAAATGTGGTTACAATTGCACCAACTGTTTGAGTGTGTCCCTTCTTGCCTATTGCGCTTTGTAGCGGTCATCTGCTGCTATAGCTGACCGTGGTAGTGCCTGTGATTCAGAAAGTTTCCCATACACATGAAACATCTGTGTGAGCAATACCAAACTGCTGGGCAGCACTCGCCACATTTCGTCCTTCTTTCAGTTTTCCGATGATTTTTCCTCCTGTGAAGTCATCCAGATGTTGTCCCCAGACCAGGTTGTAATGAATTACGCAACCGCAGTGCTCCGTAACAGCTCGCCGATTGACATGCACTGTCTTGTCCTGTTCCTTCAGCTACGTCTTCATGCGAGCCACAACCATTAGGCGCTATATCGTACTGACCTGACACCATGTGACGTCTAGCTTTCTGTGCACATGTGTGAGATCTGTAGGAACATGTTCCTGTACTTTCATTGATTTCCACATAGTAGTTAATATGTTAAGTTACTGTATCTATCTCGTCCTTAAATTTTGCATATTTCCCATATTTTTTTTTATTATCTTAAATTCTTTGAGCATAAATTTCCCCAACCATCTACTTTTAACAATTACGAATTTTAATTCAAATTCTTTCAGCGTTTGTAATAAATTATACATCACTAAACTAGATAATTAATTCCAAACCCTGACTCCCTTAACTATAAGAGAATTTTTTGTCACTCCCTTACGCATGAAATCAAGTTTCAAGTTATGGTCGTGGTCATCTTTTCACTTCCATGTAACTCTTTTAATTCTTCCATCAATATCTTTCCACGCGTCATCACCAACATACACCTTGTACAATCCCATGACTCTCTTCACCCTCCTCCTGTTTTCTAACGAATCCTAAACGAGCTACTTTATCGTGTCAGTTACTGACTGTGTTCTGAGGCGATTTCCACAAATAAATTTAGTTCCACCTGCTCAATGTGTCCCGCACAGTTGTGTTTGTTACCACATGGTATGATAACGTTTTGTAATCTTAAAATCCTTTGTGTGCAAATTACCATCCAACTATTTCTGTCATTAAAAATTTTTAATTTTAAATCCCTTTGTGCTTCTAATAAATTTTTCATCATTTCACTGGTTAATTATTATTACTAATTGCGACAGCACTTGTAGCTCAATGGAAATTTCTTTGCTCAACTGCTTACAATACATACACGGTTTTGTCATTACGCACTTGTATAATTTCTTCCAAACCCTCACCCCCCTACCTACAAATGAAAATTTTCCTATTCCCTTATACCCGAAATACAAATATAGGTTTAGTATTATTAATCAATGGAAGGTAAATTGTATGTTGAGTGTACAAAACATAAATATCTTGAAATACCAGTTGGCAGTAAGCTACACAGGGCAGAGCGGATTGGAGGGATTGTATGGAAAGGGTTCGTAGCACTACGTCTACTGGAGAGGATATTGAGACGATGTGCAAGGAAATAAGAGAGACCGGTTACAAAAGAGTTTTCAAGCCGTTGATAGACTATTGTGGATAGTATAAGAGCCAAATTATTGGAGATGGAGGGGTTGCAAAGGAGGGCAGCTAAGATTTGTTTGTGGAAATTACAGAAGGATACACTCTGTAGCTGAAATGGAAAAATGTTTGCAGTTTTCCTACACACCTACTTACTAGTCATAGCCATTTTTGTCTTAAAATAATTCAAAGTCCAACGCCTGGTGTATTTAAAACGTTTTTTGATTAATTTTTTCCAGTTCCTCACTATCATACCTACAGACGAAAATTTTCATACTCCGCTACGTCTGAAATCAATTGATTATTATTAATGTTTTTGTATGCACTTCTCTTCCTTTCACATGCTGTTTCTTAATCTTCAAACAATATTTATCGCTGTCTCAACTCCAGCATACGCCTTGTATATGTCCACAATTATCTTTACTACCCTTCTGTTCTGCAATGATTCCCAACCCAAATCTTTAGTCATTTCAGTTACTAAAAGCATCCTTCCGTATTTTCCACACAGAAATCTAGTTGCCCTCTTCAACCAATAGCGAATCGGATTCAATTCATTTTTAATGAGGCACTTGAAAAGAAAACTATGAAACTTGAAATGAAAAAGACAGAGTAAATTGTAAGGATACAAAAAATGAAGTTTACTCTATAAGATTTAAAACAATTTTTTTTTTTGATAAAATGCAGAATATTCACGTGACGAGAAATGGAAACTAGAGCGCGTGACATCGCATCCCAGCAAGCACCAGTTTTTCTCCGTATTCTAAGCATCTGTCGCCAATATATGTGTCGTGTGTTTAAGGTTTTAAGTCAATCTATTGCATAGTTCTGGCTACCAACCCATAAAACAAATAATATTTGCAATGAAAGCTGGATTTACCAAAGAAAAGAACTCTAATTTGCTTAAAATTGATGTGACGGTGCTGGAAAAGTTTATCGCATAAAATAGTGATTTTTGCACAGCAGAATTCCAGAATATCAAAATTTACCCCGGAACTCAAAAACTGAAGAAGTAGTTTGATGCAGAAAAGTGCAAATATTGTGGTATAATTAAGAAAAGCTATATGAGACTGTAGTTTTTCTCGGCGTTGTGTTTGTATGTTAGGCCTTAGATTGAATTTAGAAGATAAATTTTCGGAAATTTATATAGACTAAAGTAATTGTTGATCTAAGTTAATATTGTTTTTATATTACCAATATCAGCAGAGGCAGTAGTTAAGTTAAATATAGCTCAAATACTATACACATAAGTAGATAAAAAATAACAGCTAGTAATCTTCGTAAAAAATATACCGATATTCAGATGAGATAAAATATAAATTGTAATGCTAAACTATAGCTAAACGCATAAATTTGTACTGTATTTGTTCTATCCACATGCACATAGAAAAAAAAAATCACATACATTACTAATGATGAACAGCGCACCCTTAACAGCAGTGGCGTTACGAAAATTGCGGACATATTTTTGAAAAGAATTACTAATTTTCTAGATGCGTTATGTACTGTACTCGTATTCATCTGAATCATGTAGATGTTAATATAGGTGGTGTCTGACTAATTTCAACAGGTTACATAGACGTTCTGTTTATGGGAGCACACGATACTCAACTTCAAAAGTGATAATTAGAATAGCAATAAAAATTTAGGTCAGAACAAAATATTGAGGTGCATAGCTTATTAAACGTAATGAAATATTCAGTAAAAACTTGCCTCAAAGTAGTCTTCACGAGAATATATTGAAGATAAATATGATAGGTCCCGCCGTACAAGTTTTAGCCATTTTTTCCGCACATCTTCCTTTTGTGGAACGTAAATGAACAATATGTTTGCTTTTTGCATGATGTATTTACACGCTGAGGCACTATACATCACCTTAATACTCTGGAACTCATTTTATTTTTTTTTAAAAAAGCAAACCACCCCTTTGCCCGGATGTAACATCACAAGAGCCCACATTACAGCTGCGGTAGTTTTGGCGTCAAAATATTGCATTTTCCGTTTGTTTTTTCAAGAAATATTTTTTTTTGTTACAGTAGACGCACAGCTTCAATACTGACTATTTTCCCAAAATTAGTCAACTTCCTCATTCTGTCCCCACTTTAAAGTCATAAACAACCTTTTTTACCTGTGTTAACACTTTTCTTCATTACTTATTGACATACCCGTTTAGAGTTTCTATCCAGGTCACCATGCAGCTATTCACAGCATTATCCCATTTTGACCCTATTATACACCACTATGTCATCTGTAAACAACCTAAATTCTGACTGAAAACCATGAACACAATCAATCATTAGAATAATGAATAGCAGTTGTCCCAATACACAACCCTGTGGTACTCCCATATTCATTTCCACATCATTTGATACTGGATTTACAAATTCATGCTCTTTACTTTCAACTTTTAAGAATTCCTCTAGGTGGAAAGTCAGTTTTCCATCCACTTCAATAGTTTTCAACTTACTTAATACCATTGTATGGTTCATTATTTCAAAAGCCTTTGAAAGATTTACACAACTGGGCCTCCTTGTTTAGTTCATCCAAAATATTTTGCCTATAGCCTACCATCTAAGATTCACATGAATATTCTTGCGTGAAGCCATGACGTCGATTTTCAAACCATTTTCTTTCCTCACAGACATTTTGATGTTGTTTCATATCAATATCTCCCTCATTTAACATATCATTGATGTCAAATTAATTGTCCTATAGTTTTCAACTCTATTTGTCGCCCCTTCTTTGTGAACCAGTACTACCATCGGTCTCATCCAGTCCCCTGAACTCTTTTCAAATATAAATTCAACGTAAGGTACAATATCATGTCCCACTGCCGTTAACACAGCTGTGGCAAATTTATTTACACTGGATTCTTTGCACTTTCATAACTTTCAAAGTTCCTTCATAATTTTAGGACGATTTATTTCAAACTATGCAGTTTCTTCATTTCTGCTTCTAGTGACTCAGACGGCAACACGCATTATCGGCGATCATTTGAAAATGCAGTGCAATTAATATCTGTAAGTCAGTTCAATTAGCTGTGGGCCGCGACAGATGTTGCGATTATCGCGGGGAGGGTTTAATTAAAAGGATTATTGCAGTCAGACCATTGATTGAATATGTTAGTGTAGTGTGAGAGACATATTTTGGGTATCAAATACATGAGTTGGATAGCGTGCAAAGATGAGCAACTTGATTTGTTTGTGGATATTATCGAAAGGCCCAGTCAGTATCTGATATAATAAAGGAGTTGAATTTGGAGTCATTGGAGGACAGGAGGAGGATGAAGAGAGTGCTGGGAATTTAAAAGGCGTACGTATGTTGGTGTTGGGGCATGGAGGGATATTGGTCGAAGAATTATGAATAATGTATGGAGGAATTCAATCCTCAAAATATATAAGATAATTAAAAAATAAAATAAAAAGAAGTAATTAGATTTTGGAATTGCCACCGGAGCGTGTGCTGTATCGCAATTGAATTCGAACACGACGTGGCGGCAGGAATGTCCTTGTGTTCTGTTGCCGTAACGGTATACTGTGATGACGTAGGGCTTATTGCGTGCCATAGAAAGGATGATTTGTGAGAGGAATCTACGAAGGCACGGGATTTGGAAGACTATTGCCTACTGAAGAATGGCTAATTGGAGACTGGAGCAGGGCTTAAAGTTAAAACATTTCAGCTCCAGGAGGAATCGTTTCGCCCTTCAGAAGAGGATGCTTCTTCCGCGAGTGTGGAGGCTCTCTATCGAATCTGTTCTCATGTGATTTTATAAAATACTTAATGTATATAGTGTGTTCCGACGAATGGCGGACATCTGAGGCCAAGCGACATTTTGTTTCTGGACTCCTAGAGAGACTGACGTTTAAGAGCATCACGCCGTCCCTCCATATGGCGTCTCACGTGTGCTGACGTCATCTGGACGAGAGGGTGACCCAGCTCATCACTGCGCTAACCACTCCGCCCACACAGGCGCTCCAACACTGTGAACTGTAAACTCAATTGTCTTCAACAGAAAAACCCAAATAAACTGTTCTTTTTATTAAATAACACCCATAATCCTGATTTCGTAATTTTTATTCCCGGTTGTAGTTTTTATCACCATAAAGTTGGAACCTCTTACATACTTCTGAGTTAATGACAACAGCAATATGGAACCAATGAAATTAAAAATTAACTAGGAATCCCAAAAACCTTTTGTTACACCACGGAATTTATATAACTAAGTGCACAGTACTTTATGCTTTAACAAAGCGTGTCAGTTGTCACTATGGTCCAGGCTGCATTTCAATCTAAACACAAACTCCGCTAATATTTTCGTTAGAAAAACATAGCTTCTGTTACGAGCGCAGTAACACACTCACTGTTTATCGATCGAAACTTGGCCCGCTGAAACTTCAGTAATACGGCGTTATTGAAAACAAAGGAAACTAAAAATTATTCAAAACCTAATGCTATGTCGTATAAATTATAAAACTAAATTCATCTTATGGTTTATAAAGCGTAGAAGTTGTCATTCTGGTCCAGATTGCATTTCAACCTAACGACAACCTCCAATAATATTGCATTTCGGAATACATAGATTCTGTCACAAGCCATTAATACATTCACTGCATCGCTATTGAATCTTGACCTATTTACATGCGGCTAAAATAATGACGTCAGTAATATGGCATAATCGATAGCAAAGGAAATTATTAATAAATTTTAATGATGTGACACCGCGTAAGATTAGTTTTAATCCACATAAATGTTTATTTTAAAGCAGAATAATTGAACGAATCAGCATTTCGTCAAAATAAAACCAATATTCAAACAGCAAATCATTTTGCTAATATATAATAATCACCTCTGCATATTAATATACCAATTTGACCGCGGCCCAATAAGGGCATACCACCGAGCGTGGTGGTGAGTGTTAATGCTCTGACCTCACATTCGGAGTACGTGGGTTCGAATCCCCGTCCGGTTATCCAGATTTGGGTTTTCCATGATTTCCCAAAGTCACTCAAGGCGAATGCCGGGATGATTCCTTCAAAAGGCCATGGGCGAATTCCTTCCCGTTCCTTGTGTCTAAAGTCCTATTCCACCTCTAATGACCTCTACTTCGACAGGGCGTAAAGCCATAAGCAAAAAAATCGAAATGTGGATTGTTGCCTGGAAGTTATTGAGTAAGAAATACATATGTTATTACCTACAGCATAGGAATGTATTCATATGGTACTGCATAAACTTAGCAGCAATTTTATAATCGTTGCTGCAGACGCTGTCGTTGGTGGCAAAGATGTGTCTAGAAATGGCTGCCGATTGTATTGCCAACTTTATCGCATACAGTAATTTTCGTTTTACCTTATGTCTAAAGTAAATTTCTTTTTGCTTTAATATACATTCTTTATTGAAAGGAATGTTCTCAAGAAAATTTTTGGCCCTTATTGGACTATCAACTATAATGTTTCTAGTAGCTTTAATTTCTTATATTTCATAGATTATATTAGGTAAAATATAAGACTAAAAAAACAAAACAAAAACAACACTAAAACGGTTTTGATTGTTTCATAGATCTTGTATCTTTAGCTCTAATGCCATCGTACATTCATCCAAAAGGATCAATTTGGATTGCTACAAAACTTTGGCCATCGCACAGTTATAGTAATCGATAAAAATCAATAAAATTGCGATGGTGCGCCCGCTCAAGTGGCAATCTCCCTACACCCCTTTCGAAAGGATGCGCTTTGGAGTTTTATTTCAACTTTTGTGCTGAATGAGGTGTTTGATCGCCTTCCAAGAATGTAGCTGCAATTCCTGATGAAACAAGAGCAAGTACAATTTCATCCCGCGAGCAAATCGTTGCCATAATCAATGAGATAAAAAAAAATAAAAAAAAAAATAAATCCAGTTCCACTGAGAGCGTTCAAGAAGAAAATCCCTCTGGTTCCTTTGTTTACAACTTTCATGAAAGTGTCGTACGCACATATTTATGAAGGATTCAACAGCGGAACGTTCGTTCGAACTGATGTTCCAATGCATCGCAATCAAACTGGTTTTCGTATTTCAACTCTTGGTTAAATGCGTCTTGTAGACCTGCAGCAAACCGTAAGTATTCGGTACTGACTAACGAGTACATCGCCTGTGCTGGATGTTCCAAAACGTTACTCACGAATTAATTTCGTTACACGAATTTGTCGCATAGATGTCAGTTTGATTCGATAAACGAAAGAACGGAAACACATCGGGGAAAATTGGCAGAATTAAATGTTTTTACTGACCACCTACTAAAATTCGGGACTACCTCCGCTCAGTTAAGGACGATCTTGGCCTCAGAGTTCCTGGAATTTACAGCATCCCGTGCGAGTCTGGAAAGTGTTACATCCGTCAAACCATCCACACTGTACAACACCGGTGTGAAGAATACAAACGCTATCTTCGCCTGGGACAGTATAGCAAGTCAGCGATCACCGAGCATGTGCACAACCATGGCCACAAGGGTTGACTCCAACAACGTTACGATATTGGCTAGGACGTCATACTTTTGGGATTCCATAGTCAAAGAAGCGATTGAAATTCGATTGGCTGATACCTACAACAGAGATAGTAGGCTATGTCATAGCGAGGCATGGAAACCAGCCTTGGAAACTCTACGCAGAGAGCGTGGCACGCATGTTCAGCAGCCGCCACAAACGGCCCAATACTAACTTCCTCGGCCCGCAACGAACAACTGTAGTCCCGCCCACTCGCTTCCAGCTGGCGGGCGCGGGCGTTGGAGAGAGCCGTTGGCCTATATAAGGATGTGCGGCCCCTGGGCTGTCTCAGTATCCGAAGGTAGCCGACTTTTGCAGATGTCTCGACACCTGATGAAGACGACGGAGCTAGTCGTCGAAATATCGTGTTTTCAAAACAATATCCGCCGGTACACCCGTGAAGACTTCATTTCAAGATTTTATTGATTTCGAACATTTATGAAACGCATTTATTCTATAATATAACATTTTAACTTCTATTTTATTGTACACTGCATTTTAGACAAACTTATTTTGCTAAATGAACAATTTATTTAAGCTTTACAAAGTATGAACGAAGTCATCGCGTACGCGAAGAGACTCGATGGAATGCTAGTGCTCGATCGTATCAAAGGTAACGAGTAATGAAACGATACGATAGTAACGAGTGCTGATTGGTTCAGTAATGAATACATATGGGTGCACAATTTCTCGTTACTTTTGTAGCTCTCGCGTCATACATGTCATGTGTAATTGAGGAAATACCTTGTGAGACAACATCTACATCTACATCTACATCAATACTCTGCAAATCACAAATACTGTGGGTGGTAGAGGGTGCTAAGCACCAATCCTAATTCTGCGCATTCCAATCCCGAACAGATCGAGGAAAGAAGGAATACATAAATGAATCAGTACGGCATCTTATTTCTCTAATCTTATCCCTCCTGTCATTGCGACCTAAATAGGTTGGCGGAAGAAGTATTTCGTTGTACTCGTAACTTAAAGATTTTCGCATATTCTCCAGCAAATTCAAACGAAAACGACGTCGTCTGTCCGCCAAACAATCCCAGCCCAACCCACGAATTAGCTCTGTGACACTTACGTAAGGACTGTAACTAGCAGTCACGAATCGAGCGGCTCTTTTCTGTACTTTCTCTAATGTGTCAATCAATCCCTTGTGATACGGATCCCAAATTCCACAACAGTATTCCAAATGCGGACGCACTAGTGTTTTGTACGCTATTTCCTTTGTATGAGCATTACAACTTCTCAAAATACGTACTATGAATCGTAGTTTGGAATTAGCTTTTCCTACAACGGAAGTTATGTGCAAGTCTCATTTCATGTTGCTTTGTACTGTTACGCCTAGATACTTCAGGGAATCTACAGTGTCAACAACTGAATTGTTAACTTTGTACTTCAGAGCAAGCGAGGTCTTTTTATTACTTATGTGCATTGCCTTGCACTTTTTACAGTTAAGTGTAAGCTGCCATTTACGGCACCATTCCGAAATAACATCCAGATCGCGCTGAATTTCTAAGCAATCGTCGGAGCACCTCACTTCCCTATAAATAAGTGCATCATCAGCAAAAAATTGCATCATGCAATTAACGTTGTCACCGAGATCGTTTATAAAAATTAAGAAAAGAAGTGGTCCTATTACACTTCCTTGAGGAACGCCCGAAGTAACATCTAGTTTAGAAGAGGCTTCTCCGTCTACAACGACATACTGTGACAGACCAGTTAGAAAATCGCGTATCCATTCGCAAATCTGATCAGATATACCGTACGCTCGGATCTTCGCTAAGAGTCGGTTGTGTGGTACAGAGTCAAAAGCTTTCTGAAAATCCAAGAAAATAGCATCAACTTGTGATCCCGCATCAATAACTTTCATTACATCATGCGAAAATAGAGCCAGTTGCGTTTCACATGATCGGTTCTTCCGAAATCCGTGTTGGTATGCTGTAAGTAGCTCGTTTTCATCTAGAAACTTCATAACGTTAGAGCATATGACATGCTCCAGAATTCTACTGCAAACAGATGTTAGCGATATCGGACGATAATTCCTAGGATCTCTCCGATCTCTTTTCTTGAAAACGGGAATCACCTGCGCAATTTTCCAGTCAGAAGGTACTTTTCTTTCCTCTAAAGATTTACGAAATATATCTGACAGAAATGGTTGTATTTCTTCCGCATATTCCGAAAATACTCTTACTGGTACACCATCAGGACGCGGCGCTTTCCCCCACTTCAGAAGCTTTAATTGCTTTATGTACCTACACTATCAATTTGTACTGGATCCATTTCAAATTCAACACGCCGTGGAAAAACGGGAATGTTTTCCACGTTTTCGCCAGTGAAGGAATTTTTAAATTCGGCGTTAAATACGGTAGCCTTGTCGCGGCTGTCATCAACTTACCGACCGTCTTTTAGTAGAACTGGCATATTGTTGTCACAACCACCTATTTTTTTTACATACCAGGGTTCTTACTCTTTTAGCAAAACAAAAATTAAGGCCCTTTTAAGGCCTTTTTAAGGCAATTTTTCATATTTTTTAAGGCTATATTTAACGTATATTAAAACGTTATGAAAAAATAATATGCAACTTACAGCAAAGAAATTAAAATATTCATGTTAAGATTATGATGAAATAAGCTTTAATTGAGCTTATAAATTAATAAACAATAAATTTCTAATAAATTTACTTTTGTTTTCACACAATACAGTGAATACTGAAACTTTTTCCCTTTTCATATATTAAACATAAAATAAAAAAAACTACTATACCCCGGAAAACTGACACAAGGGCAAAAAGAAATAGTACCACCTTAGTAATAAGAATTTCTAACATATAAATACATAATTTAACTTAATTTGTTTTTATACATTATAGCACATTAGCAGTTACATCAGAGAAAGGACTGCCAAATTGTCAGCTCAATTACTTATTAGATTTCAGGTATAATGTTGAATGACGAAGACTCACCCCCTCCCCCCCCTTTTTGAAAGCTACATGTAAAAGATGAAAATTTTCCATAGGTTTAAAAAACAGGTTAAATACAAATTTTTCAACATCTTTTGAGTTACAGCAGTAGTTCCTATTGGGAATATTTGATCAAATATTTTCTTATATATGTTACAAGGGTAGGTAATGATAAAACATACTGGTAAGAGTCATTAAAATGTATGCAGGTTAAATAAAAAAAATATACACTTTTTTAAATGATATTTTTTTTTTATTTTCACATTGTTTAAAAACAAAGGTCAATTCTCTTTTAAATCTTTCAATAGAGCCTTAATTTTACTTTCAACATCCTCAAATTCAGCTTTTTTAACTTTAGCGGTTCGTCGAAAACTATTGGACTGTGTGATGTACTTAACATCCCCTATAACCTCAGCTTTATCTGCTAGTTTATCAGCATTATCTTCAAGATCTTTAATTGCAGTTACTAGGTGTGCCTTTTTACACTTCACATCTTCCAAATCATCTAAAATAGATTTGCGTTTCACTCCCTGAATCCCTGTATTCTTTGCATTTTTTTTCTCTTCCAGGTACGCAATATACTTTTGACAAGCCATAGCTGCATACATCCTTAGCTCCTTAGTTATTAACAACTTATTTTTGCTGTTTTTGAAATTTTGACTGACTAATCTTTGAGCCACTAAAGACTCTTCTTTTAAATTTTCAACTTCCAACTGCTCGTTTACAGAGAAGCCTCGTTCAACATCAGCTTGTCCATGTGATAACAGCAACAATATTTTTATTACTTTGTGTACTCTGTTATAATCTTCTTTGCCTAGATACTTCTCTAAAAATATATCTAATCGTGAATGCTCATCATGTGGATTAAATGAGCTGAAGTGGTTTGAAGCATTTGAGGCAACTTGTGATAAAAAAAAAAAAAAAAAAAAAAAAAAAAAAAAAAAAAAAAAACCTATGATATTGTATAAGAATTTCATCACAGTCTCCTCCTCCAATTAAATTTATTTTTGACAAGTGAATCAGAAGATATTTCATCTTTTCATAACAGTTGCTACTATTTAGCGCCATCTGTCTAGGATCAAGGCAAGTCAGACTTCTTACTACTCTATAATTTATAGGAGATTAGTCATCGTAAAAATTAAGTCTTTGACCTCCATTTTCATCTCGAAAACTTCTTTTTCAGACATTTTTCCAAGTTCAAAATCTTTACAGTAAACTGCAATATCCTTTGTATTTATCACGGGATGGAGCAAGCCAATGTTTGTAATCATTGTTATTTAACCTTAATACATTAAATGTACACTTTCCCACTGTAAATCATACAAGAAAAAAATAATTAATGTAAATTAAGCTGTAATATGCAATAAAATAATATATACATAAGAAACTTGTTAGAAATTGCCAAGAAATGTAAGACGCGGCATGTACGAAGCAGAACTACATAAGAGAGGATCTGTGCAAAGACTCTACTACTTGCTTGAAATATAAGCACTTTGACTCGCACTTGGTCAAGGTCGAGCCAGAGAGAAATCTGCCGATCGGCGCGTCGCCGGGATAGTGAAATTTACTATGGCGTATCTTGGCATTAAAAAAAAAAAAATCAGGCTTTTTCAAAGATTTTAAGGCTTTTCAGCAAATTTTAGGGCCTTTTAAGGGCCCTTAAAAATTAAAATTAAAATTAAGGCCTTCTTAAGGCTTTTTAAGGCCCGTAAGAACCCTGCATACGACCAAAATTTCTTTGGATTTTCAATGAGGCTCTTGGAAAGTGAGTTGCATCGAAAGTCATTGAAGGCTTCGCGCATCGCATTCTTGACCTGTCCTCTTGTCTCAGCTAGTTTTTCTAAATCACTCCTATACATCGTCCTTCTTGAGCGTGCATGAATCTTCCTTTGCTTTTTAAGTAACCTTTTGACTTCACGCGTATACCACGGGGGATCATTCCCGTCCCTGATTGTCCTTTTCGGTATATGTAAGTCCATACCTTCCCTGACTATATTTATGAATCGAAGCCACATCTCTCTTCAACCGAGCCTCTTCCTTCTACAAAGGTGTCCTCAATTATATCAATGGATCAGAAATAAAATAACTACATTTGTTGGACAGAACGCGAAACAACACAACGATTTTAAAAAGTTAATTTTAATTTAAACTAGAATGCGTTTTTTCTCCAAATCTTAACATTCTATTGAGTAATTTCCATCAAAATCCCATAGAAAAAATACTTTCAATTTTTCCCCCTATTTTCCCAGTAACTTTTCCAATTTTTCTTTCTATAAAACCTTATTCCGACTATTATGAACATTTAAAAAAATTAACCAAACTGATCCATAGAAAAAACCTCTTAAGATTTTCATGAATTTTCAAAATTTCTGTGCAACATTTCCAATTTTTCTTTCTCCAAAAACCTTATTCTGACTATTTCGAACATTTAAAAAACACTCAAATCAGTCCATATAAAAAAGTACTTTCGGTTTTTCCCTATGATTACAATTTTCCGGGAAAATTTCCAATTTTTCTTTCTCGAAAAACCTTATTCGGACTGTTATGTACAGTAAAAACTAGCCAAAACGGTCCAGGAGAAAAAACACTTTCAGTTTTTCAGGAATTTTCCAATTTTTTCTTCTCTAAAAACCTTAGTCAGACATTTAAAAAAAAAAAAAAAAAATAACCAATTTGGTCCGTTGAAAAACTCTTTCTGTTTTCGCGATTTTTCTAATTTTCTGGGCAACTTTCCCAACTTTTTTTTCTCTAAAGGCCTTATTCGTACTATTATGAACATTAAAAAAAAATAGCCAGACTGGTTCATAGAAAAAAGCACTGTCCATTTTTTCGAATTTTTCAATTTTACAGGCAACTTTTCCAATTTTTTTCTCTAAGAGCTTATTCGTACTGTTATAAACATTTTTTAAGAAAATAGTCAAAACAGTCCTTAGGAAGAAGTACTTTCAGTTTTTCCAAATCTTCCGGGCAACATTTCCAGTGTTTGTTTTTCTAAAAACCTTATTCGGACTAGTACAAACGAGTATTAATATGTTAATTAAATTTTGTCTGCAATGTAATAGGTAGCTTCAGAAAAAATACTTTTAAGCATGTTAAAAATTGAAACTTTAATCTCATATATAGCATGGTTCAACATAATTTTTGTTCGTACTATACAATATTTCCTATGTTTTTGCAACTAAATAATTTTCTTGATATCAACATTTGTATTTTCAACTTCTTCTTAATTCAAATGCGAGGCCAACGCCAGTTAGATTCTTCAGATATATTCAACCTTTTCTGTGATTTGCCAGTAGTTCAATCCCATTATCTATGGTAAATCACTATCTTTTTTGGTATTATGATGTCCTTCAAACTAACCACATTTCCTTCAGTCAAATGATTGACTTCTTATTTTATATTCTTCTCTTATTTCTGGGTTTCATTTCCTGTCAGCGACTTCATTCCGCTACCCTTGGAAACAATCACATTCCTTATGTTTTTTATTCTCCTTTCATTGTGTAGTGTTTGTTCCAGTCTCACTACAGTTCTCCAAAATTAGGATTGCTATTGTCCTACGAAACGTGAGTAATGAGTATCTTCTTTTCAAAAAAGATGAAATTAATAATTATAAATCTGTTAAAATTACAGCCTAATTGATGAATGGAGAAATTATAATAGAGCAACAGATTTTCGGACTACAGAATTACTTGTGAGAAGTACATACTTCATCTAGGAAACAAGAAGTAATTTAATTCGCAATTAATTAATAATAATAAGTCAAAAATAATGTTTCTTTCGTATGCCATATGTTAATATGGTTATATTGTTACTGTATTACAAATGGAGCCCATAATTTCCATTCGCAGATTTTGATTTGTCTGTTTCGTCAAAATGAAACTGAATATCCAAACAAGATCATCAATTCTCTTTTTAGTTCAAAATGCATTAGTTTTTTTGTTTCAGAAGACAAACCTAATAAAACCACTTCACGTACCAGTTTTAAAATAAATTTTTATATTGAATTAAAATGAGCAGTAAATTTTGTGCAAATATATTGCAAAATTCAGTACATATTGATCATGTTTATTACTCTCACCTTTTTACAAGTGGGCCCACAATATGCCATCAAAATTAAATAATTATAATATGTCAGTAGCTTTCGTTATTTCCTTTGTTTCCACGCTAATTTATACTATATAACACTAGTGCATTATCTCCTCTGTTAGGAAAACAAGAAATGCGCCGTTCGCCACGAATTACAGCTAGCTTTCTTCAAATATGGATGTATACATTTCGCAATGATAATTAGTGGTCACAGACATAAACAGTTGTTTGTTTAGTGCTTATACCTTCACTACGAGTATTTCACATGTGAACATAAAAATAAATCTATTCCAACTATTATTCGATAGTAAACACCCCAGCGGCGTAGCTCACGGAAGAGTCAGACATGCTGTTACACTGATCTGACTGTGCGTACTTCAGGAACTTCAAGTTCATTCTGTGGCCATTGATTCCAGAGTTTCGTAAACTACTGACAGCCTGTAGCAGAACTCCGATAGCGTGTTGGCCACAAATGGTATTTCCATACTTCTTCAAATATGCTGTGAACGCAGATGGATCAAGAGATTCAATTATATCCATGCCCATCCTGTCCAGGGTTTGTATCGACTGACAAATATTACCCCAGCTTGGGTCGAAGTATGTATATCTGAAGCGATATCCCCAATGGCAAAAATCTGAGGATACGACAAAGAGATTCTGAGGATCTGCAAGATACTGTGAGAAGATGCTTCCATACAGTGCTTCTTTTTCCGGAGTTAAAGAACCAACCAAAACAGGAACAATTGTAAAAGAATCTCTATAATCTTCCATTACTTTCGCAACATAAGGAAGGTGGATCTCAATACTGTGTTCCTCTTCATCCACTGACATATCCATCCATTCAAACTGTTCAGAGGTACTAAGATCTACATTCACTTGCGAGTCAATTTTCAGGTGGTATAAGGGTGTACTGTATTCGCTAGCAGTCGTAAGAACACAACCGCTAAACCGCGCATGGTGAGAGGGGCCGAGAATAAACACTCGCCTAACAGCAGGAGGACTCACTTGCCTGTACGCAAACGCGCTGCATGCTCCGCTGTATTGGTACCCGGCGTGGGGAGCGATGATTGCCCTTGCAGGGCCGTGCGTTGGATCTGCCGCACTCAGCCACTCATCCAGTTGCCTTCGCAGCTCCTCTGGGGAATCAGAATACCAGCTCCCAGCGTGCGAAGCACGTCTGATCGACATCCTTGGTTTATCCGAATGGAATGTCTAATGTTTTAAAAAATGAAATAAAATATTACACTATTTATTAATCAGCTGAAAAATAATTTATTGGACAATCTGAAAAATGTCCCACTATAATTCACGAAATAAACATTTCACATCAGACCAATCGTTAAACATAATACCCTCCTCCATACAGAATGCGCAATATCGTAGATATTACAACGATAATAACTTCAGTAATACATAGATAAACTATTTAATACAAAGAATATAAGTAATGTCTGAGTAACGCAAGAGACCATTAAAAACGACAACTGAATGAAATGAAGGGATGAAAGATACTGGTTAGTTACAAGTCGATAAATAAGTTAATTAATTAATAATATCATACTAATGTTCAAGAATTTAATCTGATAATAGGCCATTTTTTGTATTGGTTGAACAGTAATTTTACAAATAACTCCGTCTACAAACAAAAAATAGTTGTTTGTAAACGGAATTATTTATAAAGACAATGTTGAAGAAGATAAGCAATGCCATCTTTGCAACAAGAAGGTTTTTTTTGACAGCAGATATAGAAACCAAGGAACATTTCGTTTGTATCTTTCGAGTCGACTGTTAGAACCTATAAATGAGAATAATGAGAATTAAGAGTGATTAGCAGTAGAACTTCCTGTGAAGAGCTATTTGCGAAGTAGGAGTGACACAATATAAATAATTATAGGCCAATTAGTTTGACGTCAGTGATAGGTAAATTAATGGAGAGATTGATATGCAACCATATCAGAAATACATGTGAGGAGCGTAAGTGGTTTTCAAGTAGGCAACATGGCTTTAGGCAAGGATATTCATGTGAATCTCAGTTGGTGGGTTATATGCAAGATATTTCGGATAAAATAGACAAGAGAGGTCAAATTGATAGTGTAGCACTAGATCTTTCAAAGGCTTTTGACAGAGTGAGCCATAAAATGGTAGTAAATAAGGAAAATCTGTTGGAGTGGATGAGAAAGTGATTTCATGGATACAAGAATTTTTGAAAGATAGAAAACTGAAAGTTAGGGTAGCAAACGCGATATCAAAGGAAGTGGAAGTAAAAATGGGAGTGCCGCAGCGTAGCGTATTGGGACCTTGCAATTTCTTATTCTAGTGAATAATTGTGTTGATTATTTACTATCAGAAATTAGATTGTTTGCAGATGACATAATGCTATATAAAGAGATCAAAACGGCTGAAGATTGTAAACAGTTGCAGGGTGATCTGGACAGGATATCTACGAGTAGTTGGGTTGGTAAACAAGGGATGAAGATAAATGCAAAGAAGAGTCAGCTCATTAGACACACAAATAAAAAACTAAAGGTAGATTATGATTATAAGGTGGGGAAAGAATTGCTTACTGAAGACTTGAAATGTAAATATCTTGGCATTACATTTGATAACAAACTTAACTGGGCAGGACACATTGGACAGGTGGTAGGAAAAGGTTCCAAAATTCTGTATTTGTTGGAGATGGTGATGACGGGATGCACGAGAGAAGTAAAGGAATTGGGTTACAAAGCTTTGGTCAGAGCATTGATTGAATATGGTAATTTAGTATGGGACCCACATTTTGAGTATCAAATACAGGATTTGGAGAGGGTGCAAAGAAGAGCAGCTAGATTTGTTTCTGGCAATTATCGCAGCACACAATCAGTAACAGATATGATAAAAGATCAGGAATGGAACTCATTGGAAGACAGGAGGAGGGTGAAGAGGGTCATGGGAGTGTACAAAGCGTGTATTGGTGATGAGGCATGGAAAGATATTGGTGTAAGAATTGAAAGTAATGCATGGAAGGGAAAAGATGACCATGACCACAAGCTGGCACTCGATTTCAGGCACAAGGGTGTAGGAATATTCTCCCTTTTTAGGTAAGGGTGTCAGGGATTGGAATATTTAGCAAGAGAAATGATGAATAATTTACCAAAAACGTTGAATGAATTTAAAGTTAAATTTGTAAATTGTAAATGTAGGCGGATGCAGAAAAGAGGGAAGATGGGTGTTTAAGCAAATTGCCAACGGAGCATGCGCTCCATTGCAATTTAATTTAATTTAATTCAAATACACACATGCTGATACCCTTTTTTAAAACAAAATATGCAATACACAATTACTGTCTTATTTTCCTATGAGTTGTGTACCCAGCTGCGAGTTAAAGGAATTTTTACTAGTATTCTCCGTGGAAATATCCGAGGGCTGGCTCCCGTTGGCTTCCCCAGTGTCACAGTGTCTTATGGTAAGTGTGTCTGACTGTGAAGCTATGTGTTCAGTATAAAATGTTATATGTCGTATGAAATGAGAGATGAAAGAACGAAAAAAGTGAAACCCAGTGCAAGCCCATTGAGGACTACTCTTCCGAAGGCTACAAAGGGGCTGTGAAGCTTAACGTCCCAACCCAATGTAGTGTATCGCTACACTACATAGTATATTCGCGATATGCTGGGCTACTGGCTCAGGCAGGTGGACAGTTCACTGGGCTGCTTTGAAATGCGACCTTGGGCAGGTACCGAGTAGCCGTTAGGTTGTGTGTGGAGTGGGCATAGTAGACTGCCGGCAGTGGTAGTGTGCGTGGCAACCGACACGAGAGAATGTGATGTGCAGCGGCTGATGTTAGCACGTGCTGCTGTGGTATGCGACCTTGAGGCAGGTTCCGAGTAGCCGTTAGGTTGTGTGTGGAGTGGGCACAGTAGACTGCCGGCAGTGGTTGTGTGCGTGGCAGTCGACACGAGAGAATGTGATGTGCAGCGGCTGATGTTAGCACGTACTGCTGTGGTATGCGACCTTGAGGCAGGTTCCGAGTAGCCGTTAGGTTGTGTGTGGAGTGGGCACAGTAGACTGCCGGCAGTGGTTGTGTGCGTGGCAGTCGACACGAGAGAATGTGATGTGCAGCGGCTGATGTTAGTACGTGCTGCTGTGGTTTGCGACCTTGAGGCAGGTTCCGAGTAGACGTTAGGTTGTGTGTGGAGTGGGCACAGTAGACTGCCGGCAGTGGTAGTGTGCGTGGCAGCCGACACGAGAGAATGTGATGTGTAGCGGCTGATGTTAGCACGTGCTGCTGTGGTATGTGACCTTGAGGCAGGTTCCGAGTAGCCGTTAGGTTGTGTGTGGAGTGGGCACAGTAGACTGCCGGCAGTGGTTGTGTGCGTGGCAGTCGACACGAGAGAATGTGATGTGCAGCGGCTGATGTTAGCAAGTGCTGCTGTGGTATGCGACCTTGAGGCAGGTTCCGAGTAGCCGTTAGGTTGTGTGTGGAGTGGGCACAGTAGACTGCCGGCAGTGGTTGTGTGCGTGGCAGTCGACACGAGAGAATGTGATGTGCAGCGGCTGATGTTAGCACGTGCATTGCTATGGTATGCGACCTTGAGGCAGGTTCCGAGTAGCCGTTAGGTTGTGTGTGGAGTGGGCACAGTAGACTGCCGGCAGTGGTTGTGTGCGTGGCAGTCGACACGAGAGAATGTGATGTGCAGCGGCTGATGTTAGCAAGTGCTGCTGTGGTATGCGACCTTGAGGCAGGTTCCGAGTAGCCGTTAGGTTGTGTGTGGAGTGGGCACAGTAGACTGCCGGCAGTGGTTGTGTGCGTGGCAGTCGACACGAGAGAATGTGATGTGCAGCGGCTGATGTTAGCACGTGCTGCTGTGGTATGCGACCTTGAGGCAGGTTCCGAGTAGTTGTTAGGTTGTGTATGGAGTGGGCACAGTAGACTGCCGGCAGTGGTTGTGTGCGTGGCAGTCGACACGAGAGAATGTGATGTGCAACGGCTGATGTTAGCAAGTGCTGCTGTGGTATGCGACCTTGGGCAGGTTCCGAGTAGCCGTTAGGTTGTGTGTGGAGTGGGCACAGTAGACTGCCGGCAGTGGTTGTGTGCGTGGCAGTCGACACGAGAGAATGTGATGTGCAGCGGCTGATGTTAGCACGTGCCGCTGTGGTGCTCTGTGTTTCATGTCGCCTACGGAGCGTATGAGGCAACCAACGGACAGATGGATCGTCGCCTAGGAAGACCACTGGAAGCCGACCTGGCGCCTTCGGAAAAATGGTAACCACAGAGTGATCATGATAACCACCCCAAGAAGTGTCGTATTGATAACCAAACCTGCCGCTCTAGACATTCTTATTGCCCCGTTGTGCTTAGTGGAAGGACACCTAACAACCCCTGAGAACTGATATGTGGAAACTATTATATTATACGTGGATTGATTCATTGTAATTGACAAGTAACTTTTATAATAAATGTCAATATTAAATGTAAGTGAAACGGCGTTGCCAACCTGTACAGCAAGATCTCAATTCCACTTTTCATTAATTTCATTTAATAATAATGGTTTTGTTGATCAATTAATTAAAGTAATTTAATTATAAAAAAGAAGGAGTACAAACGCTTCACCTACAAGCGAATCACTATCACCAGTGTCGTATGCACTCATTCCATATGCACCGCGAGAAGTTTGGGATGTGACCCAGAGCTTTGGTTCACAATCAGGTGATTAAGAATTGCGCACCACCGTCTCTCCTGCCCTGCTGACCAAGTCCTAATGATGAAAGCTTCCTCCACCACCCGGAATCCTCTATCTGTGACTGCGACGGACATCATCACGGTGCCGCAATTCACTGAGCCAACGGGGCAGGAAAGTTAATGAACTAGAAGTAAACATATTCATTAAAAATATGTCGCCAGGGTTATCATTTGTTCTAAGCAGACTTAGAGGTATATTCAAGTAGCTCTAACACCTGGGATTATCAGTTTACAGTAAACAAAATTGAGCTGAACACAATGGGAAGGTTCCAAAGTTTCATATTTCAAATCAAAACGATAGAGGATTGTAAACAGTTGCAGGGTGATCTGGACAGGATATCTAATTGGGTTGGTAAACATGGAATGAAGATAAATGCAAAGAAGAGTCAGCTTATTAGATACACAAATAAAAAACAAAAGGTTAATTATGAATATAAGGTGGGGAAAGAATTGCTTGCTGAAGACTTGAAATGTAAATATCTTGGAATTACTTTTGATAACAAACTTAACCGGGCAGGTGGTAGGAAACGTTTCAAAATTCTGCACTTGTTGGAGAGAGTGATGAGGGGATGTACAAGAGAAGTCAAGGAATTCTGTTACAAAACTTTGGTCAGGCCAATGCTCGAATATGGTAGCGTAGTATGGGACCCTCATTTTACGTATCAAATACAGGAGTTGGAGAGGGTGCAAAAAAGGGCTGCTAGATTTGTTTCTGGAAATTATCGCAGAATGCAATCAGTGACAGATATGATAAAGGAGCTGGAATTGGATTCATTGCAAGACAGGAGGAGGATGAGGAGGGTCATGGGAGTGTACAGGGCATATACTGGCGATGAGGAATGGAAAGATATTGCAATACGTATGAAAAGTAGTGCATGGAAGGGAAAAGATGACCATGACCACAAGCTGGCACTCGATTTCAGGCACAAGGGTGTAGGAAGATTCTCTTTTTTAGGTAAGGGTGTCAGGGATTGGAATGAGTTACCAAGAGAAATGATGAATAATTTACCGAAAACTTTGAAAGAATTTAAAGATAAAATTTGTAGAGTGCAAATGTAGGTAGGTGCAGGATAGGGGGAAGATGGGTGTGTAGGGAAATTGCCACCTGAGCCTGTGCTCCATTGCAATTAAATTAAAAAAAAGTATTGCATCTATTGGATAGGACTTACAAGGGAAGTGAAAAATGTGGATTACGATTAATTGTCGCAAACAAATCCTCCTCCTCACCAACGGAACTATTCTCACTAGGAAATGTATTCTAACCAAAAAGTCACCGGAATTGATAATATTTCGCATATGGTATACAAAATTCTTCCACAACCTTCTTGCATTGTCTAGCTACAGTCTTTAATGCAATAGACAGACTTGGTTATTTCCCCTTTGTTACACGTTGTTATTATTGTCTTCCACAAACTGAACAAACAAAAATATTCGCTTTCAAGCTCCCAACTTTCGACTGGCTCCAAATTGCACTAAAAAAATGATCAGCAGAAGGCTCTGCAAATACCTGGACTCTTTTTCTGAAATACCCCCTTTCCAGCTCAACTTTCAAATGCAACACACGTGTGTTCTTCAAGTGCAACATCTGAAAACACACACTGTAGCCTTCTTGGTCAATGTTGCGAAAGCCTTTGATAGAGTTTGATATTGCAGTATTCTTTAATTTAATATTTCAAACTAAACCTGCTTGATACTCCCACACTTCCAATACTGTTATCGTAATTTTACTCAGAACCCCTGAATGTCGGTATGGTTAAGAATGTAATGTCTGCTGAAAAAAACTACCCGAAGAGGACCCATCTTAGGATCTCTTTCGTTCAATATGTATATGGCAGATAATCCACCGCTGATGATACTGTGGTTTTTACCTCACACTCTCACATCGACGTCGCAACAATTAAAATTCAGCAATCAATCAACATTCTTTCCGACTGGTAGAGGAAATGGCGCATGAAGCTAAATGATCCAAAATATTTACACCTCGGCGCCCAGCAAACCCTAAGAATCATATCATTAACGGAGAGGAAATACAAAGGCATCCAGTAGCAAAAGCAATAAAATACCTAGCGCAGCTCAAGTTATCTGACACCACAGGTCGTATCTTTGAATTATATTTACTTCTAAATAAGAAAAGCTCGCTCAGAGTTAAAGCGGTCATAGATCACTAATCCCTCCTAACATCTCGTGTGGTACACCCGTTAGACGAAACTTCAATCGATAAAATTCTTCAAAAACAAATTCCTTAGAATAATTATAAAAGTACTCTGGTTTGTGCGTATCTCGCAACTCCACAGAGAAACTGGTCACCAACCAATAAAAACCTACATCACGAAATAACAAAAATCTGTATAGAATATATGTAATGTTGTTTGAATTAAAATGAACAAAAAATATACATATTCTAGTGGGACGTACACTTGTGATAATGGATTGTGACAAAGGATTGTTACCAGGCCTGTTAAGTAAAGACATTTTAAGTAACTGGATTAGTGAGACCATTATAGACAATGATGCAGGAATTGAAGGATGAAAATCGGAGAACGAGCTTAAAAACAAAATTAGAAATGAACAGACTAATATATTTGAAATTCATCCCGACCATATCATGAAGGAACTAAGAAAGCTGAAAAATCAAAAAAGCGCTGATCTAGATAATATTACTACGAATATTTTAAAGATAGCAGGATGTGACATTGATTCTATCTTGATATATTTTTTAAAATTGAGTCTGGGAAGTTGGTGTTTACCAGAGGGCTGGAAAAGTGCGATAGTAGTACCGGTACATAAAGGAATCGGTGAAACATAGATTAGAAAATTACAGGCGAATCAGTTTAACATCTGGGGTAGTAAATTAATGGAGAAAATGATATGCAATCACATCATAAACCTATGTTAGGATTGTAATAAATTTTCAAATCGAAAACATGGCTTTAGGCAAGGATATTCATGCGAATCTAAGTAATTAGGCAGTGTGTAAGATATTTTGGATAAAATGGTCAAGCGAGACAAATTAATGGATAGTGTGGTATTAGATCTATCAAAGACTTTTGACAGAGTGACCCTTAAAATGATGGTAAATAAGTTAAATACTATTGGAGTGGATAAAGATGTGATTTTATGGGTAGAAAAATTCTGGAAAGGTAGAAAGCAAAAAATCATGGTAGGAAATGCAGTATAAAAAGAAGCGGAAGTGAAAATGAGAGTGCCACAGGGTTGATGGATTAGAAGTTAGGTGGTTTGGAGATGATATAATGCTACATAATAGGAGAGCACTGTGAAGAGCTGCATGGCGACACGGGACAGGATATCTAGCTGAGTATGTCAACATGTTATGAAGATAAATGCCAAGAAGACTCAGCTTATTATGTAGTCAGATAAAAAACTAAAGGTTGTTGTTGACTGTAGGCAGGGGAAGAAAATGCTTGTTAAAGTCTTGGAATGTTAATATCTTGGCATAACATTTGATAACAAACTCAGCTGGGCAGGATACACTGGAGAGGAAAAGGTTTCGAAATCCTTTACTTGTTGGGAAGAGTGCTGTCTGGATATACCAGAGAAATAATGGAATTGGCTCACAAAACTTCGCTTGAATATAGTGGTGTAGCATGGGATCCACATTTTGAATATTAAATAAAGGATTTTGAGTGGGTGCAAAAAAGTATTGCTAGATTTATTATTGGACATTATCAGAGAACACAATCAGTAAATGTTATGCTAAAGGAGCTGGAATGGGATTCACTGGAAGTCAGAAGAGGGTGAAAAGAGTCATGAGAGCGTACAAGATGTAAATCGGTGTTGAGGTGTGGAAATATATAGGCGTAAAATTAGAAGTAGGGCATGGAAGAGAAAAGATTACCTACCAATAGAATTGATGAATAATTAAAAAAAAAAAAAAACAACGAATTTAAAGTTGAAATTTGTAGAGGTAAAAATTAGGCGAGTACAAGAAAGTGAAATTCCTACCAACAACGCAATTAAATTAAAGCAGTAGTTAGTACTGCATGTAGCCCAGATAAACAATGTCAGAGATTCCATCACGTAAAAACGTGGAGTTATCTGTTAATCTTCATTTGCCGGATGTGGAGATCACGCTGGATGAAATCTATACCCGGAATCGAAGCAAACCCCGTCACGCTTAAAAGTTGCTAGGCGGTTCCTTAAAATTGTAAACAATGACCTGTTTGTTGGCGAATCTAAATTGTTTTATTTAATGCCTAAATGTGCCATAATCCGCACATCAAGCTGAAAGTGTTAATACATTAGCAATGGAAACATGTGGAAAGCATGAATCCGACGCCTCTATTCTAATAATAATGACGGAGAAGGCTTCTTTTGACAGCCGATTTATGAAAGTCCTCGGGGTTGATTAATAAAATAGCGGTAAGAGGAGATATTGCAGTGCGAACAAAAACTAACTCCTTCAAACGACAATACCACCTTGGATTCGATTAAATAATTTCGTAATTTAATGATACTTCGCGTACAGGTGAAGGGCCATTAGACAGATTGTATAAATTCGTTGCTGAAGAAATCAGCTTGTACAAATTTAAAAACTGATATTTTTTGGCTTTACACCTCGACGACGTCGAGTTCATTAGAGGCGCAAAAGAACTGGGGGCAAGGAACGGGAATGAATTCAGTCCTGTTTTTTTTTTTTTTTTTTTTTTTTTTTTTTTTTTTTTTTTTTTTTTTTTTTTTTTTTTTTTTTTTTAAGGATCCATCGCAGCATTTGCCTGTACTAATCTGGGGAAACCGTGGAAAACCCAAATCTAAATCGCTGGACGGTGATTCGAACCTGCGTCCTCCCGAATGAGGGGCTAGACCTTTACTTGTCACTCACCTAGCTCGATGAACTGAAGTTTCACAATGCTGACCAATAGCTCCATTCACTTAATGCACTTCCTTCTCACAATGTGAAAATATGCCATAAGCACAAATTTTGAAGAAACGCTTGGAAAGAGTCATGAAGTTCCTGGAATGCATTTTAACAGTCCCTCATGAACCATGCTTATGCTTATCTCCTTATGCCCTGTCAGCGTCAAGATCATTACAGGCACAAGGGACTTGGAGCAACTCCTTCTGTTACAGCCAACAATTTGTACAAAAGAATTAATTGTATCTACTAATATGACTCTTGTAAAATTCAGTTGAAAATTTCAATATATTAACCATGACTAATTCCCCATCCCCAAAGCACTTTTTCAGCAGGGATCTATGCAACAAGAGTAATAAATACACAACTATATTCCTTCGAATGAAGGTTTGGATTCGGTGTCTCAACTGCATCTATGACTACTGAAAAAAACTTAATAGCATGTCACAATTTAATAAAAAATAATTTAATTGCAAAGGTGAACACGTTCCGGTGGAAATTTTTCTGCACAGCCATTTTTCCCCATTTGTAGTTTAGTAAACTATTTGTCATTTTCTTTTGTAATTTCCATGCAATACTCTTAATGCTGCCACCAATGTGTTTCCACGCTTTATCACCAATGTAGCTCGGCAACACTTAACGCTTTCTTTCAGTTATTGCGATACCATTGGAACAAATTTTTCACTTGTCCAGTGGTGAGATCGCTTGCAAATGGCTGAGTTTTGTGCCTCTGCAGCAAGACAGCTAGAACCCTGCGCCTCATTGTTAGGTCGGTTACTTCACCCTCGTTAAAAAACAACACTGATGTTTTTGCACACACATGAAATGAGACATAGTTATTACTAATGGCCTTAAAGCCTGAGAAAACAGATAGAATTGTTTTCTCTTTTAAATCAAACACCGTATATTAAAGATTCAGTCGCGTTTCACCCTTTTTGGTATAGGGCTTAGTCAGTGGCTGTAAATACACGCAGTGTTAGTTATATACCCGTCTAAAAGGCAAAATATACAGAAAAAAATAACACATTTTCAGCCACTGACGATGCCCAACAGCAAAAGGACGAAACGCTTCTGGATAAGCTAATAAACTTTGTTAATAGACGGTGTTTAATTTAAAACAATTATGCAACAACTGTGGGACACGGCGAATAACAAACTTGTTAACTGTTTTCTCACTGAAGCACATAGAAGCAATAGAAGATGAGGAAACAAAATTACTGGGCATCACTTTAGTTGATTAGTAGATTAACACAAGACTGGTTACTTCGACATATCTGCTAAAGAGATGGGAAGAGATTTTGCATTCTTGTTTGGCTTCACATCGTATATAGGGAGGACCTGGTGGAGCACGGCCTAGAGAGTCATGTCTACTCATACAGCTGCCTGTCCTTACTGTAGCCTGTCCACAGGTATAGGCTGATTACCGTGACACCAAGGGTTGTAACTATTCGTGCCCTTCAAGCCAACAAACAAATACCGAACAGAAGTGAAAATCTATCTGAAAGGATAAACAACATTCCTAATCATAAAATAACGACATAAAAAAACTTGTTGACTGAAAATCTGCTGTACACAGTCAAGAAATATTTTTGCAATAGTGAAAAGATGTAACTTATTTTTATAATAACTCTAACTTTTCTGGAAATTATTTGTATTTCTGGCAATAAAAATCAATGATTAACGCATTTAAGTCATAACGTAAAATTTGAAAAAAATTATTGGGGTGGAAATAATTTCATGGGGTTGAGTGAGGGAATGAGGAAAACATTTCTTTAAAAGTCTTCATGGGTGTCAAATGAAAGTTGGTAATTCACCGACTGCCAAAATGTATAGATTTTTCTTTTTATGCCAGGTTTAATGGAAATTTTTGGTAAAAACTATGAAAATATAACAGTCCTCTCCTTTATTCCGAAAATACTAATACGAAATGATAAACAGGATGCTAAAATTTACAGGAAGTCTATAGCGATTTTGCGGAGTTAATGTTTTGAAAAAATAACTAATTTTAACAAATTTGATACCTCAGCTCACATTTTTTTTTTTTTGTTTGTTTTTTTTTTTGACAAAATATCGTATGTTTCACTCAGCAGAGAATTTCTTGTTCGCGAAAATAGTTTTTAAAAAAATCAAAATTTGTCGGAATAGCTATAATAATTTTTTTAATTGAATTTTCTTTTATATCTGTTATTTGATAAATAATTTCACACAGTGAATGAGGAATTGTATTTAAAAATAACTAATTAACTTTAAGGAATGTTTAACTACTTGAGTGTGCGAGAGCTGTTACTCACAGACGAGAAACAGCCAGAGCAACTGCCAAGCCATGGTGGTGACGCCTACTGGCGATATGTTCAACTGTCCCTGTTCTATCTTATCTCAGACAGCAGAACGCCCACTGCCGGGTCAAATTTAATACAGATATTACTATTCGGATTTCTGGGCCACCGAATAAACTTTTGTCTTTAAGTAGTAGGTTACCAAATGCTTCTAGATACACCCACAAACACGCGGTACTCTACCGGTATCGCTTTCGGAAAACCTAAGATCATAATATTCCTTTCTCGCTTTGATTTGAATGCAGAAAGTTCGGCGTCCTGGTGCTTCGCATTTGATCATAGAATTCGAATCTTAGTAATGAGAGTTATCTAGATGCATCGTTCATTGGTCCTCCTGCACCAATAATATTCTTCATACACCCATCCTTTGCTCTTATTAATAGCTTGTTTTAAGTATTCCCTACTGCTATTCTGTTTCTTTACTCTGTTGTGTTCCCGTCTCACTCCCATATTGTTGTGTGTAGGTTCTGTACTTACCTTTATTTTCTGCTTTGGAATAAACATTTGCTCGCCCCTCTCCCTTTTATTATTATCTCCTTAAAGGGTTCCCATTTTTACTCCACTGTACTTGTGCAATCCTTCCATTTACTGAACCTTTCCCTGAAATATCTCTTCAATTCTAAAGTCTGTGTCTTCTTGTAATTATACCTTTACCCCCCCCCCCCCCTCCTATTTTGGTCACTGGTTTACTGAATCCCAGAATATCCATCAGTACCACACAGTGATCACTTATTCCTTCAGTTACTTGACACCCTACAAGATTTTCATCAGGTTTTATTAGAAAGATACCCAACATGTTTGGTCCCCTCGTATTTTGCTGTACTACTTGCATAAATCTCCTTCCCTTATTTTCCATCTATCTGCCCTTCTCCCAGTCGGCAAACTATCGGGACTGCAGCCTGGCTTCGAATATTACAGCATGGATACAAAGTTTTGTTTGTTTTCCATTTAATTAGGTCAAAGAACTTTCATCTAGAGTTTCATATAACATTCGAGTTTTGCGGACTGTTATCATTTCATTAAAGAGGGCCTTAAGATATTAAAGTGTCAAATTATTTTATTTTTTTACGAGTAATAGTTCAAAACCTTGATAAAATGGTGGTGTAAAGATTTCATCCTTCAACATTGTCGAAGACCTTAACTTTAAATATCTTGTTGAACGTTAGATAATAAAGCCAACTGGTCAGTCATGAGCAGATGCATGTGGGAAGATATAAGATGTATTCTCTCCTCCACCTCACAATCACACAGAACATTTCTTCTTCTAAGTGTGTATCTAATAAGCTGACTCTTATTTAATTTAAATGCAATGGAGCACACGCTCCGGTGGCAATTTCCCTACACACCCAACTTCCCCCTTCCTGCAACCACCTACATTTGCACTCTACAAATTTTAACTTTAAATTCTTTTAACGTTTTTGGTAGGTTATTCATCATTCCCCTTGGTAACTCATTCCAATCCCTGACACCCTTACCTAAAAAAGAAAATCTTCCCACACCCTTTTGCCTGAAATCGAGTGCCAGCTTGTGGTCATGGTCATCTTTTCCCTTCCATGAAATACTTTTCATACCTACTGCAATATCTTTCCATGCCTCATCGCCAGTATATGCCCTGTACACTCCCATTACCCTCCTCATGTCTTGCAATAAATACCATTTCAGCTCCTTTATCATGTCTGTCACTGATTGCATTCTGCGATTATTTCCAGAAACAAATCTAGCAGCCCTTCTTTGCGCCTTCTCCAACTCCTGCATTTGATACTCAAAATGTGGGTCTCATACTACACTACCATATTCGAGCAATGGTCTGACCAAAGTTTTGTAACCCAATTCCTTTACTTCTCTCGTGCATCCCGTCATCACTCTCTCCAACAAGTGCGGAACTTTGAAACCTTTTCCTACCACCTGTCCTATGTGTCCTGCCCAGTTAAGCTTGTTATCAAATGTAATGCCAAGATATTTACATTTCAAGTCTTCAGCAAGCAATTCTTTCCCCACCTTATATTCATAATTAACCTTTTGTTTTTTATTTGTGTATCTAATTAGCTGACTCTTCTTTGCATTTATCTTCATCCCATGTTTACCAACCCAACTAGATATCCTATCCAGATCACCCTGCAACTGTTTACAATCCTCTATCGTTTTGACCCTTCATTCCATGTTGGCCTACACTACTACACATCCTATCCTGACACTCCTGTATCCTTCACTATCAACTCGTTTAATCCTACTATATTATGCCGTCTGCAAACAACCTAACTGCTCACACAATGATTCATTAAAATACTGAACAGCAATGGAACCAATGCAACACACCTGATCCCTCTTAAACCTCACAATACAATGCTTCGTGCCTTAACTTTTTGTCTTTCACCCAATCTTAGTAATAATAGTAAGAATGACTTAGAAAATCATTCTACAATGGTTTTAACCTTTTTTACCGCCACTCTAGGCTCGGCTGGGGATTCAGACAAAGGGTGTCCCATGAAAATGTTATTTGGTTATCTTACCTAAAAAGAAATATAATAATAATATTTACAATCACATAAACAAATTCATAAGAGAAAAACAAAGGAGCAAAAACAATAACAATGAATTTAAAAAAATTTATTATATAATTTATTTTAATTGTGTACAAAAATTGAATGTTATTACTCAGTATTAATTGCACAATGCAAACACTGTACTGTGCCTAGTATCTTGGTGCCCTGGGTTATGAGTTATCTATTATATGTTTGTAAGTCTATTGTCTGTTTTCTCTGCAGGCTCGGTCACTCTCGAAGTCCTGGTGGGTAGCAGTACTCACCCAGAACCTTCTGGCACCAAGTCCCCAGTCTTCCTAAATAATATTTCTAGGAATTCCATATCCAACAATCTTTAACATATCTGTAGTGATATTAATCATACCAGCTACTTTACACTTTTTGAACTGTATAGTTATGCCATAATAATCTCATAATCTACTGCTAATTTCCTAGTCTGTTCATTTCTACTTGTGTGGATAAGCTACTGTTTCCCCGAGTGATTATGCCTTGTAATATAATTAAATCAGTAGCTTAATATCTCAACTTCTTCCATAACTCTCTGAATATTCTCCTTTCCCCTTAACTTCTTAACATAATCACAGAAACTTCTAGTTGCATCATTGAGTGTTCCCCTTGTAGCCATAATATTCTCCAAAAATACTTGTTTTTTTTCTCCATAAGTACTTCCTTTTTCAATTGCCTCACCATTTTCTTCTTACCAACCTCTTTAGTCACCTTATAATGTGTGTGTGCCGTGACCTCATTCATTTTTTTGTTTGGGAATTAACATTCTTCCCCTGTTCATAATATCTCTTTGAACTGTTGCCACCTACTGTAAACCATGCTGGTACTCTCATTCCATGTAATACACATTTACCTGAAATATCATCTAAATTCTGCCTACAACCATCTTCCAGTCTAGCAACTGGTTTACTGAATCTTGTTTCATGATCATATATTACTTCTGTAACATGAGACCGCAGAAATATATAATTATGATTTATTAGAAAGATATCACACATGCTATGCTGTGTCTATAATTCGGGTACAGCTGCATTATGTTATGAAACACTTTGCAAATCTACCTCAGGCTCTGAAATAAAAATTTATTTTCTTCCCTGGGGTTCAAATTAAACAGATATTCTTCAAATTCTGCAGAGCGAGCCATCAGCGTTTAGCACTGTACGCGCCGACGTCATGCGCACGGCCTCAGTTGGCAGTGCCCAGAGATGCTACAGTGAAATCGAGATCACGAAGAAACGAATTGCCAGAATACTCTCCTTAAGTTTGTTTCTCATAGCATTTCATTTTAATTAAATTGGTCAATTTAGTAAAAAACATAGTGAAACTTTATGGCTGAAAAATCGTGGAATAAAATTGTAGTTTATGATTCAACAAAGTACTTCCCTTTGTTGCCATTTTTTTAGTAACGCTGCTTGGTGATGTTTAGATATTTATAATGGACACCAGACTTTAGGTTAAGGCTATTAAAAGTAAAAAAAATGGGTGATTTTTTTTGTTACAATGAATTTAATGTGAAGATTTATGTTGATATTTTAGCCAGATCAATTCACCCCGTCAGAGCTGGGGAACTATTCTGCCTGAGACGGCACGCAGGCACAGGCTTACAGTGAGACTATGAACACTGGTGAACTGACTGAGTACCTCTCCACCAACTTTTACTCTATCTTTGGGAAACTCCTCTACAAATCTTGTGAAAAGCTTCAATGCCCCGCACTTCTTTGTTGCTATTTGTGACTATTACTTTGTTCACAACACCCTTATAGGTAAGTACCTCGTCGCTTCCACTCTGTACGTGTGCCGCGTCGAGAGCGAGCGGGCTCCCGTACAGCTGAGTGTCCCACTGTGACTCCGCCTCCTGCTCCCCTCGCCTCGTCTCACGGCCGCAGCCGACCTCTGACGATCGGGACCTACGAGACTCCCACCCGGTCAGGCGTGACGTGTGGCCTGCACCTTCTTTTGATTTGGCCCCGAGCTATTAGAGTCGAGTCTGTCTGGTTCACTGTGGGATAAAACCTGCCACATTCTACGTTAATCTGACATCTTACGGTTTGCGAAAATACACAAAGTTTTCCACAGCTGAGGTCTTTTTCTCACTTTTACTAGTGGCACGTATGAATGTATTACATTGTTGTGTTCTGTTCAGTGATATCCAGCAGCAAATGTACTACCAGCAGAGAACAACACACCACAGCAATAGAAGAACAAAAAGCACTATGGTTTCAAAGACATTTGGCGTAAGAGGATTGCAAGTGTAACATTTTTTTGTTTAAACACACTGTTGTCTGACAGATAGAAATTATATTCAATGACATCGAAATCAATTTAAAAGAGAAGATTTTTAGATTGGAAGCATTTTCTATTGGATGATAACACTAATGCCTCTGATAAAAGAGTGGAGACATTCAAGACTTTATGGATTTACTTTATAATTAACCAAGAAAAGATGATGCATGATATTTATATGGAAAGACAGATGAAATACACCCAACACTCACCAAAGTTGAAGGGAGGAGGGCAGCAGCAACACAAAACAATACAAAAACAAAGAAAATACAATATTTCGGGCAAAACCCTTCTTCAACTCAACAGATGTAAGTGGCTGGGCTTGCGCAAGACTTGCGTACGACGCAGCCACTAGTAGAATGCAGTAGACCGTCGCAGGTGGTGGGGGAAACAACGTTGCTCCCTCCACCACCTCCGACGATCCAGCTTCTACACTTGATTATGCAGTATTGTACAGAGTGGTGTTGCTTAATTTTGTTTTGTTCGAAATATTGATTCATTTAATGGATATCACTTCATTTTACACAACTGCAGATATAAATTAGCACTGTACCGACATTGACAATGCTACCTTCTGTTTTAAATAAATTATTGTATGAAATAATAAGTACAGATTTTTATAAATTGGACAACTACGGAAACGTTAATATTTCAAGCACTTAGACAGTAAACGGTAGATAAATTACAACAAATTTTATACACTAACTGAAATAATTATCCATTGTTCATGACTTGATTGACTATTCAGAAATTATTACACATCATATATAGATGGAAATGGAACATCAGTCAGACAATTCAACCCAACAATCATTATAAAATTAAAGACGGTAAAAAAATATTTCTAGTTTTCCATAGTATTTAAAATAAAATGCGGACTGAATTTGAAATGGAAAATTCTGATTTTAAATAGAAATTCTGATTTTGGACTGAAAACATTTAAATTTGACTTGAAAATTCTAAGTTAAACAGTACATTACTTTAATTATCATTAATTTACAGTCACGACGAGTTTTTACTCGGCATGTATTGGAAAGGCAGAGATTTTAAGTAAATGGTTTAGTGAGAGCATTAGGGACAATGAATCAGAAACGGAAAGGTCTAACTCGGAGAACAAGCTTAATAATATGATTAGAAATGAACATACTATAAAATTTGAAATTCATCCTGAAGAAATCATGAAGGAAATAAGCAAGCTGAAAAAACATAAGGGGGCTGGTGCAGATAATATTAAATTTTTTTATTTAATTTAATTGCAATGGAGCACAGGCTCCGGTGGCAATTTACCTACACACGCATCTTCCCCCTATCCTGCACCTACCTACATTTGCCCTCTACAAATTTTATCTTTAGGTTCTTTCAAAGTTTTCGGTAAATTATTCATCATTACTCTTGGTAACTCATTCCAATCCCTGACACCCTTACCTAAAAAAGAGTATCTTCCCACACCCTTGTGCCTGAAATCGAGTACCAGCTTGTGGTCATGGTCATCTTTTCCCTTCCATACACTACTTTTCATACCTATTGCGATATCTTTCCATGCCTCATCGATAATATATGCCCTGTACACTCCCATGACCCTCTTCATTCTCCTCCTGTCTTGTAATGAATCCAATTCCAGCTCCTTTATCATATCCGTCACTGATTGCATTCTGCGATAATTTCCAGAAACAAATCTAGCAGTCCTTTTTTGCACCCTCTCCAACTCCTGTATTTGATACATAAAATGAGGGTCCCATACTACACTACCATATTCGAGCATTGGTCTGACCAAAGTTTTGTAACCCAATTCCTTTTCTTCTCTTGTGCATCCCCTCATCACTCTCTCCAACAAGTGCAGAACTTTGAAACCTTTTCCTACCACCTGTCCTCTGTGTCCTGCCCAGTTAAGTTTGTTATCAAAAGTAATTCCAAGATATTTACATTTCAAGTCTTCAGCAAGCAATTCTTTCCCCACCTTATATTCATAATTAACCTTTTGTTTTTTTATTTGTGTATCTAATAAGCTGACTCTTCTTTGCATTTATCTTCATTCCATGTTTACCAACCCAATTAGATATCCTGTCCAGATCACCCTGTAACTGTTTACAATCCTCTATCGTTTTGATTCTTTTATACAGCATTATGTCATCTGCAAACAATCAAATTTCAGGTAGTAAACAATCAACACAATTATTCATTAGAATAATGAATAGCAATGGTCCCAATACGCTACCCTGTGGCACACCCATTTTTACTTCAACTTCTTTTGATACTACATTTCCTACCCTGACTTTCTGTTTTCTACCTTTTAAAAATTCTTCTACCCAGCAAATTACTTTCTTATCCACTCCAATGGTTTTTACCTTATTTACTACCATTTTATGGCTTACTCTGTCAAACGCCTTAGACAGATCTAGTGCTACACTATCAATTTGGCCTCCCTTGTCCATTTTATGTGAAATATCTTGCTTATATCCCACCAACTGAAATTCGCATGAATATCCTTGCCTGAAACCATGTTGCCTGCTTGAAAACCACTTACGTTCCTCACATATATTTCTGATGTGGTTGCATATCAATCTTTCCATTAATTTACCTACCACTGATATCAAACTGATTGGCCTGTAATTATCAACTCTATTTCTCACCCCTCCCTTATGTACCGGTACTACTATTGCACTTTTCCAGTCCTGATTACTACAGATATCTTAAAGATAGCCGGATGTGACATTGTACCTTATCTTGAAATATTATTTAAATTGAGTCTGGATACTTGCTGCTTATCACAAGACTGGAAAAGTGCGATAGTAGTACCGGTGCATAAAGGAGGGGTGAGAAATAGAGTCGAAAATTACAGGCCAATCAGTTTGACTTCAGTGGTAGGTAAATGAATGGAAAGATTGATATGCAACCACGTCAGAAATGTATGCGAGGAACGTAAGTGGTTTTCAAGAAGGCAACATGGGTTCAGGCAAGGATATTCATGCGAATCTCAGTTGGGATATATGCAAGATATTTCACATGAAATGGACAAGGGAGGCAAAACTGATAGTGTTGCACTAGATCTTTCAAAGGCATTTGACAGAGTAAGCCATAAAATGGTAGTAAATAAGGTAAAAACCATTGGAGTGGTTGAGAAAGTGATTTGCTGGGTAGAAGAATTTTTAAAGGGTAGAAAACAGAAAGTTGGGTAGGAAATGCGGTATCAAAGGAAGTGGAAGTAAAAATGGGAGTGCCGCAGGATAGCGTATTAAGACCATTGCTATTCATTATTCTAATGCATAATTGTGTTGATTGTTTACTATCTGAAATTAGATTGTTTGCAGATGACATAATGCTGTATAAAAGGTTCAAAATGATAGAGAACTGTAAACAGTTGCAGGGTGATCTGGACAGGATATATAGTTGGGTTGGTAAACATAGGATGAAGATAAATGCAAAGAAGAGTCAGATAATTAGGTACACAAATAAAAAACAAAAGGTTAATTATGAATATAAGGGGGAGAAAGAATTGCTTGCTGAAGACTTGAAATGTAAATATCTATCTTGGTGTGCACAACTGTTATAAAAATTTGACTTCTCCAGTTTGTCCAGGATTTTTACGTAAAGTTTGTGGCGTCTTTCATAGGTGGGCATGGAATGAGTCTGGATGTTTTTTCAGATCCTGATTTAAATGGAGACATTCACCAAGTGTTTGTCTCTGTTCATTTATTGGTGTTAACTGAACTCGCCAATACCAGACATAGAAAGCCACCACTTTGTGACCGAGCGTGGTGGTGTAACGGCTAGCGTTCTGGCCTCGCATTCGGGAGGACGGCGGTTCGAATCCCTGTCCTGGCATCCAGATTTGGGTTTTCCATGGTTTCCCAAATCACTCCAGACAAATGCCGGGATGCTTCCTTCAAAAGGCCATGGCCTAATTCCTCCCCATTCCTTGCACCCCCCCCCCATTCTTTCCCGTCTCTAAAGACCTCATTGTTAGACACACGTTAAGCAGATAAAAAAAAAAAAAAACGCTTTGTGGCTACTGACAGACCATCATCATCCCTATTGTTATTACTTCCACAAATCATTGCAAGGTAAATAAAGTAAATGATTCTCGTGTTAAACAAAAAATATGAACAATTTACAACGGGTGACACCTACAAGGGTTTTTCAAAACACTGGTGAACGCTAGCAGCTATACATCAACATATACCCTCATATCCACTGCGTACTGTGCTGCATGTTTTTACCCATCGACCACGACATTTAAGTTCATCGCAACCGCGTCCTTCACCTTCACCGCGAGCTGTTCGGCATGTTTTCACCCTAACAAACAAAGGTTCTTCAAAATGATAAATAATGTGAAAAACGGAGCTGGCTGCCAAAATGTCAATATATTGATGGTGGGGAAAATAAAAGTCTCGAAGTACATAAAGGGTGTCTCTGGCTTACTATGCAATGCTTTTTTATTCCCCGCTTTCCCGAAAATTGTTTCTTATGTTGTTCCATGCATAGGTACATGCAAATGAAAATCTCGGCCATTTGTATAGCACAGATTCTTTCACATACTGGATGAAATTATGTTTAGATATTTAAAAACTAACAAAACAAAAAATTAATATCATCAAATAATGCTCTTAAAGCTATTTATTTATTTTTTTTTGCCGCCATCAGTCTTTCGACTGGTTTGATGCAATCCTCAATCCCTTCCTACCTTGTACTAACTAACCTCTACCCGTTAAAACCCACGTCCTCGATTATCTGCTTCATATATTCTAACCTCTGTCTTCCTCTTCAGTTCTTACCTTCCACTGTTCCCTCCACTAACAAATTAACCAATCCAGCATGTCTCAAAATATAACCTACCAGCCTGTCTCTTCGTTCTGTAGCTTCTTCCACAAACTTCTTTCCTCACCCATCATTTCCAAAACTTATTCATTTCGTACTTTGTCTGTCCACTTAATTTTCAGCATTCTTCTTCTGTACCACCAAATTTCAAATGCTTCAATCTTCTTTCTTTTTGGTATTCCTAAAGTCCATGCTTCACGGACATAAAGTGCTGTGCTCCATACATAGAGTTTTAAAAAGTTCTAAGTCATAAATAAATATTTCATTAAGGCTCTTTTCGCTAATACTATTCTGCTTTTAACATCACTCCTGCTTCGGCCATCGGCTGTAATTTTGCTTCCCAAAAGCAGAATTCACTTACTTCTCCTATTGCATCTGATCCTATTATTATATTTAAACTACTGTCATTGGTGTCACTTCTGCTATATACACCCCTTTTGTCTTGCTTTGATTTATATTCAATCCAAAATCTTCCTTCAGTATTTTGATCATGTCATTCAGTAACTTCTAAATATCCTCAGCCTCTTCTGCTAGCAAAACAATGTCATCATAAATCATAACATACTGACTTTCTCTCCTTGAACACTTTCGCAACACAAAAAAATTTCTTTTGCTTCCTTTATTGCTTCCTCTACACACAAGTTGAATATTAACGGGGATAGAATACAACCTTGCCTCACACCCTTTTTAACTGATGCTTATCTCTCACGCTTCTCTACTTTTATTATAGCAAATTATCACTGACTAAAATGTTCCTATGTTGGTTATTTCAAGTATTTTGATTGGTGTATTCCATGAAATCCTGTGGAAGATTGGGGAAAAAAAACTTCAACATTAAACATTTTTAAAAGAAAAACCAAACACAACAGACCAAACCTAGGATATCAAAAACTGAAGAAGACATAAGTAAAGAACAAAGAGTATCTAAAAAAATTGATTTTAGAATTCTTAATGTATGTAAAAAAAAATTTGGCTATCAATTTAAGCAATTTCCAATTCCAAAAATTATATATTGTCCCCTCTGTCAGCTATTAACATCTGGTCATAGGCATAAAGGAGGGTTTTAAGATAGTCATTTCTTTGTAGTATTATATTTCCATATGTGGCAAATTTCCAGTATCTTATAAATAAATTCGTATTACATAAACATTAAAGAGTAATGGGAATAAAGGGCTACATTGTCTGACACCACAGTTGATAGGCTTCTAATAAGTTTCACATCTATTAAACTGCATTTATAAGGAATGTGTATGGTCCAATTAGGTGTCCCATCAGTCACTAGGACTTTACGTCAGTTTACACTATCTAGAGATTATTATTATTATTAATATTTTCAATCTACGAATGCCTGGTGTATTTAATTTCTGATGTTTCCAATTAATAATTTATGAGTAAAGTAAGCATCTACTGAAGATCTTCCTTTTCGGAAATCATTTTTAATTTTCAGAGTGTAATTTAGGACATTTCTTCCATTTGATAGCCCAGCGCAAAATGCCGGAGTGCAGTGCGACAGCTCAGCCGGTCCATCTCCTAGCCCCAGTCGAGGGACCGTCAACAGTTAACTTCATAAACCCTAAGGAACAGTTTTACTTGTGCAGGTTTTAACTGAAGTCTTATAAGCCTTTTTATTTTTTACTTACGGCTTTACACCTCATCGACATCATCGGATGTGGGGTTGGACTCGGGACAAGGAACGGTAAGGAATTCGGTAATGGCCTTCGGATGGAAGTATCTCGGCATTCGCCTGGAGTGATTTGGGAGAACCGTGGAAAACCAAAATCCGGATGGCCGGATCGGGATTCGAACCTGGCTCTCCAGAGCATTAACTGCTCACCCAGCACACTCAGTTTATAAGCCAAAGTGAACTGCAGGAAGGAAGGCACTGAAGACGTCATCCGAGCTAACTCTGATAACCTGAAATATTGCTGGGTACAAATATTCCAGTTTATAACTTTGTCACTCTCAGTCATCCACCAAACTATGGATCTTTCTCTGTGCACGGTCCTTTACATAAGTACTTAAAAAAAAAAAAAAAGTCTGTTAGTGAACCACTGAAAGTAAGTAAAAGTGATACAGTAGCTATGTTTGTTTGCACACAATGTATTTATATTTTATGTTTATTCAAATGTATTTACTTCAGACTCCGGTTATTTTCAGCAGTTTCAAATATTACAAAACCGTACTGTCATAAATTTCTCTGTTTATGTCAGAGGTGTCCATCTTTTTTTTTTTTTTTTTTCAACACACTCCAAGACGGTTTGGCAGTGCAGAATAGAAGCCGACCCCCTCTTAACGACATGAAATTGCTTCCACATTTTGACATCTGGGGTCCAGGCCGCACTAAGATGGTATCCAGTGTCCCTGTTCACTAACGAATCAGCTGTTCCGCTTCCAACAGTGTCCGTTACTATGCTGTTCCAAAAATATCCGGGATGGACTGAAATTCTTGTTTCTTCAAATTTAAATGTATGCACCTCATGGACACCGTGTTCGACCACTGCCGATTTTTCTTCCTGACCCAGGTGAACATTTGTCGCACGTTCGACACACTGCCAAATTTGTCCGATATAAGCACGACCACATTCACGAGGTATGTATTAAACACCAGGGGTTCGTAAACCTAGGTCATCCTTAACGCTGCCAACGAAACTTTTAGTTTTTGTAGGTGGTCTGAAAATTGTCTCGACTCCGAGTTGGGACGACAGTCTACCCATTTTAGAACTTGCTGCACCCACAAACGTAAGGAAGGTAAGATCCTGGGTCTTTCTGTCAATCTACCGTCTTCCTAGAGATGCAACTGATCTGCCCCCCGTTGTAACTATTACTCGAGAAAGTTCTCCGGAAGTAGTACAATTGACCCGCGAGGCTATCTGTGGCACAAACCTTCCGTGCTCTATGTAGCAGAGTGTTTAGAACGGTATCGTGCTGGAAGGCGACAACTGCTGGCATTTAAAGCCAAGACGGTATGAGTATGCTTATGAAACACGGAGTGTCCAAATGAGCCACTGGCACATTTTATAACCAACACGTCAAGAAACAACAGGCAACCGTCCTCTTCCAATTCCACGGTAAACAGAATATTTTGATGGACACAATTCAAACATGCCAGGAATTGGTACAGGCCGTTTCTGCCGTGTGGCAAAATCACAAAAGTGCAATCAACATACTTGTAGAAACATTTTGGCTGGAGAAGTGCATCGTTAAATTAGCAACAACTGGCGAGCCTGCTGCTAGGCCATCCATTTCCTCGAAATATTGTCCTCTAAACTGGAAACAGGTGATTGTGAAAACGTAGTGGAACAGATCAATCATTTTCTGGTCAAAATGCCTCCTCACAAGTTCTGAGGAATCAATCCAGGGGGGCCCGATAAAAAGAGACAACTCTTCAAAGCTCACCTTTAAATCACCATGATCTAACTTTATGGTGTCCAGGATCTCCACAAACTCAATGGAGTTTTGTATGTGGTGATGACCATTCCCCACCAATCGATTAAGAATATCTTTTAGGCAAAGTATGCAGGGCTATCTACTGCATTTACAATAGGTTGCATTGGCATTCCGATTTTTTGCATTTTGGAAAAGCGTATAACCGAGACGGCATTGCAGTGTGGGGTTTGAGGCATCTCTTCAAATCTTCTGGAAGTTGGAAGGAGTTAAGAAGCTTCACAGTTAAGTTAATCAGCTTAAATCTACAGTCCCAGTTAATCTTGTATGCTTGCTCTTGGAAAAGTAGTAACATTTTTCTACGGTAGTTGGCCATGCTCAAACCAACCTCCTGGAAAGATATTTTCATCTTTCTTCAGTACGCAAAATGCACGCCTTTATTCACTAGAGATGTTCGATTTAGATAGTTTATGCATACAAAGAACCTGACACATTTCAGATCTAATCGCCTCAGCTTCTGCTGCAGGAACTGCAATTTCCACACCACTGATAACTCTCTATAAGGCACATTCTTCCGTGCCAGGGCGAAGTTGATTCCCCTCGACAAAACAGACGCTGTAGTGGGGTCGAGCTCTGTATAGGAGAGGCTGACGGTCATTAGCAAGGGAACGTGTGGCTTCTTGGAGTATTTCATCACAAACTACACAGTCTGGCTGACACTCAGAGCAAGAAACTATACGCTCAAAGGCAACTAAAATTTCAATACATTTTCTCACAAATTAATTAATTTTCATCAAGATTTCACAAAAATAACAAATGCTTTGAATAATAGTTTCAAGTAAGCACAGAGAAATGCCCAAATACTGTTTAGTGCCAATAACAACAGTTCATAGAGTGAATAAATTTTGTGAGTAAGCAATATTCTGTCTCCCTCCATCTGTTATATACATTGATACAATGTTTATTCACAACTTTAATGATATTCCATTTCATTCAATATTTGTGCTCAAGGAAAAATTGAATTATGTCACTTAAAATACAAATATGTTGTTTCAGAGATTTTTCTATAATTTAGCTATAGTTAGCAGTGATTCCAATTTCTATACCTGATGCAAAAAATATGACACACACTTTAAGTACCAACTGAGACTAGTGGCACGACACGGGGCTGCAGTGAGATCCCGAATACTGTCACCGTATACGGAAAGACAGACCGATTTAAAACACGGCACTCCTGATGGAGTTCTTACAAAGTGGGAAGCTAAATAAAAGAAAAAAACAAGTAGTATAACAATTGCACATGTATTATTTTCCCGATGGGTTTGAGAATACCTTTACTTAGTATACTACATGTTTAACCCAATTACCTCAATAAGACAGAAGCAAAGTGGGCCAACAAAATGTAAAATTTACAAAAGATTTAGCTATGTGAACAATGAACAGAAAATTTACAAATATCTGATAACACAGAAGGAAAGTTCCAATAACACTGTACTCCCAAGTCAAACACCATCCTTGCCACAGCACAAATATAATGGAACAAACAAAACAGGAAACGTTTTACAGTTATACTTAAACAGTTAATACACATCACTACAAAAAAAATTCAACAAATCAAAGTGTAAAAAACTATCCAGTATTGTATAACAGTGATGGTGGTTGTTCTGTTCTCCGGCCTCAGTTAGTCCCGCGCAGCTATCATTTAGGCTGGTAGGGCCGTACCAGCTTCTCGGAAAACTCTTTTACTTGCTCTGCTCCGCGAACTTCGTGGTCGAGAAGAGGCAACTTTGTGACGTGGAAATCTTCGTACAAATCTGCAATCTGCAAAGTGTGAAGACATTTACCAGTTAACGAAATGCAACACGGCCAATGAAATGTTATCTTTACACACGACTGTGTCGTGTCTCCGTGTACTATTGTTATCCTAAACATAACAATGAGAAATAAAATACTTTTAGGCAATAAAAATATATGAAAGTAAAATAATCAGTTACCGGAGAAGTGGTGTTGGGGGAAAAGACACATTATAATATTTTGGTGTGAAACCTCATTTGTGCAAAGAGTCTATTTGCGAGAGTGAGGTGTAAACCAAAATATTGTAAAATACGTTTTTTCTTGCAGTCACTACTGTCCTCCTGTCTTCATTTTGGTAAGTAATGAATTTCAAAAGCAGAGTAACTCGGAGAAGTCTCCTTTCTGTCAGCATCAAACACTGACCTAGGAGTCAAACGAGACTTTCTAAAACAAATTGTATGGAGCAAAGTACTTTATGGAAATAATGCTTGGAGTTGAATAATAGCAGGAAGAAGGAAACTTGAAGCGTTCCAAATAAAGTGTTAGTGGGATAATGGTGACAATGAAAGAGTTGTTAGACAGGAAGGATAGGAAAAATAGCGCATCACTTACTGCAGATAAAGGCAGGTCGAGTAAACGATTATAAAAACACGAACACAATTTACAGCATTTTGATTTACAGCCTTATTCTTGTATGTAGGAGGGACGTGCACACACCGCAGCACACCGTCTAACTCCGAATGGCCCAGTGAGAGTTAAGAGAAGAGAAAGTATGAAAATGCACGCCGAAGAAAGAAGTTTCGGAAGGGACTCAAAAAGAACAGACAGTTATATGTGACAATTAAGTTTTTCCCGGCGTATGGTAGACAGGAATTCTTCACGGGTCTTCTGCCGGATAAGATCTTTTAAACACGACGTTTCGGCAGTCACCTCCGCTGCCTTCATCTGGTGAGCTGTCATCGCGAGTAGCTGCCGCGACGGTTCGGCACCGAATGTTTGCGTCTCGTGGTACTGGCTCCTTATATACCGTGCAGCCGGCGGCCCGCTAGCCGGAGCGGCTGCCAGCTGCGCTGCCATTGGTCGGCGCGTCAATTGGGCGCCGCCCTGAACTGCTGTGTCCCGGCTCTCTTCTGGGACGAAAGTTATTCTGCTGCTGCTTCAGGTAATGGAGGATTGGCTTCCAAGCTTCACTCAAGAAGAGACCGCCATCTCTGTTGATGTTGTTGGTGCTTAAGCTAATTTCCAGCGATTCTCTAATTACAGAATCCCAGAAAAACTGTGTCTGAGCCAATACTTAAGTCTTACTGAAGTTTATGCTGTGGAAATTTTCCACAGCGTGTTCAGCTAGTGCGGATTTGTCCAACTGCACCAACCGCAGATGTCGCCGGTGTTCGGTGCGGCGTTCCTCGATGGTTCTAACGGTCTGGCCAATGTATATTTTGCCACATTCACACGGGATCGAGTAAACACCCGGAACTCGCAGTCCGAGCTCGTCCTTCACCGAGCGCAACATGTCTCGTATCTTCGCAGGTGGACGGAAGATACTCCTTATGCCAAATCGAGCTAGAATCCTTCCGATCTTTCCAGAAGTATTTCCAGCGTAAGGTAACACTGCGACGGATTTTGGAGCCTCTTCTTGTTCAGATGTTAATCCCGGTTTTCGGGGGCGAATACCAGATACCTATACGGGGAGGAGATGTTAAAACACCTAAAACAGCTTGAGGAGCTGCGCAAAAAGAAGGCCAGACTTATCAGCACTTTGGCTTTTCTACTGCGCTGTAGGGACAGCGGTCTGTTGCCTCGCTTCGTTAGAGTACCTCACCACATAAACAGCAGTGGTGCTAAGAGGATTTTACATCGTACTGGCATGGCGCTTCTGCGGGAACGGATTCGCTTCATTCGTTATGAGCTCGACCAAAATGCTCGGCTCTTACTTTCAAGCCATCTACACCTTACTTCAGAACTGACTGCTGATTCCTGGGACTGGATTGATGCAGCCATCTCGATTCAAGAGAGCATCGAGCAAGAGAAATGTACAGCAAGACATATCTCAAAATATAATCGTCTCCATGGAGCGCGAGAAAACAACAGCCAACCCAAAGCTAACCGCACAGTGGTTAACCTCACTGGAGCCAAACTTGACAATGCCACTGTCTCAGTGTTGGCAAGGGGGCTGAATTTCGCTGTGGCACCGAGAGCTGTGCCGACGAAGGACATTGTATGTGCAGTAGAAAAAGCTGTTCGGACACTACCAGCAGATGCAGCGGAAGAGATTCGTCATGAAACTTGCCGCGTTCTGAAGAAGGCCAAACCACCCAAGGCCAACATCACGAGGACGGAACGGGAAGCATTACGTGAACTACGCAGTAATAAAGACATTGTCGTCAACCCTGCAGACAAGGGAAACGCAACAGTGCTAATGTCAACTGAAGAGTACGACACAAAGTTCAGGAGCTTATTGGACGACGCTTCTTACAGGTCGTTGGAAGCTGATCCTACTACCAAAGTAGTCACCAAAACAAAAGCACTGCTGAAGAAATCCGGTTTACCAGAAGAGACCATCAAGAACCTACGTCCTCGGGCAGCCAGGCCGCCAAGGTTATACGGCCTACCGAAAATCCACAAGGATAATGTGCCCTTATGACCTATTGTGAGTGCAATCGGTGCTCCCACGTATCAACTGGCAAAATACCTCACACGCCAACTTAGACCACTGGTGGGCCACTGCATACACCACGTAAGAAACTCTGCCGAATTTGTACAGACGATCCAGGGTCTGACTATGTCAGATTCCGACCTCATGGTAAGCTTCCATGTCGTCTCTCTGTTCACACGAGTGCCTATCAAGGAGACTCTAGAACTAATACAACGACATTTCGACCAGGGGATGGCAGACCTTTCCGGCATGTGCTCACATCTACATACTACATGTATGGTGGGCAGTTCTACGAACAAACTGACGGCGTAGCCATGGGGTCACCACTTTCTCCAGTGGTAGCGGACTTATACATGGAGGACTTCGAGGAAAGGGCTCTGGAAACTGCTCCACTCAAACCTAAATGTTTCTTCCGTTACGTGGACGACACGTTTGTAGTCTGGCCACATGGTTCCGCGGCACTTGAAGAATTCCTTGAACATCTGAATTCAGTCCATCCAAACATACAATTCACCATGGAGGTAGAGTAAGAAGGCATGCTACCGTTCCTGGATATAATGATTAAACGCAAACCAGATGGCACTCTGGCGCACAGTGTTTACAGGAAACCAACGCACACGGACCGCTATCTGGGGGCTACCAGCTACCATCACCCAGCCCAGCGAAAAACCATTTTGACAACACTGGTCCACCGTGCCCGAGCCATCTCGGACAGTGATAGCCTATAAGAGGAACTAAGACACCTACGGCAGGTCTTCAGAGAAAATGGATACTCAAGGGAGGAAATTGAACTAGCATTTCGCCCCCGAAAACCGAGATTAACATCTGAACAAGAAGAGGCTCCAAAATCCGTCGCAGTGTTACCTTACGCTGGAAATACTTCTGGAAAGATCGGAAGGATTCTAGCTCGATTTGGCATAAGGAGTATCTTCCGTCCACCTGCGAAGATACAAGACATGTTGTGCTCGGTGAAGGACGAGCTCGGACTGCGAGTTCCGGGTGTTTACTCGATCCCGTGCGAATGTGGCAAAATATACATTGGCCAGACCATTAGAACCATCGAGGAACGCCGCACCGAACACCGGCGACATCTGCGGTTGGTGCAGTTGGACAAATCCGCACTAGCTGAACACGCTGTGAAAAATTTCCACAGCATAAACTTCAGTAAGACTTAAGTATTGGCTCAGACGCAGTTTTTCTGGGATTCTGTAATTAGAGAATCGCTGGAAATTCGCTTAAGCACCAACAACATCAACAGAGATGGCGGTCTCTTCTTGAGTGAAGCTTGGAAGCCAATCCTCCATTACCTGAAGCAGCAGCAGAATAACATTCGTCCCAGAAGAGAGCCGGGACACAGCAGTCCAGGGCGGAGCCCACTGCCGAAACATCGTGTTTAAAAGATCTTATCCGGCAGAAGACCTGTGAAGAATTCCAGACAGTTATATGTTTCACATTTTAAAGGAAATGGAATTGACTGATTTGTTCAGAATAGGTTTAGACAACAAGAGATGTAGCATTGTGTCCAACAAATCTAGATGACAGGGGGAAAAATTTTTTTGCTGAAATGATCGGCTGTGGGTATAAATGATCTTTTTGCAGATAAGTTAGCACTGTTTATTGAACTGAATTAGATATGTATATATAAACGGTATACCACATAATAAACAAAATGCAAGACCACTGTCAAAATGGCATTCTATATTGTATTCACGTTTTATGTCAAGGTAAAGAAATTAAAAGACAAAAGTTATTGAATGTATCTCCTATCACTAAACTTAATTATGAGTAATTTTGATGCCTAAAACATAGGAGAGTTTCACTCAGATTAATAACCACATTTTTAATACTAAAGAAGACTGGACAGACTCAACACTTTCATCGTTTTCCTTGTCGTTATTGAATATATAAAGCCCACCGATTAATTTCGGATTCCTATCACGAATTATTCAAGGTCGTCACAAATTTCCGATATTGTTGTTAAAAATCAAACCTTTTCTAGTCTGGGAACCTCCAGATTGAACCGAGTGTTATGTGATTTACCTGGTCCAGATATTTCTCCTGGACTTTGTGCCTAGCGGCACACATCCGACAGGGAGCTTCCCCAGCTGAAGGAAAGAGCAACTGGTTGACGACGATATTGTGAGTGTCGATACCACATTTCGTCAGTTCTTGAACGAGACGTTCCGTCTCGTAGAGCGACAGAAATTCTGCTATACACACACACACAAAGGTTGTCTGCTCCTGTGGAAAATAAAATAAATATTAACATCATTGTAATTTTTTGATATTACTGACTTGCAAATTTTTCTGAGGATGCTAAACAAATTTCACATTATCAATATATAACAGTGAAGCTAAATGGCATAACGTATGAAGCATATCTACATATACTGGAGTAGAAAGGAGGTCAGCTAGATCTGCTCATGTCAATTACTGCAGAACACAACAAGTAACCGATGTGATAAAGGAGCTCGATTAGAAGTCACTGGCTGGAAGATGGGAGGAGGGTGAAGAGAGTGCGGGGAATGTACAGGGTGATGAGGTTTGATAGGATGTAGGTAGAAAATTAACAGTAGTATGTGCAATGGAAGAGATGATGCCACAAGCTGGCACTTGATTTCAGGAACAAAGAAGTGGAGTGAGGGGCTGGAATATATTACCAAAGGAAATACTTAAAATTTTTACCAAAAACACTGAAAGAATTTAAAATCCATAAAGGGTAAAAGTATGTGGCTAGTGAAATCCCACTCAAAGAATCAAAGGAAAAAATAAAATAAAAATAAAAGGGAAAGCGGGTGTGCGAGGAGGGTGTCTCTGGAGGATGCTTCATTTGGTCCACCCATCTCACATGCGATATTCCAACACATCTCCTCATGACACGTCCCAGCCTGTGCAATATCTTCTACCTTAATATCTCGTCAGGCATAAATGTTCGCTGGGGGTAGTAACCTTTTGCCTAAACTGTGAACAATTAAGTTCTTGACTTGTGTGGCTTTTCTGGTACCTTTAATATTTAATAAGTCGGCCGTCACATATTCGTATTATAAACCCCAAATACGAAAGGTATAATGAAATTAGTTCATTTGACACAGTTTTGAAGAATCGAGTAATGCTTATATTCTACATTAAGTTCACTTTTACAATATCATTACCAAAAATGTGGATAAAACATCAAACAGCAGCTCCGTTGAACATTTCAGGTTAAGCACATTCGTACGAGAAGACAAACTCACGAAGTCCCCCAACTCTAGCGAGTACACGACTGTTACGGTATATTGGAACTTGCCGCCCCTATCGTGTGGAGCGGTTCACTCCACTAACTAGCGCGAAGTTATGCGTTTGATTTCCAGCGAAAGAATGAGGCAATTTGTGGTGGCTACATGGCCTTTTATAAGCTTTGCCAGGGTTATGACGTCAGTAACTTTTTTTTCTTTAGTTAATATATCATAAAGTACTAAATAGTTTGACTTGTAATTTATACAAGGGCTTGATACGATCACATTCTATCTGTTTTAATTTATTTTAGCATTCAAAAAAGTTTCTACAGCCTTAACGTTAAAGTCTCTTATGTCACTGGTCGGGTGCGACCTTACGTGCTGTAACAACAATTAGCAACAATCTACCTTTAAAAACAAATACTTAAACTTTTTGCTGAAACCATTATATTTCCATGATACTCTTAATTTAGGCTATCTACTGATATAAATTTCTCAACTGTATTCCTTTTAGTTAAAAAGTTCATTTTTTTCTCTTAATTAAACTTTGTCAAATTAGTTAATTTTACTATCAAAATATCCGGAACAGTGCGGTCTATAGCTGGTGATAAAAGATCAGCTGTGACTTTACTTAGTTCAAAGTTATCTCGAATCTTAATTTTCTTTTCTTTTCTAATCGCGTGTCTCAAAATGTGAACAAACCAAATTATCTCTTAAAATAAATTTTTCCCAATATAATGAATATACTTTAAAATGATTCTTATGATGAGTTTTCACTGAAGAAATGAATGCAGGAAAATCCCTTCAAGTTGGCAATTACCTTGCATGAAATTTCTATGTGCCACATAAGTGACTTCAAAATCGATCTATAGAATATTTTACTGCTAGGGATGGCTAGTGAGTGCTTTTGGTGAAGTGAAGGTTGCCTTACAATCTCTCCTAATGCTTCGACTTTTAAACTGTCTGTGATGTTTCTGTTTTTGATTCTTTCCTCGATTGTGAAGTTTGGAAAAAATTAGGCACGCGCACACCTGCCGAACCAGACGGCCCATTCCCTATTATAGGAATAACGTGCTAAACCAAAATATTGTATACGGCTTTGTTCGTCACATATTTTTCACCCGTCGCAGCCCTCAATTCGGTGAGTGACGAGTCATTTTCTCTATCCTTTGTTATTTATATTTCCCCTTATCTCTGCCATCTGTATCCTGTTAAGACCAGGTAACAGAGCCATATTGTCTGGTAGTAAACTGCATAGCGCAAGATTTTGATTCCTTCACTCTGTCCCATTTCCAGATTATACGAATGATCAGGCAATAGAACTGTCCACTCTGTTTCCTCCTCAATGTTTCCATTGCTAGTTACTTTGCTACCCAAGTAAACAATCAACTCAACCCATTCCAATTTCTTGCAGTCGAACGATACGTGCTTCGCGTTATCGTCGTTTCTTGATAAGTTAATTCTTTGGTTTTTTCCACGCTCATATCTGGGCTACGTTTCTCCACTGCAGAACCTATTTTCTTAGTTATTCAAAATTCTGTTCTGTTTCCTCTCAAGTAATCATCATTTGCTTATACAATCAAATTACTGTATCACTGAACTTCTGTAATCACTTCATCTAAAACCATGTTAAACAAACTAGTGACAATACACTTCAATGTCTTATTCCTCTTACTGTGCGATAACATTTTAATTATCTGCACACAATTCTCATACTGGCACCCCACTAGTTTCACGATTTCTTCACCTATTCCTCTCCCTTTTTTTAGGCCTGTCCACGCTTTCCCCTCGTGTTTTATCATAGGCCTTTTCGTATCTCCAAAAGCTTTAATCTTAAAGGTCAGAATCACCGCTTGTGTGGCTGTAGGCACTTGTCAGAGTTCACCCACATATTTATTTTCTTGAGTAAGGGTACTGCCTGAAATATTATACTTTTTGTGTGTATAGTATTTTTTTATTATTATTTTTACTGCATCCCTCCTCCCTTCAAAATTGGTTAGTGATGGATTTATTTTATCTTTCCTTTCCATATTAAAATTGCCTCACTATATTTCTCCCTCCTCCATCGTTTCTTACATATTTCAGACGGTAAGAAACTGCGTACAGCTGTATCACTGCAAGATAACTACTCTCATAGCCCACTCAATATCTGCAATATAAATGCCAACTTGTCTTGCTTCTCTACAATTTTACTTGTTGTATATTTGGCTTTAAGACACTATACTGCCCCACAATGACTGTTACATCATATCTACAATAACATTTGGTTTTCCAAGCACTGACCAGCTTTAATGATTACAATGAACTGGTCTACAATCATGATGTTTTTTTATAAAGCAGCCAAGTGAGAAGTCATCATCCATCTCTATCGTTGACTTCCAAACTGAAACCCACATTTTACCGTACTAGCATAGTGAGCAAAACAAAATATCCCATATTATCCCACTATCAAACAAACACAGGGTGAAATCTAGGCTTGTGTTAATCAGTCAAAACCTCTTAGTGTCACTAAGCATACTTCTGCTGAAACATCTTTCAATTACAAATTTGGCATTGCCCATTCTACTTCTCTGCTTAATGGCTCCTCTACATATTACTTCATTTTCCCAAAATTACGATTACATTAATATTCCTCGGTCTCCCTCTTTCTTATTCTCACAGCTATCGTTCCGCCGATTGCCCACATTTTGATAATAGGATGCATCTTCATTGCACTACCGTGTCTACATACGCCCAATCCACTGCAAATTAACATTTTAATTTAATTTGTGATTGAGTGCACGCTTCAGAGGCAATCACCCTGCACACCCATTTTTCCCTTCCTTGAACACGCCTAATTTCGGTCTCACTGATTGTTAATTCTAAATGCCTTCCCATGGTAATTTATTCCAATCCCTGACACCCTTATATATGAAACAAAATCTTCCCACACCCTTATGCCTGAAATTGAGAGCCAGCTTGTGGTGATTGTCATCTCTTTCCTTCCACACACCTCTTTTAATTCTTCTACCAATATTTTTCAGTGCCTCATCACCATTATACATCTCGTAGACTCCCGAGCCAGCTCCTTTATCGTATCAGTTACTGACTGCGTCCTACAGTACTTTACACAAACAAACCTAGCTGCTCTCCTTTGCACACCCAAACTGTGGGTCCCACCATATTCAATGGTCTCATCTAAGTTTCGTGACCCAGTTCCCTCCTTTCTCCGATGCCTCCCCTTGTCACTCTCACCGACAAGGATTTTGAAACCTTTTTCTACCACTTGACCAAAATGTCTCGCCCAGGTGAATTTATCACGTTACGCCGAGATATTTACATTTCAAGTCTTCAACAATCAATTTGTTTCCCACCCTATAATCATAATTAACCCTGTTTTATCTGTGAACCTAATAAGCTAACTCCTCTTTCCATTTATCTTCATCCCATGTTGACATATCCAGTTAAATGTGCTCTCCAGTTGTTCACAGTCTTATACTGTTTTGACCTTATTATATAAAATTATGACATCTCCAAACAACCAAACATCTGACTGGAAACCATTAACACAATCATTCATTTGAATAATGAATAGCAATGATCCCAATACATTGCCCTGGGGCACTCCCATTTTCACCTCCTCTTCTTTTGATACTGTATTTCCCACCTCAATTTTCCCCTTTCTACCTTTTAATAACTGTACCCTTTCTTTTACACTCACTTCAACGGTTTTTTACTTTATTTACCACCCTTTCATAGCTCATTCTATCAAATACCTTAGGAAGATGTAGCACTACACTATCAATTTGGCCTCCCTTGTCCAATTCATCTGAAATATGTTACATATAGCTCACTACAGTCGTGCATGAATATCCTTACCTAAAGCCTGGGAACCTACCCAACCAGCAAACTTGCTTTCTCTCAGTCAAATGAAATTGATAATTTGAGACCCTGTGCTACACTTGTATACACTGTTTGCTATGTTTTAATTTCTCTCTCTTTTTCTCAATATTTCTAAAACACTATAATAATAAAATCAACTTAACAATAGAGCAAAAGATTAATAGTAATTAGTAGAAAGCAACAATGACATCATAGTTGTTAAATCTCAGTTTATGTTCTACATGAACTCATTTAAATTATTGCATCTTAATGACACATTAACGGTTCTGTGGATCGTAATTTTAAATTCCACTTAATATCCAACAAATGAAGTATCTCTGGGCATCACAGACACGAACCAAGTCTTTCTGTAAATTATTCACCTCGACGCAAAAAGACAGTACTCACGGGGTCGCGGAACTGTTCGTTGACCTGGCGTATGATAGCCAACATCTCCTCCAGCTTCCCAGAGAAAGAGTCAGCATTGAAGTCTGACAGGCCCAGAAGAGCACCAACCTGAAAAGAAATATTACAAACAAAATAAGTGGCCAATCCTATCCCTGCTCACCATGTTAATGGAATATTTAGTTCATCAGGATTACAATATAGGTTTAAGTACAATGTAATTGTGATAAAAATGAGAAGTATAATGCTTTGGGGCAAATGAAAAATAAAAAAGGTAGGACAAAATTGATATTTTTGTATTTATTATCATTACTCATTCTTTTTTCTTTAAAAAAAATCTTTCATTAGTATCTCTATTTCCAGTGGTTCCATACCTGTTGCCCACACCCGCGCGCACTTACCAATGAGTTTGCTACCCACATCACGAAACTAAGTTGTGTTGGTGTTTTTAGTGTCGTCGCAGTAGTTTTGGTAAGTGGTGGTGTTACTTTCCCATCACATCTTAAGTTCAGAGTAAATAACAGACACAAAGTAAAATGAACAACAGACAGCTACATCATTTTAAATTCTCTGACAGACATTAACATGCAGATATAGCTTATTTCTGTTTATGACTGAACTTTCACGACAGTAGGTATATTGAGACAAGGTAATAGATAAAACTGACAACTTTAATTAGAAAGACACTCCATAAGAAAAAAAGCAAACTGTGCTTCACGCATCACCAGAGCAAATAGTATAAAATGTAATTACAGTACAATTTTACTACTTACCTTAGATATTTCAATACATTGAAAGACCAAGACCACTGGAAAGACAGATCAGGTGAAGAAACATTTAGAATCAAAGAGAATCAAGTGCAGAAAACTAGTTGAGGAAGAATTTTGGAGAGACTGACAGTAAGAAATGGAAGAGGATTTGCCGGACAACCCAGAGAAATAACAATTCTGATATATACTGAAAATACCACACTTCACTTTGACAAAGAAGGTATAGTGTAGTAAAAAATTGATATAACTAAAAGTTGAACAACCTGCAAGGAAAAAAGGAACATGAACATCTGGAAAAGTAAAGTTATTCAGAAGCTTAGGATGTATACTGCAACTTTTAATCCGTGAAACAGTACAGGTGTTCGTAAAGAGATGAAGTTTTCTGGTTATTAAATTACCTGTGATATAAACGGACTGATTTTCATTTTCAGCCGGATAATTTTCCCCAAGCCCTTTTCCACAACCTGGGGAAAAGAAAGCAATCGCAGTGTGTGGCCGGTCGGCGCCGTGTCAAACACGACGACGGAGAAGTTCATCCCCTTCACCAATCTGTGTAACAGAATGAGGAATTAAAATTAAAAACAAACGTCTGTGTGCAATTTAAGTTAATCGGTACCTTTAGTGACCAAAATACCTAAACAGGACGAACAACAGTTGCCATTTTGAACTAGTAGAGAGAAAACCTTACATAAGAAAGCACGATTATTATTCTTTACTGTGCCATAAGGTCACATCATACGAACTGTCTATGCCTTGTAACTAGTAATCCAATTGGTAAATAAGCATCTAAGCATGCTACAGAATGGAAGTCAAATAGTAAATTTTTTAGGGTTAGCAAACTTGTTTCTTTTTGAAGCCATAAAATGGCTGATGCGGCAATTTAATAGCTCACTCACTTCATAACTTCAGCGTAACTCATTGCCTCATCTATGCCAGGAAATGCACCCACAATTTCCTGCATAACACTTTTGCTCAACTTCATAGCCTCATTGTCGCCCTCAAAATATTCTTCAGGAAGCTCGTTAAAGCCTACATTTGGATCAATTTCCTGCAAAATAAATAAATAAATCACCAAGAAAGCCTTCAAAAATATATCAGAGAGCAAATGCGAAAAACAAAAAATATCTGAGGATCAGATATCTGTTCCAACTTTAAATTTGGATAATGGAAACAAAGAAATTGCTGCAAGGCACTGAAAATAAGATGGATAGGGAAAAATAAATAGAAACCCGTCACTTACCACAGATGAAGGCAGGAGGGCGAGACGAACACGTAAAAACACAAACAAATTGCACAACATTTCGAGATGAGTCTTAATCATGTGAGAGGCGAGACATATGGCAGGGGGAAAGATGTGGTCACATCCCAACCCGACACATGAATGAAGCATAGGCGGAAAATGCGCGGTGGTGGTAGAATTGCTGGGAGAGGGGGGGGGAGATAAGCTTGACCAGCGATAAAAGTGAAGCAAAACAATCTTTGTATAGCTCAATTCAAAAAGTTATAATTTTATTTAGATTGGTGATAGATGAAAATAAAGCGGGTCCCTTTATTTTCATCTATAAAAAATTATAACTTTTTGAATTGTGCTACACAAAGATTATTTTGTTTCACTTTTATCGCTGGTCAAGCTTATCCCCCCCCCCCCCCCCCGACAATTCTACCACCACCGCGTGTTTTCCGCCTTTGCTTCATTCATGTGGCGGGTTGGGATGTGACCACATCTTTCCCCCTGCCATATGTCTCGCCTCTCACACGATTAAGACTCGTGCCGAAATGTTGTGCAATTTGTTTATGTTTTTACGTGTTCGTCTTTCCCTCCTGCCTTCATCTGTGGTAAGTGATGGGTATCTATTTATTTTTCCCTATCCATGTTATTTCTAACTTTAAATTTGACATTTACTAACCATAAACTTAAATTCAAGGACAAAAGGATACAAAAAGGCTTTACAGTTTGTGGACAAGGTGTTAGAAAAGAGAGAGAATGAAGAATGTAAAAGAAATCGGGCATAAAGGAATGTCCCAGCGTTCACTTGATGTGATTTCGTGGAGCTGTGGAATACTGATAATTGGGTGACCGACTGGGCATCAGACCAGGTGATACTTAAACACTGCTGTTCACTGACAATGGTAAGAACCATTCAAACAAAAAATCAAGGGTAGGAGAAAAATAAATGAACACCAATGGTACTGCGAAGAAAAAAAAAAAAAATCACGGACGTGTTCAGGAAAAGACTTCTAGCATTTTATGAATACGTCTGCAGGGCACACCTCACCAGATTTTCCTGCAGCCTAACAACTACCGTAAAAAACAAAAACCAAATCACCTTGGCTGACAGACGTGAGCTTGGGTCTGTGAGAATGGGGACAGGGCAGAGGACATCTCTAGGAGGATGTCAAAGCAAGTGAGGTTCCAGGACCATCCACCAAAGAGGACAAAGGGGAAGCAGAACTACAGGGCAAAAGTCAAATGCAACAGATGAGTATCGTGGTCTACACTGAACAAGAATACCACTGAAAATACTAAACACACTAAAGAAAGAGATCTACACACAAGGAAATACGCCCGTTTACACACACGGTTTATCCGACAGTTTTGTATGTAGGCTACAGGTGCAAACGTCATTTCTTTCAGTGCAATGCTCTGTGTTCAGATACTCTGCGCACACTTCGAATGTACACATCTGGCGCGCAGGTCTCAAAGTGCCTGCTGTTTACGCGAGTCAATACTCATTCGTTGTTTGTACGAAGTTCACTGGTGATTTTATTAAGTTTAAGTCTGTATTGACAGATACAAGTATAAAACTTGAAAAATAAGATGACTGAGTAACTTAGAAGAATTTTTGACCCCTACAAGAGTTTTCCACATATTTAAGAGAAAATGTTATTTAACACATAAACAAAAATGACAACTCACAGCAAAACATGAATAAAGAGTCGAGTCATGACAAATGTGGACTGTAGTAACCTCATTTCCACCTTTCTGAAATTACTCCATTTATGTTATTGATACATAGAATATACCAACATAAACAGTTCGTTAAAATCTGTTGTGGTTGTTGTCAGGTTAGAAGATGGCCTGGACTGGAATAAAAATTAATGTTAGGGGGGGGGGGGAAAAAGATAATACCAAAGTATCAAATATTGTTTATATGGAAAGTTATTAGAATTCTGTAGGGCAAAACTTTCTGCAAAAAATTACATAAAACAGTCACTACAAAATTTTAGGAATATGGGAAGTATTCAGAAAACAATAGAAAAAGATATATTCAAGCAATAGGACAGGTTCTACACCAGAAGACACACATAAGCCTTATCTGCAGTATTTTAATCTTTTAACATTTACCAGAAATTGGGAAGCACCAGCTGAAATTCTAACAAACATTTCAACAAATTCAGAAGAAAATTAATATGCTGGAGTATTACGGAATCTGTAGCTTTGAGGGAAGTTTGCAATCTAGTAAGGAAGTAGTATAAATCCCCAGGCATGTTTCATGTATCAGAGACAGTGTAGAAATACTAGTTGAAACATTCATCTTGTAGGGATCGTGCAATTGCCAAAAAACTAAGAGTAGCAGCCAAATGCTTATATGCAGTTATGTTCTGTCTTGCTTCTGTACCTTTTGATATACACAGAACTACTGATTATATAAAGATAGTCAAATATCAAATTATCCAATTGTAAATAAGTTTCGAAACCATGTGGATCTTTCACGAGGGTCTCTCGAAAGGGGCATATGTCCATATTGACCTCTACTTTTCTGTTTTGTTTTTAGCTTTTCAGCTGTACCAGAAAAATGTATAAAGCAGTACAGGCTATTGCCATGTTTCTCTGATTTTATTTGTGAACATGTCAATTACACTCATAAATACGACTAGACTCACAAAACAATAACTATGCAAAAACTGATGACACCAGCTTGGAGAGAGTAAAAAACTTTTCTACTCAGTGGAAGCTCCACACGCTGCGCAAAATGCTCGAAAACTGCTTCTACAAGGACACCTCTGGCACATACGCTCCAACTGGATCGTGCATGTAAATGGCCTAATAAGGAGATCAAAAATATTGTATTATATCATAGAAGTATTCTGTAAGTGAAATACAAATAATCCACACAACTATGGATTGATTAGATTAATCTGTTTGGGAATCTCATATGCAATCACATTCAAAATATTCATTTACAAAGTAACAAAATGATTTTTTTAAGAGGCTGATAATGTAAATCATTGTATGAAATGTGGAACATTTTTCAGATTAAATTGACAAGAATTGATCACTTGACAGTACAGTACTGGAATTTCCACAGAGCAAGTCAAAAAATGGTGATAAGATTAGGAAAATTGCCTTTCAGGGTGCAAGTTCCTAGCCGAGAGGAAACAGTCAAGGTATGAAAGGTTTCATAATGGCATGTGTAAGTGAGAACAATACAGTACAGAAGATTGAGATCAGTGATATTAAAAATATGTTTGGCTGTGGATTATGTAATGCTCTTTAATAGGGTCACGATTGAAGTTGATTACGGAAAATTAAAGGGTTGCCAGCACAGGATATCTTAACGATTTGGTCCGCACGGAATAATAATAATATTAAAAGTGACAGCTTCTTAACTATCAGAGCAGCAGTGTTTAGTGTGCTACCAACAATTGGGTCTTGCAGTTTGGGGGTTTCAATCACCATCCAGTCGCCTAGCTTTTACTTCCCCACGGTTTCCCAGAATCACTTCGAGCAAATGGAGGGATGGTTCCCTGAAAAGAACAAGGCTTAACTCCATCTCCTTCATTTTTCTCAATTGTCTCTCAATTCTAACAACACTGAAGAGCCATAAAATCGTAAGAAAAACAAAGCTTCGTGTAAATACTGAGAACATTTGAAATGTACCTACATGAACACTGCTGATTTAAGGAAATGTAAAGCTACTGTCTAAGTAGTACCACAGTTAAAAATAAATTATGTCATTACTTTCCACTGTGCAGGTGTAACTCTTCATTGACTGAAAAACAAGGTGTGCACTTGTTGAGAAACTGAAAGAAATGGTCGGTTAAAAGGAGAGGAGGAAATTCACTGTAGGAACCGGGATGTCTGTAAAAATTTTAAATGGACCAATTAAAAACTTAATAAAAAACAGAAGACAGAACTGTGTAGATGTACTAAAGAGAACAAACAAAAGAAACGAGCATTAGTTGAAAAAGCCTGTAGCCTATCACCTTTGATATTCAACCTCTTTGTACAGGATGTGCAGGGAGGGCGTTAGGGGGGGGCCCGAAATTCCTAGCGGCGGCCCTGAGGATGTGACCAGGAAACTGAGACAAATAGGTGCTAATGATATTGTGCTTATAACCAATTATCATCAATATACACAGAAATCATGTGAGTAAGGGGAAACCATTGGAAGATGAATCTGAATTAACTAAAAACAATAAAGATATTACAAGCAAATAAGAGCTTTTGTGGTTCACTGACGACGAGTTCCATCTTGGCATTTGCAGAGAGAAATTTGAAAACTGATGTCGGTACCAAGATTCAACCATAGCAGGCTTAGTGTTAGTAAAAAAAGAGCACCTAGGAAAATAAAATACATTACTCGGAACCAATAAACTAGGACAGAAATTCTGCTCGGGTGTTCTGCCGGATCAGTTGTTCCACGTGAGACGTTTAGACGAACGTCGCACGTGGAACAACTGATCCGACAGAACTACTGAGCAGAATTTCTGTCATCCGTATGCTGGGAAAGACTCAGTTCTCACAATAAACTAGGATTTGGAGAGAATTTCCCACAGCCACACGTACGGAACACGGCAGATTTCTCTCCTCGAGGGAGCCACCTCGGCCCCGTTAACGGGCGGCCACTGCGAGGGTGGGAAGGACCCGCGTCCCGCCCAAATCGGCGAGACCCGGAGAATTTAACTCAGGGGGCGGGGGGGGGGACATTTGCATTGCAATCTGCCTGCGAAGTGTGTAAAATTTTGAGGTTTGATAAGGGTACTGCTGTTTAAGAGTGGGAACTGTCCTAGCATTCGTCTAGACGACCGGTACTCGGGGACAGAGTCTCGAACATGGTGCACTGTGGTGGCGGCATTTTAAGTATACAGTCGCACTGGGCGGTTGCATGGCAATTTTTGATACGATAATTTTGTACGACCAGCTGTTTCATTTTAAAAGTTGGCATACAGTCCATCTGCATTGCTGCTGGGCCTAAAAGTTGCCATGAAATGAGAGTTGTAGAGCATTCGTACTTCCTTTCCTCTAAACGATCAGCATACATAATGGAAGTGCCAAAAAGAAAAAAAAAAGAAACAGAAATGAAGATAAAAGAGCGTGACTGTAAAATCATTTAATTGTAATTAAGTATGATACATATCCTGGGAATGACAAGAGAAGAAATGAAACATCAGATGATATATGAATTGGAATAACTTATAGGCAGTCTGTATATTTGTAGAACAAAACCATTTGGAGAGATTAATAGAGCTAAATGAAGCAAATAATATAAAACAGTAACTGTATAACAGGAAAAATTGGAGGATGTCTAAAACCACTTATACTAAAGACATGATATGAAGATATATATGCTAAAAAACATTCATATTCTGGAATTCTGCCCATGCAAAGCATAATCACTATTCTCATACAGTGTAATAAATATAACCAGCAATACTCTTTAACCAAATGCTTCATGAAGTAAAACAATGATCACTATGATTCTGCATGGAAGGCAACCTTTTATACATCAAGAAACAAACAAGACTTTCCAGTATACGACTGCAATGAAGTCTTTACGGTGGTACCACCGGATTGGATAACGTTAACACAATATTTCTCAGATGCTAAAACATCTGCAATGGTCTGCTGACGGGCAGAATACTGAAAAATCGTGTTTTCGCAACACAATCTCGTTGCACGCCCGTGGAGACTTATTTTTTTTTTACTTATGCCTTTACGCCTCGTCAATGGCTAAGGTCAATAGAGGCGGGGTAGGACTGGGGACAAGGAACGGGAAGGAATTCGGCCGTGGCCTTTTTGAAGGAAGTATCCCGGCATTCGCCTGGAGTGGTTTGGGGAAAACCGTGGAAAAGCCAAATGTGGATGACCGCCCGGGGATTCGAACCCGCATCCTCGTGAATGCGAGACCAGAAGGTTAACCGTTGACCCACCACGCTCGGTGTGGAGACTTATTACTCTGGGGATCACAACATATGAGGCTGATATAATTTTTGTTAGAACTAGAAGGGCTGTTACACTGATGCCGTAGTTGTAATTATGATAATGATAGAAAAAACGCTATTAAGAAATGAACAAAAGAAAGTAAGCCCAACACTTGCAGTAGTTCAAGGAAGTGACAAACATGAGAAGGTGAAGGGATACAATATATATGTTCAAAATATTGTAATGAGAGTTTATAATGCCCTGCTTCCTTTAATTATGCTAGTTTATAACGCCCTCCTTCCTTTAATAATGCTAAGTGTTGGGTTTACTTTCCCCGTACTTGCTTATTTTGTTGGCACAGTTGGTTAAATTTTCTTTGTCTGTCAAAAAAGGTTATCTTTACACATTTCTAGCAGAACTTTATACACGAGTAGAATCAAATCACTTACCATTGCAAATAAATTATCAAATCCTTTAACTCTGGTAGGTACTTTTGAAAATTTCTGATCAAATGCATCAGATATGTTGTGTGCTGGGTCAGTTGAAATAATTAGCACATTCTCCCGAACTTTTGAGAGTTGGACTGCAAGGCTACAGCTGAAAACATGAACTTTGTAATGAGACCTTAAAAACTAAGATGGACAGATTTTTCCACATGCATATTACCACACTAACTGTACTAAGAACAGAACAGATACTTTAGTTTCCCAAAAATGTAATTAAATACAAAACAATAATAACAAAAATATCTGCATCTTGCGACAATCACTCTTCGTCTGGACCATCTGAAGATTACAAGGCGCCTTTCGCCTCACTCACGATGACCGAGACTCCAGTGTCCAGCTCCGCCGACCGTAGCGGCTTAAGCGGTTATTTCGTGCATACAATATTGTTTCAAGGTTCACCGTGAAGAGACGGCGAAATAACCAGAGATTAACTAGGATTAAACTTTCCTCACTGACTTACTAGCACTGAATTAGACCTGTTCAAAGCCTCCGCACATTACGACCGCCAGCCGATCCCCGTTCGCCGTCTCGGCTCTCCCCCCGTCTATCCGTGAAGACCCTCCCGACACGAGGGCCAGAAAGCCGAGGGCCACTAACTTTTACCTACGCGTGTATTACTAACATATTGACCAGAATCTTAATGTGTAGTAACCAAATGTTATCAAGACTGGATGCTGCACAACAGCAGCACACAAAAATTAATAAATAAAAGACACTAGACCTTACAGTTTTTATTTTTGTTTACTTCACCACTCTTACATTACCAAGCCTTCCCTGTACCGCGGTCTTTCACACCTACTAAAAGACCTGCAGAGGAGAGTCGCTCACATAAACCTTAGACAAAAAGTTGATCCTTTTGATCCCAAACGGAAATGAATAGACTAATGTAGCAACAATGCTGTTGCACGCTCGTCCTGGAAATGGCTGGTCACCGACATATTCATAGCTCTTAAAAATTTGGACTTGTAGTTTATACTTGCTTATTTATTGATTTTTATTTACTTATGGTTTTACTCCTCATCTACTACGAGGTCATCAGAGGTGCGAGAGGACTGGGGACAAGGAACAGGAAGGAATTTGACCGTGGCATTTTGAAGGAAGCATTCCACAGTCACCTGGACTGATTTGGGGAAACCGTGGAAAACCCAAATCTGGATGCCCGGACCAGAATTCGAACTGGTGTCCTGCCGAATGAGAGGCCAGAGCGTTAATCACACACCCACCATATTCGATTATACTTGATTATAGCTGTAGACAGTATGTATAAGACTCTGCCTGTGGACCACGTGAACAACTAGTAGCCTGCAGACCACTGGTAGCGAAACACCGCTTCAAGAAAATACGAAAACAAAAAAGGAACAGTAACTAAACCAATCTAAGTTGAAGGTAGGAGTATTGTGAAAAAAAAAAGGAATAAGGATGAACACAATTTAAAATGTTCAAAAAGAACTATCAACTGTACAGAGTGTAATGAAACATTTGAGAGCACGTCCAGTGGGTGAGAGGTAAAGCCTCGGTCACATGGGACGATTTTTGTCGCTGCCACTATTCGCGGTGAGTGGTCGCCGTTTCTGAGTAACAGCTACTAGCTAGTCACACCGAGTGAGTAGTTGCAGCTAGCGAAGTGTCATATCAGCCTCAATCCTTGTTTACAGGCTAATGTGATGCAAATCACTTTGTATAGTTCTGAAATAATTGCTTGTGCTGAGTTTGGTAAACATTTGTTAAGTGAAAAACAAAGACCTCTTAAAAGAGAGAGAGTACATGACTGGATTAGACGAAGAGAAAACGTGGGGCTACTGCATTTCTTCTGAGAGAACTACCTTCGGAGGATCCATTAGCCTACAGAAATATTAAACATCCAACTGAAGGAATGTTTTATAAATTAATTTAATTGGTTTCTCCTCAAGTTATGAAAAAATACACTCATAAGAAGTGAACTAGAGATTAACAGGTGGTGAGAGCCTGGAGTCTTCAGTGTATTTGTTCATAGCTAAATTAATTTCTGTTTGCATCCTTAATGTGCTTAATATTTTCTGATATATTCCTAAGATGGAATGTTCAATCAAATTTATTCTATTCGAAAATAACATACTAAAACGATTTTTTGTGCATTCTTGTTCACGTATTTATTGTTATTCGTTTCCAAGAGTCCTTCATATTACCAATAAACAAAAAATATTTACATCTTTAGCCAATGGCAGACAAAACGGGTAAGAATAAAGATATATAAAAGCCAGATACTAGCTATTATTAGTGAACTATAAGAGAAAAGTTATTAAAATTTTAAATTTCAGTAGCTTACTTGAGGTATGTGAACTTCATACAGTTATGAGGGTGACAGGGATTTGAACTTCCAGAATATGAGGCCAGGGCATTAATGCTCACCCACTGTGATCTGTTCAGTGCAAATATATACAATAAGTTGATGAAGGGATATATAAACTTATTAGCAAAGGTAAGTCTTGACTTACTTGTACCACTGATTAGAAAATGAAAACCCCTTTAAATTTGCATGAAATACTTCATTGCGATGTGTTCGCCACATTTCCGCGAAATGCAATACTTAAAAGCCACCTCCAATAAACTTAAAAGCTGTCAAATAAGTGGCACACTCAAATGGCTAGTCCCAATCCTGTGTAATCACTTCATAATCGGTCCAGGAAATTATTAATTCCAATTACTGGCTTCATAGCGATCATGGTTTCATTAGAATGCTGCCTGGATCAGAAGAAAAAATTATGTTTAAGCGATAGACTACATTAGTTCCAATTTGTAAAATCCATTCTGATCTATCCTCTCCATGTGCAATAATAATAATAAAAAAATTAAATAAAAAAATTCATTAACTTTAACAGCATGTAATCCCTGATTCTGACTGATGAGTGATATGTCTTGACCAATAGCATACACCGTTACTTTTTTTCCCTAATGCTAACAATACATCAAACAGAAAATAGTAGCACTTTGCATTACATCATATTACATACATTAATACATTTTAGCCACTAACTATTGCTAATCAACATGGCAGTTGCAAAATAATGGCAGCAACAGTGTCATATTGCAAAACTCAAAAGTTTGCTCAACATGTCTTTTCACAATGGCATGTATCAGAAATGACAATGAAATCTTAAAATGAATGAATTAAGTAACATTTGAACAGACCTGTGATATTTTTTAATCAAAAGTTGTATTTGTGGTATGTAGCAGCATATGATAGCAGCAGAACTACTTCACACTGCAGGAGGTAATGATGTGATAATACCGTTACAGTCAATCGCAAGACATTTAATCTTCAGACATTAATTAGGTTGTAATACACCCTGGACCAGCATGACACAGCTAGAACTACTTCAGAAAATACAGTGCCCGACCAGTGGGTATTCAAATCTTACTATTGCCTGGATATTAAACATCTCATGCACTATTATGATGTCATTAAATCGCTTGTAAAAAGCTGTTCTGCGAGTATCGTATAGCCTACTTCAACAGTGATATATTTCAATGCTCATAACTTTGTTGGAAATGGCTTTTAACTACTACATGTTGCAGAAATGTGAATAGGCCTAACATAATTATGACAACAAACCAGTTTATCGAAATTTGAAAACGTTACTATCATTTCTTCACTTGTGTTTAACAGTTCCCTGGTTTTGATAGATGCATCAAAAGTTATTGGGGTTGCAAAAGGATATCGGCTAACACAGATTGCTTTCATGTAGAAATGTAACTGTTGAGTGTCTATAATATTCTGTGGCAGTCCATCTTCTAATGTATATATATTTTGTTAGGTAATGTTTAGCTGTAGAATGACTATTTTCAACACTGCCACTATGTAAAATGACCATATTACACATTCGTGGCTTATAAAAACAAAATTATATTGGTTGAAAATAAAAAGGACCTTAGCCCCATTTTGGATTACAAAAATATCCTAAGTAAACAACTTGAGAAAACAGAATGATTCCAAAACGACTGGAAATAAAAAGTCGAACAGTCTCTGTTTTTAAAATCAATTTTGAATTATGAGCACTAGCTAACTTACCTGCAAGTTGTTTTTCCTACACCACCTTTACCTCCCACAAATATCCACCTCAGAGATTTTTGATCAAGAATATTCTGCAGAGATGGATCCAATGGCTCAAAATCTTCAGAACTCATGTTACCATCATCCCTGACATCACCACGCATCGCCATGGTTAAAGACAACGACAATAATATTGTCCAGTCAGACTTGGCAGTGATTAAAGTGGGTACAATCAAAGAGTAAAATACAACAAATCGCCCAATAACTGCAACATTCGACACTCCAGATATAATATTTACCATTTTATTATTTGTAACCAATTTTCAATTATTAAGCATTCAGGTGTCTTACAGTCATGAATACTTATCATTATGAACCTCTAAGGATGTAAAACTTGGCAACGATGCCTGCTTCTGTGGCGGACTGGTAGCCGTCCCGCTTGTCGGAAGGAACCTACTATCACCGAGGAAGTGTATGTGTTGCCATCTGTCTGCGATTTATAGAACTGTTTCTTTTTTAAATTGGGGGAGCACCCAAAACCCGCTCCTCCAAGCATGGCGGCCTTCCTGTTATCTACTGCTCGCCTCTGCACATGCATTAAGTTAGTATTTCTATAGGTGATCACAGGAACGGGATTGTGATGTATTCCATGCGTCCAGGCGTCCGCCCGTTTACATGGGTCCATCGGATTAGATAGACAGAAACTTTTGAAAGAAGAGACAGGGCAGAGGGGAAAAAAGTGCCAAGGTTTTACCCTTGGGAAAAAAACCTCTGCGATAGTTAGGTAGGGAATAAGAGCGGCTGGCTAAGATACTGCCAGTACCGCGACAGATTCTATGCTACAAGGTTGGATGTATGAAGGGTTTGTTAGTTTTGTTAGGATATGGTATCATGCAATAACTACAGCTGGTCCACACACCGCCGCTGAGGTTGTCAGCTGGTGCCGCTCGCCGTCGCTTGAGATGGTCCTGGAACATGCCGAATCGTTATATTAGTAACAGCTGTGTGCAACAGGTGTTGTAAGTGTTGGTGAGACGTGATTCGCACCGCCAGGGCGCCAGAGCGCAACCGCCGCAACGCGCAGAGCCTCCCCCTCATCCCGGGAGTACACGGTAAGGGTTTCACCGACGGCGACAGCCACAGTGCTGCTAGATGACCACCCCCGACTTGCCCGGGCTTTAGGACGATGACGGACACCACCGCCATGACCACCCCCGCCAGCACGTGTCATCGCCACCGGGAAAGACAACCCCACCATGCTCATTCCAGGAAATGTTGGAGCAGGATGCATCGCGCTAGCCTGCCACGACAACCGTCACCGCCACGGTGCTTACCACGCCGGATACTGTACTAATGCTGTTTGTGGATTGATTTCTTGTTATATGTGGCTGCCTTCTGCACCTGCGATCGCACTGTAACCACTTTCCTTAGCCCAGTGATCACTTTGCAGGTTGGTTAGGGAATGGGACCCTAACCCCAGTGGCCCTTGATGCAGTCAACAGATTTCTTACTTGTTTATGTATTAGTTTTTTCCTATCTGTTGAGCAATATTTTCGGCCGTGGGTGTTTAAATCTGTGGTTGTGATCGTAACTGCCTATAGTGCGTATCAAAGGATTTCGCGACATTTGGGATTTCCCGTACATGTTTATGGCAAGCTTCTTAATTACTTGCTGTATTGGCTCGAGTCGGAAATCTCGGTGTAAGTCGGTTGTTCGTGTTCCCCGAGGAGCATTTGCTATGATCCTGAGTACTTTGTTTTGAATTAATTGCAGTCTCCTAATGTGAGACTTAGCGGCGTACCCCCAGACCGGGGCTGCATACGTCATGAGTGGCCGAATGAGTGCTAAGTACATTGTTCGGGCATTACCTCGGTGTAGTGTGCTTTGTCTGTTTAGCATAGGGTATAGCTGTTTGAGTCTAATGTTTGCTTTATTAACCATGTGTTCTATATGGAGCTTCCATGTTAGCTTCGCGTCAAATTTGACTCCAAGATATTTAACTTCGTTCCGGAAATGTATAGGTTGATTGTGTAGTGTTAGCGGTCGACAGTGTTCGTGAATGCGTTTTTGCTTAGGTCTTCGTGTAAATAGGAGTGCCTCGCATTTAGCTACGTTGACTTTAATTCGCCATCGTGTGAGCCAAGGTTCGACTACGTTAAGCGCGTGCTGTAATCTACTGTTTATATGAGATGGTTGCTGTGACTGTGCAAGATAGGCGGTATCGTCAGCATAAATAGCTTGCATCGTTTTGGCTGTGGTCGGAGCTTTATTGACGTATTCTGTGAAGAGCGGAGGGCCTATTAAACTTCCTTGAGGCACTCCTGCTTGTATCTCCTGAGGTGTGGAGTTCTTGTTGTCAACGCAGACGTGGAACGTTCGGTTAGTGAGGTAAGAGTGTATTAGGCGCACCAGTCCGTCCGGGAATCCGTCGTCACTGAGTCTACGAATGAGGCCGTTGTGCCAAAGACGATCGAACGCCTTCTCAATGTCCAGGAACACAGCCCCGGTAGACGCAGACAGGTTATACCCCCTTGTTACGTGCTCAACAACACGCATTAATTGTTGTGTTGTGGAGTGGTGCTTTCTGAAGCCGAATTGCTCCGGCTTCAGAATGTTGTTGTCCTTAATGTGTTGTGTAAGGCGTCTGAGTATGACTTTTTCAACAACTTTGCTAAGGGAGTTCAATAAGCTAATCGGCCGGTAGTTGTTGGGTGAAGATGGATCTTTCCCCGGCTTTCTGAACATTAGCACTTTGGCCTCCTTCCATCGGTCGGGGAAATAGTGGTTGTGTAAGATGGCATTCGCGATGTCTGTAAGGTACTCTATCGCTTTCCCCGTGAGCTGTTTAAGAACACGGTTCTGAATACCATCCGGACCAGGTGCTTTTTTAGCGTCCGAGTGCTGAATAGCCCATGAGATTTCGTCGGAAGTTGCCCTACGCGGATACTCGCGAACCGGTTGGGCTAACAGCTGTGTCACCATCTGGTCCGTTTCCAATGTAAACGCAGGATCGGAAGGATCTACGTTTGGTCGAAAAGATTCTGCTAGTGTTGTGGCCATCAGCTCCGCCTTGCCCTCGGAAGAATAGACAAGTCCGTCCGGCCCCTGTAGGGTGGGTGTATGATGTGCTTCACGAGTGAAGTGACGAGCTAAAGACCACACGGAGCGGTCAGAGGTGTCGGTGTTCAACTCCGAGAGCAGACGCCCCCATTGTTGATTTTTGTACTCCTGGATTCTACGACTAATTATGTCTTTGAGTCTGTTGATATGCACTTTATAAATGGGACGCCTAGTACGTTGCCAGTATCTCCTGAGCCTATTCCTAGTTGTGATTAACCCCGTAATTGCCTCAGGTAGCGCCATTTGTCTCTGGTGTGGGGTTGATTCAGGGATGCTACTCGCCATAGCTTCCTGTATGGCAACAGTTAGAATTTCAACAGACTCGTTAATGCGTTGTTGGCTAATCTCGTGTCTGTCCGGTATGCGACTATCTAACACCTCCTTGAACAGAGTCCAGTTGGCGCGTCGATAGTTTAGCATCCGTCGCTTGTCAGTGTTCTGCGGTGTACCTTCAGTGTTAAGTATGAGTGGCATGTGGTCTGACTCCAGATCGTTCACAACCTGTAGGTCGTGTGTGCGGGTTATACCCTTGAGGAGGGCTATATCTAACACGTCTGGATTTTGTCTCCGAACATGGGGGACAAACGTCGGTTCGTTTGGCCCTAGTATTAGATAATTGTGCTCTAGTGAGTGTTCGTACAGTTTCCTGCCGTTGGAGTTTTGACGCTGCGAATTCCAACTACGATGTTTGGCATTTAGATCTCCAGCGACTATTACTCTAGGTGCGGTATTTAGCAGCCTACTGATATCACGCGTGCTAATATTATTGGGCCTATTGTAGACTGCGATAAGATTAGTGTATGCTTCGTTAAACCGGATTTTTACGGCTGTGGCTTCGATCCTCTCTAGCTCGGGAAGCACTACGTTTGATTGCTCTATGTCCGTGTGTATAATCACGGCCGTGCCTCCACCCCGTGCGCCGTTCAGCCTGTCAGTACGGTGCACACGGTATTGGCTCATGTGGAAGTTATCTTTTGCGCCCAGGTGTGTTTCGTTTATAAGAGCAATACGGAGACCGTGCCGCTCCATAAACGCCGCCAATTCTGCTTTTTTGTTTTTCAGCCCGCGAGCGTTCCAGAAGAGGATACGCGTATTCAGAGGATTTGGGTTGTCAGGCATTGTTTGGTTTCTGGACGGACAAGAGGCCGATCTGGATTACAGTCCAACTGCCCCTATCTGGGGGAGTGGTCTTGAACTGTAGTAGGGTAGCTTGGATTTCTGGCTTTAGGGATGTAGGATTGCAGTCCATCTCCCCCCATCTGGGGGAGTGTACAGAATCTGCAGTGGGGTTAGTAGGAAGGATTGCCCTGCAGTCCATCTCCCCCCCCCATTTGGGGGAGTGTCCAGAAGCTGCTGAGGGGCAAGAAAGAAGGATTGGGCTGCAGTCCATCTCCCCCCATATGGAGGAGTGTCCAGGCGCTGCAGCAAGGTAATGTATAGGATCAGGGTTAGGATTACAGTCCATCTCCCCCCATTCAGGGGAGTGTTCAGAATCTGCAGTGGGGTAAGTGGACAATATTGATCTGCAGACCATCTCCCCCCATTTGGGGGAGTGTCCAGGCACTGCAACAAGGTAATGAGTAGAGTAAGGATTACAGTCCATTTCCCCCCCCCATTCAGGGGAATTTCCAGGAGCTGTAGTAGGGGTCTTAGGAGTTTAGGCAGCAGCGGATTAGTGGTGTGAGACATTGCTGGTGCCTAGGACGGACATGAGGCAGTTCTGGAATACAGCCCATTCTCCCTCCATCTGAGGGAGTGGTTAGGAGCTGCAGTAGGGCGCTTACGAATTTTGGGATGAGTGTCGCCAGGGAGAGGTCAACGGAGGGGAACATGGGTCGAAGGAGATCCTCTATTGTTTTACGAATTGTTGCGAGAAAATCTATTGCGGGCAGAGTGTGTGTCGGCTCCGCAGGGGTAGCTGGACCCTGTGGAGGTGTTGAATTTGGTTCTGAATCGGCTTGGGTCGGGGCAGACTCTACCGACTCCGCAGTGGACGGGCCAGCCGGGTTGGTGCGGGCGGCAACAGCAGATCCCGCCGGTGTGCGCTCAACCGACTCCTCGGCGGCCGGAGCCGCCGGGCCGTCGGGAGCAGCCACCCCAGCGTTCGCCGCCGCGCGCCCAATCACCCCCTCAGCGGCCGTCGCCACCGGGCCATCGGGAGCAGCCACAGCGGCCGTTGCTTCCTCGGCGGGAGGGGGAGGGGTTGTCTGGCTCCCAGCGTTCCTCGTGCGTGTCCTGGTATTTTTAGAACGCTGGGATTTAGGTTGTGATGAGGCAGCTGAAGGCTGCGTCGTATGCTCTACAGGCGTGCAGAGCCTGCTGTTTGGGGCTCTGCAACCTCTGTTGTGGTGGATGTGGTTTGTGAGCCTTGGGGTGCGGTTGACGTTTCCTTCTGAATGGGTTGCGCGTGTTCGTGATCGCGTTCGAGCCGCGGCACTGTAGGACACATTACTCCTAAGGTGGGCCGGGTTCTGGATCACTTTACGCTGGTGTCTTGTGGACGCTTGTTGTGTCTGTGGTTGTGATGCCCCTTTTGCATTCTTTGCATTTCGCCGGGCTAACTCGGGGCAGCTTCTGTAATTGCTAGGATGTCCTCCCCCACAATTAACGCATTTGCATTCGTCGGGCATCCTGGCTTTACATGTATGTGTAGCATGATTGCCGGCACATTTGCGACAGCGGGGTGCCGCAAAGCACCGGTCAGTGGCATGTCCATACCGCTGACATTTGTGACAGACAAGGGGTATGTTTGGAGGCTCATACTTCTCCACTTTTATCACCATGTAGAGCAGGCGAGTGGCCTTCTCAAACATAAGTGATCCGGCCGAGTCTTGCAACTCGACCAGATAGAGAGGCAGCGGAGCCTTCGTGTAAGTTCCTCTCATTTGGCTGACCTTCTTGGCGGCCCAGCCGTCGCCAAGAAGCGCTTCCTTAACACTGTCGGGAGGGGTGGTAGGGTGTATTCCTCTGACTACATACAGCTGTGTCCTTTCGGTTTCCAGCCTAAAGGTGTGGTGTTCAATTTTCTCCTCTCCGAGGTACCTGAGGAGTTTCTTGTAGTCTTCATTGGTGGACACATATAATGCCGTGTACTGCCCTGCGAGCTTGGTGTGATACTGCACAGGGTTGTATTTTCCAATGAATGATGAATTTATGCGACCGAGATCACCATGGTTGCGAATCATGACGGGGGGGATACTCGACCGCGATGTTGTAGTGGCTGCAGGGGCAGTATTTTGTTTAGGTTCAGTTTCTGCAGGTGCCGCGGGAGTCGCTTTCGCGCTCTCGTCAGCTGCTGCTTGTTTGGGCTGACGGCCCTTTTTTGGCATCCTTGCCGGCCTAAACTCAAGGATTGGGGATTGCCCCTGTGGTACACTTTCGTCGAGAAGACTGGTGTGCAGCGTGTACGACACACTAACATCAACAGGCTTCCCTTGACTATCGTTGGCAGGCACGGAAAAACCGAACTGCTATATGTCGTCGCACCTCGGGGTGCTTGTCTGCGGGCCACCAGGCATGGCTGGGTCTGCCATCCTGGTGGGGGAAACAACTGCCTGCGTCTGACGACTTTGCTTTCTATGACGGCAGGCAGTCGTAGGAAGTTACCCTAAGAAGGGGGGATCCTAGTTTCTAATCGGCGCAAGAGAGCGCGGAGAAAGAGAGTGGTCCTAGAGCACGCGCAGTTATCCCACGTGAAGGGGCCGCTGGTACTCAAATTACCCTATAAAGAACGGGTGAATCCCGCTGGGGAGGTTAGGGCAAAGCCCAAGGTCTAGGCAGTGACTCGCAGGTCACTGCTTGAGTTGGTTAGGGAGTGTGTTGATCTGGCCCTTCGTTATCACCGCAGGGTATCAAGGCCAAATACAACCCAGCAACCACTAAACAACTCGTAGAAGAAGTTCGCTCCGCTCCGGAGCCCAGGCGGCCAGGCCGCTAGTCGAGCCTGAAGTTCCGCACCTGCTGTCGTCCGCTCGTACTTCCTGCTTCCGCCAGGTGGTCCACTCCAGTGGGCTGCCATGTTCTGTATGATAGATATATGCAATGTGTAGTTTACGAGGCGGAAATTGTGGATCACGTGATTACGGAAAACCACCTAAATACCGCAACCAGAAGGAAGCTAGGACTTCAACCCAGTCCCTCTGTTATTTATTTATTTATTTATCAATCTTGTTCCATGGATCCCTGCTGAGGAAGTACCTCTGGGATGTGAAACATGTCATTGTTGATACATATACACATAATATGAGTCATATCATAGTAAATATATATGTATATATATATTTTACAAATACAAGAAATAATAATAAACATACATTTTTGCAACTGAGTTTTGCAAACGTCATAATGAGTAGAATTAATTATTTTCTTCAAATTCTTGAATGGAGTAGAAGGAGTTGCCAATAAGATAATCTCTAAATTTTTGTTTAAATACATCTTTATTATCTGAAAGCTGTTTTATACGATTAGGTAGTTTATTAAATAGATGTATCCCAGAATAATTAACTCCTCTTTGTACTAATGACAGAGATGTTTGTGTTTTATGCAGGTTATTTCTGTTTCTTGTATTGAAAATGTGTACCTGTGAATTAGGTGTAAACAGGTTAAAATTTTCTATGACAAAGCTCATTAGAGAATATATATACTGAGAATACATTGTAAGAATATTGAGTTTCTTAAAGAGTTGTCTGCAAGAAGTTCTTGGTTTTACCCTACACAGAAACCCAATAGCTCTTTTCTGTGCTATGAAAATTTTTTTACTTTGTGAAGAGTTTCCCCAAAAAATTATGCCATATGACATTACTGAATGAAAATATGAGGAGTACAACTGTTTCATTAATTCTAGATCTGCTGTTAGAGAAAGTGTTCGTATTGCGAAGGTGGCACTACTTAACTTTGTCAGTAGTGTAGTGATATGATCATGCCAACAGAGTTTCTGATCTATTTAAATACCAAGAAATTTTATACTCTCTGTTTCTAAGATTGTGTTGTTTTTATAGTTTATACATATATCTGGCTGTACATAGTTTTTTGTTATAAACCTAATGTGTTTTTTCAAAATTTAATTTTAATGAATTTGCCTTAAACCAATTTGCTACTACTCTAAGTACTTCATTTACATTAAATTCTATAGTACTGTTTGGTGTTTTACGCACAGTCAGGTTAGTGTCATCTGCAAATAAAACACTCTTAACTTTGTCAGATAAATTTCCAGGAAGGTCATTGATGTATAACAGAAAGAGGAGGGGACCTAAGACAGCAGCCTTGTAGAATTCCATGTTTTATTTTCTCCCAGTCTGATGAAGCATCTTTACTTATTTTAGAATAAAAAATTGAAACTTTTTGTATTCGGCTTTCAATGTATGATTTAAACCATTTACCTGCGGTCCCAAAAATACCATAGTATTCCATTTTTTTTTCAAAAGTAATTCATGATTTACACAGTCAAATGCTTTTGCAAGATCACAAAATATTCCTACAGGATTCATTTTATTATTCAGTTCCTCAAATGTGTTATTTAAAAATGAATATATAGCCATTTCTATGGATGATCCTTTTTCTGAACCCAAATTGTGAATTAGTGAGGATATTATAGTGTGTAACATGTTTTATTACTCTACTATACATGACTTTTTTCAAAAACCTTTGAGAATGTTGTAAGTAATGAAATGGGACGATAGTTGTCTACACATGTTACTTCTCCTTTTTTAAATAATGGTTTTACAACAGCATATTTTAGTCTATCGGAAAAAACACCTTGTATAAGGATTCATTACAAATGTGAGCAAGTACATGACTGATACAGTCTGAACATCTTTTCAGTAATTTACTTGAAATATTGTCATAGCTGGAAGAACTTTTTAGGTTTTAATTGTTTAATGAGTTTATTTATTTCTGAGACTGTTACTGGTGCAATTTCATCTCCACAAAGCTATTTGGGAAAGCAGTCTCAAGAAGCCTTAGAGCACTATGTGGGGATTGCTTTTCTATGCAAAGACTCTAAATGAGATAAAAACAGTCTGAAATTACCAGAGGGGGCCCTGTAAATTGCTATCACTATCAGCTCTTCCTTATCATATTCTAGTTTAGTAACACAACATTCAAAGTGTTGTTCTATACAATACTTACTTACAACTACACTACTGCATTCAATATTATTTTTAACAAAAATGGCAACTCCCCCTTTCTCCATTTTACATCTGCAGAAATGAGAGCTTAATTTATAATTTGGGATGGACAGCTGAGATATTCCTGTATCAGACAAATGATGCTCAGATATACACAAAACGTCTACATTAAAATTTCTGGAATTTTGAATCTCTTCTAGGCTTAAGGTAATGTCATCAGTTTTACTAAATATTCCTCTTATATTTTGGTGGAAAATACTGGTCTGAACACTTTGACGCAATGACTTTGAATTGTTTATTTTATTATTAGATACTGGTATATCAGTTGGAATTTTTAATTTCAACAAATTATGATCATCAGAGACATTAATTTCCTTTAGACATCTTAATAAATCTATTTTATTTACCCTAAAAAAGGCCGCGACTTAACACCATTTATCACGGGAATACCTATTTCCTGTACCTTCCAGATCCAAGTTAGTGTCACCTTAATGCACGCAACCCCTCTGGCGGGTTGAGAATGGATTAATAAGCTACCTACACATTTAAAGGCATTGACTGGAAATGAATTTAATACTGAAGTAAAACATTATCTATATAATAAGTCTTTATATAATCTTAATGAGTTGTGAACTGTATATAATAGCATTTCTGTATTGAATTATTGTAACTTAATGTTAATTTACTTACTCACAGTTCCTGTCTTTGCTATGAATTCATTATACTATAAGGTATTCTTGTTATGTAAGATGTATTGGTCCTTGCTAGAAACTTGTGCACACAAGTATATTGGCAATAAACAATAATATAAACTCAGTTGGTACGAACCTATCACTTCACTATTGAAGAAGTTAAGGAGTGCTACCTTTGCGATAGGAACACTTTCTTTAAAAGTAGATCTAGAATTAACGAAACAGGTGTAATTTAATTTAATTGCAATGGAGCACACGCTACGGAGTCAATATCCCTAAACACCAATCTTCCCCCTTTTCCTGCACCCACCTATACATGCCCTCTACAAATTTTAACTTTATATTCTTTCAACGTTCTTGGTAAATTATGCATCATTTCCCTTGGTTACCTATTCCAATCTCTGACACCCTTACCTAAAAAAAAAAAAAAAAAATTTTCCAAACCCTTGTTCCTGAAATCGAGTGCCAGCTTGTGGTCATGGTCATCTTTTCCCTTCCGTGCATTCTGCGATATCTTCCATAAGCAAATCTAGCAGCCCTTTTTTTCCACCCTCTCCAACTCATGCATTTTATTCTAAAAATGTGGGTCCCATACTACATTACCATATTCAGGCAATGGTCCGACCAAAGTTTTGTAACTCAATACCTTTACTTCCCTCGTACATTCACTCATCATTCGCTCCAATAAGTGTAGAATTTTGAAACCTTTTCCCACCAGCTGTCTAATGTGGCCTGCCCGGTGAAGCTTGTTATCAAATGTAATGCCAAGATATTTACATTTCAAGTCTACAACAAGCAATTATTTCCCCACCTTATATTCATAATCAACATTTTGTTTTCTATTTGTGTATCTAATAAGCATTTATCTTCATCCCATGTTTACCATCCCAACTAGATATACTGTCCTCTACCATTTTGATCCTTATATAACGGTATGTTGTCTGCAAACAATCTAATTTCAGACAATAAACATTCACTAGAATAGAGAATAGCAATAGTCCCAATACACTACCCTGCGGCACTCCCATTTTTAATTCCACTTCTTTTGATACTGCATTTCCTACTCTAACTTTCTGTTTCCTACCTTTTAAAAAAATTCTACCCGGCAAATCACTTTCTCATCCACTCCAATAGTTTTTACCTTATTTACTAATATTTTATGGCTCACTCTGTCAAAAGTCTTTGAAAGATCTAGTGCTCCCTAGAACCTCCCTTGCCCATTTCAACTGAAATATCTCGCATATATCCCACCAACTGAGATTCGCATGAATATCCCTGCCTAAAGCCATGTTGGCTACTTGAAAATCACTTACCTTCCTCACATATATTTCTGTGTGGTTGTATATCAATCTCTGCATTACTTTACCTACCAATGATGTCAAACTGATTGGCCAGTAATTTTCGACTCTATTTCTCACCTCTCCTTTATGTACCGGTACTACTCTCGCACTTTTCCAGTCCTGCGGTAAGCAGCATGTATTCAGACTCAATTTAAATAATATTTCAAGATAAGTTACAATGCTACATCCTGCTATCTTTAAGATATCTGTAGTAATATTATCTACACCAGCCCCCTTATGTTTTTTCAGCTTGTAGTGTCCACACAGATATGGCCAGCGTGGTGCGTTTACAAACCAGCTTCGCAGTGGTTGCGCTTTCTTCAGCCGAGCACAGTCTTTGTCTCCTACAGGCAGTTATGCCTAAAAGGTGCAATTTTTGTTTATATGTTGGTGCGAGGTCTGGCGACGTGCACCGCGACTGAAGTCAGCCCTGTTAGCCGACCCTGCCGTAACACAGACGGCAACGCCCAGGTTCCCTGCCAGTCACTGGAGCCGCAGCGGTGTGGGTGGTACTGACCCCCGCTACTAGGTGGCATGTGCTGAGCTGACCGATCCGAGGTCGGCGAACCGGAGAGTGTTCGCGGGGGTGAAGTCACCGACACTGGAGAGGGAGACGGAAGAATGTTCGGCCGTGGCCAGATTGGATGCTCAACTGAGGCAACCAAGCTGGTTGCATGCACCGCACACGGCCATCACTGCGGTAAACAACGAACGCGGTAATTCTACCGCGCATTCGTCGGATGTTCACAATAATTAGCCCGGAACAAACATCCCGGTCAACTCATTGTTCGTTCATTGTTTGTATTTTCCAAGTTTCCCATTGTAGTAATTAGTATATAAACTTATCGATACGGTATCCTGTTAAAGAGGTCAATAAATGTAATATCTGAGCTATGCTTTTTAATAATAAGAATAATACTAGTTTTATATTTAGTAAGTACTTTTATTAAAAAAATTAAATCAACTTTTGCTTACACATCTTTTGTCTTCTTGCTGTCAACCATAGTATAATACACATAGAGTATACAAACGAATGAATGCATAGATAATTATTCCTACAGAGTTGCCAATATAAATGTATAATTACCAACACCCCTCCTTACATTTATATTGCAATCTATAGGTAACACAACAGGTTCATAAAACTTAATAGTTTCATATAGACAACTTACTAATATACTACTCTAATTTTTAATGTTTAAGGATTCTCTGAATTTAATAAATTTGACACTTCCCAAAGCTTTAGTTAATACATCTGCAATATTATTTTCAGACCTATTTTAATAACATCAATAAACTTTTCTTTGACATTTTCATGAATATAATGGTATTGGACCTCAATGTGTTTAGAGTTCTTAGTAAAATTTCCATATTTAGCTATTGCTACAGCGCCTGAATTATCTTCATACATTTTTACTGGTTTACAAATTTTAATAAATACATCATTAATTAGGCTTCTTAGGAAATTGATTTCAGTTACTGCTTCTGACAGGGCAATATATTCTGCAAAGGTAAAGGTCACACAGTTTTGTTTTTTGATTTCCACAAGATAACATTTCCATACAATCTAATTACATATCCGGTAGTAGATTTTCGGTCTAACACATCTCCTGCCCAATCAGAATCACATAGCAATCCAATATATCAGCATCGTAGTTTTTATAATATTTTAGTTTTAATGTCTTAGTCAAAAACAATATTTCAACACCCTAAGAGCATACTTAAAATGTGTCTCATTACAACAGTTTTGAAAACGACTTAAATAGTTTACAGAGAATGATATATCTGGTCTAGTACCATAACTAACATACAACAATGCTCCTATTAAATTTCTATACTTGATGTCTTCATTTAATTCACATTTTTCTAATTTCAAATTTATTTCCATAGGTGTTTTGTATAATTTAGCATTTTCAATATTATAGCGTTTTGCTAAAGATTCAATGTAACGTTCCTGACTCAGAGTTAAAATGTTATTTTGTTCATAGTTATACTCAATGTCTATACCAATGTAATTTTTTACTCTACCTAAATTTTTCATTTTGAATTTATCTGAAAGCTTGTTTTTAATATTGTTAATAACATTTTGGTCTCTGCAGCAAATCAACAAATCATCAACAAATAACAAATATAAACAGTTACATCTTCTTCTTTTTTGAAATATAAACAGTAATCATATTTGCATCGTTCAAACTCTAGTTCAGTCAAAAAAATGTTGAAACATTCATACCATGCGCGTGGGCTCTCTTTTAGGCCATACAAAGATTTGTTTAGCTTATAAACTTTATCAGAGCCATCTTCATAACCTGTTGGCTGCTTTACATAAACTTCTGACAAAACTTTACTATTTAGAAATGCAGTCTCTACATCCATTTGATGGATTTCCATAGAATTTTGACACAATAAAAGCTTTAAGGTTGGCATTTTTGCTACAGGAGAATAAGTATCATCTACACAGTCAGTTTGTTGAAAACCTCTAACTACTAATCGGGCTTTATACTCACTTTCACTCTTCTTTTTGTATACCCATTTCACATCAATCACCTTTTTGTCCTTGGTTGGCTTGTCAACGAGTGTCCATGTATTGTTTTTCACTAGGCTGTTCATCTCATGGTCCATGGCTGCCTTCCATTCATTTGCATCATCGCAGTTCACCGCCTCCTGAAAGTTTCTGGTGTCATAGCATCACAGTAGTTTACACTGATACAATAATAGCCAAACTCATCAGCAAATCGCGTTGGAGGTTTAACTTGTCTTTTTGATTTCTTTCTGTCCATGTCTTCATCAATTTCTACATCATTGTTACTGTTTGGTGTATCTGTATCATTTCCTCCCACACATTCTGGATTATCCTTTTCAATTTCTTTTTCCTCTTCCAAATTTTCCTTTTTAATTCCTTTTCCTTCTTCCAAATTTTCATCTCTCTCATCTTGAAATCCACACAATGTCACGTCTTCTTCTACAATATCACAATGTCTGGCTACTATTACTTTGTTGTTAATTAATACTCTATATCCAGTGTCTGTATAGCCAAGTAAAATTCCAGTTTCTGCTTTCTTGTCCCATTTAGATTTTCTTCTCCTTCTGGTATTCGTACAAAGACTCTACTGCCATACATTTTCAGATACTTCATTGTAGGCTTCCTTTTGAAAAATATTTCATACGGACTTTTCTTTTCAATAGTATTGTCAAGGTTCTATTTTTGAGGTAGGCAGCTGTTTTAATTATTTCTGGCCAATATTTTCTTCCAACTTTAGCTTCTGATAAGAGACATCTTGCCATATCCATTAGAGACCGGTTATACCTCTCTGCAGTTCCATTTAATTCGTGAACATATGCTGGACAAGGTTTTATAACGATTCCTTTCTCTCTTGCAAACTGAAAAACTCTTGAATTTATATATTCGGTACCATTGTCACAACGTAATTCTTTTATTGTCTTATCAGTGAGGTTTTGTACTTCATTAACATATTGCACTAAGCAATCATATACTTCATCTTTTGTCCGGATACAATAGACTTTAACCAGTTTGCTGTAGTCATCTATAAAACTTAAAAAGTATTTTTCACCATGGTCTCCTACTGTTTGATGAGGACCATTCAAATCTGTATGAACTATTTGTAGTATATCATCTGCTTTTCTTCTGTTATTATGAAAAGGTAAGTTATGCATTTTATTTTCTATGCATGTCACACACCTAAAATATTCTTGTTCAGTCTCTTTAGGCAATCCTTCCAATGTTTCATTCTTGCACATCATTTCTAAATTATTGAAGTTTACATGTCCCAGCGTACGGTGTAATTTCTCTTTCACAGTCATTTTACTTTTACTTAAATTTGCTTCCAAGGTATTTTCATTCACATAGCTTCTCATCTTATATAATCTTTCATCTTTAATTGCAACCCCTATCACCTTTCTATATGGGTTATATATTTTTGCCAATCTCCCCTTTGACACAATTGAGTTTTTGTCTGTAATTCTTGAGTAACTTAATAAGTTTGCTTTCATTTCTTTAACATAGAACACATTTTTCAACATCACTTCTGATTTTTTTCCATAAACCATAAAATTTACCTTTATATTTCCAATCTTTTCAGCTTGTAGTATTCTACCATCACCAATTTTGACTTTTACAGGTTTCTTTAATGTCTCACAAGATTCAAAGTATTCATCCGTGTTAATAATATGGTCTGTACAGCCGCTGTCAAGTAACCATTCTATTTCTCCTTTTTTTGTCTCATTTTTTTCATTTGTTGTTGTATTATTTGCGATAGTTGTATGAAAACTATTCCCATATTGCTCATGATGATCATTCTGGGTCGCTCATTATTATAATGTCCTCGTCCATGAAAGTTTCTTGCATTATATGTACCTCGTCCTCTACTGACGGAATATCCACGTCCTCTACTTCCAAAATATCCGCGACCTCTATTCATAGAATATCCACGACCTCGACCTCTTTGTGTATATTCAGTATGAGTACGACATTCTTTTTGAAACTGACCTGGTTTAAAACAGTTTGTGTGTGACGCTGATGATGTCTTAGTTTCTGCTCGAAAAGCATTAGAGCTGTCACGTGATGTCTCATTTGATTCTTCTTCGGTCCTTTTCAATTTTATTTTACTTTTCAAATAATCTACTGTTCTGTCCTTTTCAGGGAGCACGTCAATCAAGTCCCCAATATGACTATAATTCTGCGGCAAAGATTTCAGCATATAATTCAGTTTTTCTTGTTCTGATATTACCGCCCCGGCTTGTTTCAGTTCGTTTACACACTTTTCAAAGTCGTCGAAGAACAAAGACACTTCTGCGTAATTTTTCAATTTGACATTTTCGAGGTTATGTCGGCATACAATTTGCAAAGCCGTCGACTTTTTCAGATACATTTCATCAAACTTTTGAATGATTTCGTAGGCCGTCTCTAATTCACTTATGTATTCCAATTGTCTGTTCGTTATTGCGCTGTAAATATAGTTGGTAGCTTGAATATCACGATCGTCCCATGTGGCATCGTCGGCAGATGTTTTAGGTCGCATTACTACATCTTTACACTTTTTGAATTGTAGGAACTTGAGAATACGTATTTTCCAATTGCTATAGTCTGAACCATCGAAAATTGGAATGTTAATATCACTATTTTTCGTCGCCATTTTCACGTAGATGATCTTTTTATATTTTTGTTTGCACACAAAAAATCCTTGTTTTCACTTTAGTCCTTTTAAAAACCACGCTCTGCTACCATTTTAATATTAAGAATAATACTCGTTTTTACATTTAGTAACACTTTTATTAAAGAAATTAAATCAACTTTTGCTTACACATCTTTTGTCTTCTTGCTGTCAACCATAGTATAATAGCATAGAGTATACAAACGAATGAATGCATAGATAATATATTCCTACAGAGTTGCCAATATAAATGTATAATTACCAACAATGCTACCTATGTTTATTGTTAATATTTAATCCTGAAAAAAAAGTGTTATGTTGACTAACGCTAGGGATCAAGAAGCAATTTATTTCAAATACACAACACGGGTGGTTACAAGCTTCATGATTTCCTCAAGATGAATTTCAAATTATTTAGTATTCTTTATTTCTAATGTCCCTAATGCTCTCACTATACCAGTTACTTAAAATCTCTGCCCTTTTGAAATCATCAGTAACTTTCTTCTCCATCCCAATTTATAAGCTTCTCAACACCCTCCCTTCCCCTCAATTTTCTAGCATAACCATAGAAATTTCTAGATGCATCAGTCAATGGTCCTCCTGCACTGGCAATACTCTTTATAAACCCATCTTTAGTCACTTTCTTTGCTGTTATTAAGTCTTTGTTTAGTTGTTTTAAATAATGAATACAACCTGGCTGTCTCTTAACACTGTTTATGTTCTCTTCTTACCAACCTCTTTAACCTCCTCACTTCCCTATTATAGTACACAGGTTCTCTACTTCTCTTTAATTTTCTGCTTTGGAATAAATTTTTCTCCCCCTGTCTTATTATCTCCTTGAACTCTTCCCATCTCGACTCTGCTGTACTTGTGCCTTCCTTCAATTTGCTGAAACATTCTCTGAAATCTCTCTTCAAATTTGAAATCTGTGCCTTCAATTTTGGTTGCTGGTTCACTGAAACCACTAATATCCATCAGAACTGCTTCATGATCACTTATTCCTTCGGTTACTTGACACCCTATAATGTTATCATCGGGTTTTATTAGAATTATATTCAAAATATTTAGCCCCCTAGTGTAAATCCTCCTTCCCTTATTAAGGTATCTGTAAATCTCCGTTTCCTTGTGTTGTTAATCTTATTTCCTACCCAATTTATACCTGGTAAATTTAAATCCCCACCAATAATGACCATGCTATTCTCACCTCTGAAATCTGAGTATGAATTTAATTTCTTGCCAATAGCCTCACCCAGATTTTTCTTTTTTATTACTCCAGAAATCTACCCCAAGTAACTCATGGTCTTGATCTATGAACACCAGTAAGCTGTGGTAGTTTTTGCTAACTGGTATGAAAACTCCTCCACCAATTGCTCCTCTATCTCTGGGGTACACTCTGAAACCATCAGGAAAAAGCTTCTTTTAACCAACTCTCTATCCCAATTATTACTTGTGGTCTATTAAGTTTGCAAATTCGATTACTTTGTTCATTATACTTCTACAGTTCACCATTAACACGCTTATTACTGGCTTTATATTTTCACCACTAACCTCCTCTTTCCCAATCGGTTATTGTTTCAGTAACTTCATCTATTTCTTTCAGATCTATTTATTTTTGTCCATCGTGGATCTACAATCAGCATGTCTTTGATCATCTATTTCAGTCCTTTCACCAGCAGTCCCAAACCTAATAAAGGTACAATCCTGACACCATCATCACTGGAAATGGGCTCTCTTACTGCTTTAGCTATCAACCCAGGAAGTACCCCCTTCCCCCCCCCCCTCACCTCCTATTTAGGTGTAGGCCATGCTTACTGAAATCCCACCTACCAATGGTGTTCACAGGCACAACCCCCAACACAGAACAAATGCCTTTAACATGTAGCACTTCCGTTTCCACATTTACCCGCCTCACAGCATAGTTCACTTGTGGCCTGTCATGGCGACCTAAAGACCAGCATGAGCTCCACGCTGGTATGCTGTGCTTTATTCACCACTTTCCTCAGGTCACTCTCTATACTGTAACTCGCGTTTCTATCCATACTATTCTCCGCACCTCCCACTATCACTACTCTGTCGTCCTTAGCGAAACGCCAACAAAGTTAATCCATATCCTACAAAGTGAACCTGTATCCTCTATTACTTGACCTAATGTTGCGCTAGGTTTGAAAAAACTTGTGACCTGGTAACTTGTATCTAATTGATCATGCAGAAGAGGGCCTACACCTCTCCCATGGCTACTACCTAGCAGCTGAACACTTTTATTCCTATTATTACGTTACATGCCCTTATTCCTAACGGCCTGCTGCAGCTTGCTTACTCCTACATCTACATGAGGCTCTTCTCCTCCTGACCCTGGCCACAAGTCAAACCTATGTTTCCCCACTATTTATGAAGTGTCTGGATTCTTCAACCTATTACCCATATTTCTCCTGCAACCTGTTACCAGCTCCCACCCATCCTTCTCAACTTCCTCCAACCCACTATCTCCACTTTCTGCCGCTATAGCATGAGCCTAGACAAGCTCAGACCCCACAGGCTGTGCCTCCGCAAGCTGAGCCTCCATAGGCTGGTCCTCCACAGGTTGAGCCTCTACAGGCTGAGACCCCACAGGCTGAGCCTCCACAGGCGGAGCCACCACAGGTCAGGCCTCCACAGGCTGAGCCTCCACAGGACGAGCCTCAAGAATTCTGATCTTTTCACGCAACTCCCTGATCGTTTCGCCCTTCTCCACATCCTATCATCCCTAAGACAAAATGAACAAAATCATGGGAAAGTCTAATTAATTTCGCATGTTTCCTCTTCCCTACCTGCCCAATGAAACCACTTCTTACACCAACTATAACCCAACCTTTTCGCAACGTACCTGTGACAGGTGCCACACTTTCCAGTCATAATTTTTCCCAAATACTTCAATCACGTTCTAAACGAACGTTAAATTTATTTGCTAAAGTAGTCTAATAAAGTTGATACTATATTTTTAACGTTTTTATTAAATACGATAGGTGATTTACCCCCTCAATCAAGTTATTGTAATTTCTAGGTAGATAAAAATACTTTAATAAAATACTTAAATGGTTTCCGATAATAAGTTGCTATTTGAAGCTCCAAAACCGAGTGAAAAATGTTTTTATTTCTCCGCAGTAAAAATAATCCTAACTATTTACTTTATAATCGAAAGGTTTAAACTACTTTAGATGGTGAAACTTAGCTGATGACGAAGTTATTTCATGTTTAGTGCACAGCAGATCACACCCACAAACCAGTGCTAAATTCACCAATAACTAACTTATGATTGTAACTTTCTTATCTCAACTTACTGTTAAAATTGAAACTTTATAAGTAACAACTTGGTAGTTAGTTTAATTAGAATACTTTAGCATAGGTAAAAATCTGAGTATGAGTTATTTAGCAAATTCATTAAAATTAAATCTGTAAAAAACACATTACATTAGGTTTAAAACAAAAAATTATGCACAGCCGGAATTGTAAGTAAGCTATAAAAATAACACAATCTTAGAAACAAAGAATATAAAATTCCTTGGTATTAAAATTGATGAGAAACTCTGTTGGCACGAACCATGGAGGAAGGAAATATATGGAGGAGAAGTGACGTTAAATCGGTGAAGCAGGCTCTAAACTCTCCCGCATGGCGGCAGCAGCGGTATTGCGCTTCCAAACATTGCGATGTTCCCAGTATATCCCGAAAACTAAGCAAGATATCGAAAAATTTTATTCTTTATTTTCGATTTGTCTCGTCGTGTTACATAAGAATCGATCATTAAATTAGACTTTTGCGAAATTTTTCTTCTCCATTTCAACTCAAGAAACCTCACTTTTGATACAGTATATCTCTAGAACTAGGTGAGATATCGAAAATTTTTATTCTTTATTTTTCATTTTTCTCGTCTTTTTAAATAAGAATCCATCATCAAATTTGACTTAAACCAATTTTTTCTTCTGAATTTCAACCAAAACCATTTCACATTTGGGACAGAATATCTCGAAAACTAAGCAGAATATCAAAAAAATTTATTCTTCATTTTTTTATTTGTCATATCGAGTTACATAATAATCCATCACCAGATTTCGGCGTCACCTTTATCCTAGAGTCCCCTTGAGGCTTTTGTACATAAGGAAAAAAGGGCGGATTGTATACAGGTTCAGTAAGGCCTCAAAGGAGTGTTTTAGAACCTACCTGAGGAATAAATACCATAACTTCAAGTCAACAAAGGACACCGTTGAAGAGATGTGGCATCGTTTTAAACATATAGTCTGGGAAGGCATGGAAATACATATACCAAAGCGGACAATAAAGGGAGAGGGTGATCCACCGTGGTACACGTGCGAAGTCAAAAGATTACTCAAAAAACAAAGGAAAATACACGCACGCTCAAGAAGGAAGGGGTTGTCGCAGCGATTTAGAAACCTTAGCTGATTTAAGAGGACGTATTAAGAATGTAATGCGCGAGGCCTTTAACGATTTTCACTCCAACTCTCTCTCAGAGAGTCTCACAGAAAACCCAAAGAAATTTTGGTCGTATGTACGAAAAGTTAATTGTACCAACAGCAATATTCCAGCACTAATTCGTGAAGGTTCCGAGGTTAATGAAAGCCGCGATAAAGCTAACGTACTAAATACTGTATTCAAAAATTCATTTACAAATGAACATAAGGATAGTATTCCCGTTTTCCCACGCCGTGGCGAGTCGGTGATGGAATCATTACGAATAGATACTGCAGGTATCGTTAAGCAATTAGAGCTCCTGAAGTGGGGGAAAGCACCGGGCCCGGATGGAATTCCAGTAAGAGTATTTTCAGAGTATGCTGCAGAAATCGGGCCATTTCTGTCTGATATATTCAGTAAATCATTAGAAGAGCGAAAAGTACCTTCAGACTGGAAAATCGCGCAAGTAACTCCGATTTTCAAAAAGGTGTTAGAAGTGATCCTGGGAACTATCGTCCCATATCTATAACATCTGTTTGTAGTAGAGTTATGGAGCATATTATATGCTCGAACATTATGAATTTTCTAGATTATAATAATTTGCTTACAACAAATCAACATGGATTTCGGAAGAAAAGATCATGTGAAACACAGCTGGCCCTATTACACACGACGTAATGAAAGTTATCGATACAGGTTCACAAGTAGATGCAATTTTTTTAGATTTCCAGAAAGCCTTTGACTCTGTGCCACACAAACCGCCTTTTAGCGAAGCTTCGAGCGTATGGTATATCGGATCAGCTTTGTGAATGGATAAAGGATTTTCTAACTGGTCGGTCGCAGTATGTTGTTGTTGAAGGAGAAAGTTCGTTCTAATCTAGATGTTACATCGTGTGTACCTCAAGGAAGTGTAATAGGACCACTTCTTTTCTTAATTTTTATAAACGATCTCGGAGACAAAGTGTGGTGGACCCTTTTGGGGGTTGATCCGCGCCACGGGTTTGTCAGGATGGTGTGGCCAACTTACTTGTGGCTGTATCTAGTACTTCTCTTCTCGCAGATCGGGGCAGCCGTCAGTTACTGGACCGCCGATAGTCTGCTACCTGCTTGCTAGAATAATTGCTATCTCTGACACCACGCCCTGAGGCGACAAACAGGAGAGGGAATACTTTGCCTACTGAAATTTATTAATGAATTGGTAGACGGTCTACTGCAAGTTTATTGCCGTAGAAGATTGCGATACATGGCAAGTAATCGCCGAAAGCCACAGTCCACTCCGTTAACGGTTTGCAGAAAAGCACTTAGCGATTAGACGACGAGCGGATAGCTGGCTGGGTCGGCAAGTCGATGCCCGAGGCGCGTACGATCAGCTCCGGTCTCCAAGTGACCGCTCCTTGCTATATTACTTAAAATGAAGGCTCGGTTGACCTGCTTAGCGGGGCGGCAATAACCTGCCGGACATCGCAGCCCACTAACAAGCGAATTGCACATTCCTGAAGTGGCGATGCCCGCGCGGCCCCAGTACGTGTGCGAAATCGCCTCTGTCATCAGGTCAACTGCTGGCTGGCGACTTTTGTCGCTCGAACAAATTCCTGTACTTTAGTAATAGTTACTATAATTCATTACGCCTCTGACATATCCCCGCCGATCAAACCAGCGTTACTCCGCTAACGCTCCATTCAGCCTGTGATAAGGCATATATTAGCTCCTACTTTAAAGTTTCAGAAATGGACTGTGTCTTCCCACTTACAATTTTAATGCAACAAAACATCATAATAATTTTAGTCATTCCGCTGTACAAGGCGTCCAACCCTGGAGGCACAAAACAAA